>OV838923.1:11997500-12597500 GCA_929442735.1 Watsonalla binaria | reverse complement strand
TAATACGTATCTGTAATGATGTGTTAATTGTGGCTGGTATTATAATATTTATAATTCACCAGGGGACTTGTTGCAGTCACAAAACTGAATGAATCACAAAGTATACATGTACATAGGTCTTATTTAATCTAAAGCCGATTACAACACCAATAGAGATAATATCGAAATTTTCCCAATATAACGAGCACTGTGCCTCCACACTACCCCATGAAGCGCTAATCCAAAGTATCATTATTTGGCTGTGTAATAAGGTGGTGATCTATGTATATAGGTACTTTGTTTCCGAACCGGTGATCAATTTATCGATACTCGATATATCTAATATATAAAATTCTCGTGTCACAGTTTTCGTTGCCATACTCCTCCGAAACGGCTTGACCGATTTTGATGAAATTTTTTGTGCTTATCCGGTATCTATGAGAATCGGCCAACATCTATTTTTCATCCCCCTAAATGTTAGGGGTAGTCCACCCCAAAAAAATATATGGCAATACAACGTTTGCCGGGCACAGCTAGTTGATAATAAAATATATAATTTTTCGGAAGAGAAGAACACATTGCGCCGACCCAAATAACACGGGATAAGGGCAGAAGGATGATGATGATGATTTTTCGAGAATCATCATTGTCATTATTATTTACATAACTATTTTTCCAAAACACAGCCTCAAAATACCTTATAGGTTTAGTAGCCATGCCTTAAGGCACGAGAATATTATGCAGTAAATTCTAGATAATATCCTGATCTCACTTTTTAATAAATTTTTGTAGTAAACGGGAAACTTAACTGCGTGTGTAAAAGTCTTAAGTGTGTAATCTGTCGGGTCGCGTCCCGTGCACAGTGCATATGCACACAAGATACTCCGTAGTAAGTCGAGCGTTTTAAAATGTTTGCACTCGCAAGAGTCTGGCTTGCTGATGCTGCGGGCCTTTGTTTGTTGCACTTTCATGCTCCGTGGAATGTAGTTAAATGTGCTCTGATATTGCTGAATAGCAGGACCTGATGCGACCTGAAGGAACAAAGGAATGGATGTTAAGTACACGTGTTCATTTCACTAATCAAATTTGATTTTTGTTGTTGTGAGGATTCATATTGTTTCGATGGAATGTACATGATACCTGGCTGAGTTTCTTGCCAGCTCTTCTCAGAGGGCTAGTTTCCGAACCGGTGGTAAATTATCGATATTCATAAGTGCCTTACCAGGGCTTAAACTGAATAAATATTTTTCATTTTCATTTTAATGTTATAAATGGCTGTATGTTACTTTTCTCCTACCTCCCGTTTAGACTGCTGAACCGATTTTGTTGATTGTGTTGGCTTTGACCCCAAGACAGGGCATAGGACACTTTAAAAAATATTAGGATAGACACAGGAATAGGATACTTTAAAAATATTGCAAAGACATGGGTAAAAGCTAGTAGCTCATGAAATATCATCAAATAATATCTAAATATTTCAATACATACATACATACATATGCTCACGCCTGTATCCCATGGGGGTAGGCAGAGACCACCGTTTGCCACATGCTACGATCCCTACATACTTCTTTCGCTTCATACACATTCATGCATCTCTTCATACACTTTCTTCTGTTACGAGTGCTCCGAATTTGACCTTTCTGAAAACATGTGGATTTAGGCTGGCTTTTCGTGTGGGAATTGAGATTATAGAAGCCAGGCTCACAGACCACATTTATTTTCTTCACACACACATCAATCACTATATGTAAATACTAGCTGTTCCCCACGGTTTTCCCCGTGTAGACTCTATTTCGCGGAACCCTTGAAAAATTAAAGTACGTTCAAAGCCACATTAAGCCCTCATGTTCCGCCGTGTGCCCTAAAAGGCCGTATATTTTATTATGATAAAAACACACGGTACATCACACGTTTGATAACTCGTAACGGTGAATGTTTTATGAAGTGACTGCGTGCTTTTATTCCAGTTATGTGTGGCCTGAAAGGTATATGGGCGTGTTTATTGCTTTTTATTTTTTATTTACATGTGTGAGCTGGGCTGTACGGACAGGGAATTGATAAAATGACATGTGATGTGGAGCTTGGACATTTCCGAAAAGCGCATTTAAATAACTATATAAATTACTAGAGGACGTCAAGCGGTTTCACCCGCGTAGTTCCCGTTCCCATGGAACCAAGGTGGTATATGAGGCAATAGCTTTATGCACGCAAAGTCTCACTCCGATCGGATTAAAATTGACAAAATTTCAAAGAAACTTTCATCCCCTATTTTATCCCCTTGGGGGTAGAATTAATCAAATTCCTTTCTTGGAAATTTCAGCCCGATCCGTCCAGTGGTTTGGGCTGTGCGTTGATAGATCACTATGTCAGTCAGTCACCTTTGCAAAAATATTTCAATTATTTCTCTGTCTATCTGTTTGTCTGTTAGTCTGTCTGTCTGTTTATTCCAGCTAATCTCAGAAACGATAGGGCCGATTTTAACAGGGCTTTCACTGCCAGTTAGCTGATTTTACAAGCAATAACTAAGGCTAATTTTGCTTAAAATAAGGTTCCGCGAAATAAATTCTACGCGGGTAAATCCACCGGACACCGTAAAAGAAACCTTTCCATTAGTTTTGTAAAATTATAAACACAGATAGACAAACACGTTGAGAGATGCGGAAAATGTTAGAACAAGCTTAAACTAAGTAAAACTAAAAGTTGAACATTCATGCTCTAATGGATTTTATCTCAACAACAAACGAAACATTGGTCCAAACATTTGCACATTGCACCACAGTATTAAGCGGCAACATTTCTTTGTCAACCCTGCGGTGCTCAGATGCACGACCTTCCGCTAAACTCTCGAGTATTAGAGAATTTACTCGGAGTAATCCGCGGACGTTGTTTGTCCAGTTATTTCGAGTATTCAACGTTTAAATGTCTTTATTGAAATATCTCTAAGGCTTTCGGATGTTTAACGTTGTGCCAGTTAAGTGGTCCTATTTTTTGGGTAGGAGGATCCGATAGGATTGGATTTTGAAACCGATTTCTGAGGCGAATTAATCACTGCATCTCCCTTTTTGTATGACAAATGAGGCCTGGGAGCCAGGATCAGTCGGAGCAGACCTTGGTTGGTTGAGTGAAACACCGTAACTTGGGCAATCCTGGTATTTATTGATTCCACAACTGTTTTGACTTGTTCTCTTGACGACCACTTGAAGACCACACTATTGACATTTGACACTGAACTCTATATACAAACTAAAAGAGAATCTTACCATCGAGATTTAAAACAATACAACGCCATCTTGTGATAAGATGGCTAACTAATATGAATAAACTACGTTAAACATTCCGCCCACTAAGAACAAATTACAAAAATTTGGTCTTCTAAAGTTAAAGCTTATCCAAAAAAAAATAGGTATTAAGTTCATGAGGGGCACACAACTATACAATTGGTAACAGAACACAAAACTAATACAAAGGTAGGTATCACATTCAACTAAAGGTAAAATTAATCATAGATAATGCACCGCCCACTGTGAGACTTCTTGAATTGACTGATAACTCGAAAAATTAAAGTGATAAACCGCCCACCATGAAAGTACATACAAACAAACTTAAAAACAAAACAGGTTACACTTACAAATAAACAAATAACGGTAAAAATTCACACTTAACAATGGTTAAGATACTAGAAGGTATACAATTCAACAGCACTTATAATGAGCAAATATAACAACAAGAAAGGTTTTAAACTCCAAAACAAAAAGGGTAAAACAAATAATTCCAAAAGTATGAATAGGTGAGTCACCACTCTACCAGCAGCATTGTGATGGAGGCTAAGCAATTCCCTGTAATTGTTACATCGAAATTGGTTCAGTGGTTTTAAATCTCCATTTATTTCTATGCGAAAATGAGTGAAATGATTGATTTTTCATTCTGGATCTAATAAGGCCCTGGCTACATTTCCCTCCCCGTCGTCTCTCAGCTCCAATAGTTGCCAGCAATGCATGACTGCTGGTTTTCTCCCCAGACGAAAAGCAAACCACTGATCGTGGCTTTGATAAAGAAACCCCGCTTTTCATGGGTGACCCCTTTTGTGACTTGTCGGCAGTATGATTGGGATGAAGTAAGGTGTGGTGTCTACGATTGCATGAGCGGCATGAAGTAATGGTTTGACACTGCTCGGCAGAATGGCTACTACCAAGACAGTTGAAGCATAGTTTGTTACGCTCAACAAATCTACGCCGAGTTGGTATATCTGCAGCTATAAACTTTTTACAATGTATAACACGGTGTCTATCATTACAATATTTGCATAGCCTACTTGTAGCACTGAAAACCCTTTGAGAACTATGAATTGTGTTAGAACTGGATCCCGTATCAACAAATTCAAACGCGCGATATCTATTGGTTAAAAATTCCTTAAATTGATTAAAAATCGGTAATTCGTTTGAACTGTTGACAGCTTGTAACTCCCATTGCCTTCTAGACTCTGGATCCAATCGCAACGAAAGCATATAAATGATAAATATATCCCATGTGGATGTATCGATTCCTAAATTTTGTAAACCGCCTAAACATTCTGTAGTGGTATCTATTAAGTCCCTTAAGCTAGCTGCAGTGTCAGAAATCAAAGATTGGTTGAACAGTCGTTTCAAAATACAATGTGATAAAAAACGTTTGTTGTTGTATCGCTCTTCAAGCATAGCCCAACATCTTTGGTAATTTTCAGAAGCTATGTTGATATGTCTTACCAACTGTTCAGCTTCTCCCGTGAGAAGGCCCTTTAAGTATTGCATCTTTTGTGCATCGTCCATGGGAGCTTTATGCACAAGCGATATAAATAAATCCCGGAAAGTAGTCCATTCGCTATAAAGCCCAGAAAATTTTGGTATAACAATCTTTGGTAATTTGAAATTAACATTCGAAATGGAATTTTTGTAACTGTCCGAAACCATTTTAGCCTTAATTTTGAGAATGCATTTAAAATCAATGAACAGTTCTTCCACTGAGCTGTAAACATCCTCTGAGTAATATGAGGATGACTTCAAAACCCCCAATTCAACGGACTCCATAATTTTTTTGTGATTTTCCGTGAATTGACCCCATAATAGCTCGAGTTGCTCCAGCCTACTCTCAACATATTCTAAAGTAATGCGATCCTTTGGTAGTTTATCAAAGATAATCAAAGATTTGGCAATTCTTTCCCGAATGTCATCCTGTGCAAAACTTAAAGAATCCATTTTGACAATAAACTTGACACCTAATAAGAAAATAAAAACCAAATTCCAAATATAAATGTCACATAAAATCAAAAATTGTTCTAAGTGTTTTGAATTTTAAATAATTTTGAAAATCGAGCCTAGGTTCCCCGTATGAACCAAACTTCTTAAATTATGTCCTAAATTACAGCTAAAACATTCTAAGTTTATTTTACCCTAAGAATAAAGTCCAATTTTGTCTACTACTCCCTGAATGTACTAACACACTGACGTCACTGCCGACTCGTTCTTGGCCGCTGACGTCACAGCTGACTCGTGCTTGACCGATGACGTCACAGCCGACTCCCACTTGACTCGTTGATACTGCGCCTCCTGTCGCCACCAACTGCACCCCTCCTGGCGCTGTCTGGTGGCTGCACCCCGCCTGGTGCTTGATCAGGAGTGCCGCCGCTCCTGGTGGTCTTCTGAGCAGCACCCCTCCTGGTGCCGCTGCTTAGGACTGCGCCCCCTTGACAAGTAGCCCTCCTGCTACTGTCAATCCGCCGTGCTGCTCCGGCGCCACTGAGCACCCCGCCTGGTGCTGATCAGCAGCTAGCCCTGAACCCTCAGGCTTCCAAGTTTTGCCGGAAGATCCGGCTCGAAGGACCAAATTTGTATGACAAATGAGGCCTGGGAGCCAGGATCAGTCGGAGCAGACCTTGGTTGGTTGAGTGAAACACCGTAACTTGGGCAATCCTGGTATTTATTGATTCCACAACTGTTTTGACTTGTTCTCTTGACGACCACTTGAAGACCACACTATTGACATTTTTTTTTTTTTTTTTTTTCGACATGGTCTCTCGCAGTTGGTAGGGGGGAGTTACCTCCACTGCTTAACCGGACTAAAGGGCGAGACCCAAGGGCCTCCAGCCGAGCTTAAACTTAAAAACTAAGCAACACAGCTAAGGGCACCCCGGTGCGGGGTTCGGACCTCGGCTTAGGGCGTTGCTGGGGGATGAGCTAGGGAGCTGGATCTGAGTGGACCACACTATTGACATTTGACACTGAACTCTATATACAAACTAAAAGAGAATCTTACCATCGAGATTTAAAACAATACAACGCCATCTTGTGATAAGATGGCTAACTAATATGAATAAACTACGTTAAACACTTTTTGAGATTGCAAAGTATATAGGATACCTGTAAAATGTGGGCCTTTTACCTCATTGAAACCCCTCGGTGGCCATCCTCCGTGCTCTAGCGGGCGCCGGCGCTCTTTTGTCGCCACTTACAGGCAAGGGATACCATTAAATTCTTAAACCCTGGCTATTGAGTGACGTGTGCCCAACCTATGTTATAATAGTATACGGATGTTTATTTAGGGCTTCGTGCGAGTTTTTCACTGCTATCGTCAAAATTCACTGCGTAGATGCTAACGCAGATTTGTATGAATCGGAACAGCGCCATCTATCGGACGTCGGATAGCATTTTGATCCCATACAAAGATGCGTTTACGAAATTTTAATAAAACTCGCACTAGTCACCCACATGTCCATATCATAGCAAGTATTAGTTTTTTTTTAACGGTTTTGTTTTGTTTGTACGTGTTAGTTAAGAGCGAAGGGTTTTAGGGGTGAATAAACTCGTCAATGCTTGATGGGAGGGAAAGGGAGGAGTGGAGGCTTTGTGCTAGCTATAGTGGGAGTCTTTCGTCTTCTATGCAATATTAAGTAGATTACACATTAATGCAGAATAAAGTATGTTGTAGCTTAGCATTCGTAGACTGCGCAGTAGCATAAAAAATATTTCATATTATAATTACTTTTTTTGATTATTACAGAACATAATAATTTTAATTCATAAACAAAATAATTTTGACAGAAAATGTTTAAATGGAAATACAAATATTAAAGCATATTTGAATGATCGTGAAACATATCTAATCACAATCGTAAATTATTTTTGGATTAATAAATATTTTTATTTAATGATTATTCATATCCGAAAGAAATGCTATACATGTGTGTGATTGTGTGACAAACATACAAACTTGCAATTTCATTTCAATTGTTATTTAGGTAAGGTAATACATATAAAAAATAAATAAATATGCTCACGCCATTCCAGAAGGTAAGCAGGGGTGTTGTAACATCAACACCCACATTTCACCGAATATGATTAAGTACCAACGTGACAGTGGGTGAGTATATCGCCCTATCAGGCACTATACATACGTCTTTGAATTACTTCTCAGACATGTTTCCTTACGATGTTTTCATTCACCATAAAGCACGTGGTGTGAAATCACTACACATAAGTTTTGAGAAAAACTCATTGTAATTGTTTTGATAATAAATAACTGGGTTTTTATACTGTTCTCCAAAATAATTAATCGTGGGTTTACTGCGTCAGTTAAGTATGAACATTACTCTCGCTAAGTAATTATGCCTATGCGATTAAAACTCCGTAAACGCTTGGTTTTCGACTAAATTACGGTTTTTAGGATCGATGTTGGGTATTTTGTTAATGTGTTGTTTGCCTCCTAAGTCGCTGGGGTAAAAACTGGACGATTAAGTAAGTTAGAGAGAGTTATTAATTCAAACCTTCAACTAAAATGCGGTGGTTACTGAGTAGTACCAGTCAGCGACAAAGACTCCAATATCTGGAAAGTTTATAGAAACCGGCCAAATATGAGTTGGGCTTGCGTACGACATTATTATCTATATAAAAACTGTAAATTTGTTGTATGGGAGCTTATATTTATTATTCATATTATTCTGTTTTTTAGTTTTACTATCATGCTTCGTGTGATACAGCGTGGTGACAGATGGACAGACCGACAGACGGGTATTCAATAGACGGTTAGACGGACAGTGGAGTCTTATTAAAAGGGTCCCGTTTTACCCTAAGGGTACAAAACCCTAAAAGCTTAAGTGCAGTGATATTATTTTATTTTTATTTTTTTTTTATTTTATTATTCACACAGATACAAACAGTCAATGAGAAACAAACCAAGGTATTTAAGTAGATAATTATATGACAAACAGTGTCCAAAGATAATAGCAAATTTACAAAGATACAATCTATATTAGACATAGGTGTAAAAATATAACTAATAGCATTCTAAATATTTCAATAATACTAATTAAGTGTATAATTCCTTAATTATCATATCCTTATCCTCATATCCTTATATGAGACTTAAATTTATACCATGAGTTATACGGTGAAAGAAAAGTTTGCAAGGATAGAGAGTCCAATTCTTAATCCTGTTAATCTAGTCGAAGGCACCCTTAATAATGCAACACAGATATATATTTTCAACAAAATTAAAAAGTATTCTCAAACCTCGTAACTGAATAAAATTCGGCGTATCACAACAAAGTCCTAGCATTTCTCCCGTAATTGAGAGTAGCCATAAAAAAGTAAGTGTAACATAAAATAATGCCTTCATCGGTGTATTTTCATCATTGAATACGGACAAATCTAATACGAAGCCCATAAAAAGTGACATAAAAATCAAACGAAATTACTCTACAAGAAAAATGTTCTGACTCATTTCTCAAATTTAGATCATTGGTTCAAAGAATAAAGGAGCAATTGAAAATAGAAGTGAAACTGCTTTTTAAATATCGTCCGGGAGTAATCAAACATTAATTATATTTCTTCAAGCCTTTCCACATCAAACATATAATCTTTCACTCGTGCAGCCTTACTCGCATTGTGAACCCAACATTAATCTAAGGCAGAATTATTTGGCTATAATCTTCTGTCACTGAAAATCACAGTGTCTGTACCTCCACCCTCCGCTAGGTTGAACTGGACCCCAGTTTTGTCTGCGGATATAGTTGAGTTGTGGCCCTTTGATGCCAATGTGCGGCAACACCCGGTGCGAACCACTTTGCAACATAAAAACATTAGTTATTTGGTTTTTGTATACCTATTCTTTTTTGTTTGTTATCAGTTTTATTTGCTTTGTTGCTGCTTATTGTGATTCATAAATTTTTATTATTAAAATTACAGTCTCCAGTCGGGAAACACCCAAATCTTAATTTAGGTTGTATAGTCTTTAGTATCAACACCGAATATTTAACGAGAGATCTCATTGTGTTCAACCTCTTCTCCGTATAAACAAATAACTCCTCTTGTTCCCTATATGTATTTACAAAGTTAAAGGGTAAAGAACGACATTTTGTAACAAAATATTGCTCACATATTAGTAGAAGCAATCTCGGAAGTAGCATAAACAATTTTCATAGTTTCATGAGCAGATGTCAAACTTTTTCCCTTTGGAAGTTGGTGGCAAGTTGTGCGGAACATTCTCAAAGTTTCACGTTGAATTTTAATGTGAAGTCGGCGAAAGAATTTTGCGCGGAACTCCAGAATTTGTGGGGCAATGTGCCGTGAACAAATCCGCCAGATGACTCCATATATTTAAATTCGTCTTCGCAAAGACATCGTTTTTATGATATTGCAGCGATATATTGATATTAAATGGAAACTCAGTCGAATGAAAAAGCTTACGACTTTTTGATAGATATCTTCATCTAGGTATCTGTTACGTTAAGGAATATTATGTTAAGATAATCAATTTAGTAAAATAATGATGATGATGATTGACCGACCGATTTCTACCTTGGTGTCCGCTGCAATACAAAAATACAAATCTTTTCTCTTTATAATTGTAGTGTAGAAGTGTAGATAATGAACTTTTTAGTTTTTCGTAAATATAATATGCGTTATTTATTCCTATCCATTCTACTTTTAATCGCTTTATGGATAAATGTTATTTCGTACAATTCCTCTAAATTAATTAACTATTGACATTAAGTAGTACATAAAGACTTTGTATTTCACTATTACCAAGATAATAGATTTAATCTTGAATGAAAAATCTAGCACGCATTCCGGCAGCATATAAAACCAGGTTTAGGTGTTGGTACAGATCGGCCGGAACGGTTAATCGCATATGCTAAACGTTCAAACTTACAGGTTATGCATATGTGTACCTATTAGCTTGGAGCAGAGTTTAATGCTGTGACAGGTTCATTGAAGGGTCAATCCTGGAAGACAATAGGCGCCACATGTAAGTTATACATTTACTGTGAAGATGCAATTCACGCTTGAAGACACACTGTTCAGCACAAAATGGAATTATACGCCCACTTGATTCCACTGTTTGCATTACAGCTGGCTCGAATATCTTGGATTAGTTAAGAGATATTTAGATCGGTTATATTTTAGATCGCTTCTACCTACTATACATATATGTATGTGCTGTAGGTATTTCTCGAAGGGGTAGGCAGAGGTGTTGTAATAACAACACCCACTTTTCACCGGAGATGATTCAGTGCTAACGTGACAAATGGTGAGACTATCGCCGTCTCAGGCGCTATACGATGTTTTCCTTCACCGTAAAACACGTGGTGTGAAATCACTGCATATAAGTTTTTAGAAACTCACGTACACTTATAGGCCCCACTGAGATTAGAACTTGCGTCGCTTGCGAATCAGGCTACTGCTTAAACCCCAAGGCTCTACCTACTATATGGCTAGGAAATGTAATAATACAGATTCAATCATGAAAATTACGACCGCGGACGTTTCTATTACTAACCTTCAGTGAAGAACCGACGAGAAACTTAACTGGAATCTTGAATATTTTATATATTAATAAATATAATATAATTTTATTGAATATAGTCTAACTCCGATCAATTTCAGTTTTTGGACGAAGTTTTTTCATACGTCATTGGCGGACAAACTTTGCTTTAAAATAACAATACATATACACGAGTTAACAGCACAATGAATAACTCTGTTATTCACGCTGCCGTACAACATTTTGCGTTTGAACACTTACGGTGTACTCAACCGGCGGTGATGCGTCGCGTCTGATCACACATGCGTGAATCACACGCCTCTAATTTAACGTCACGTCGCGTTGTGTCACGCAGTCGTGATTTTTACCTTTGTCACGCTTTGTGCGACTATGCGACGTGTTTCGCGTGTAAGCTATTTTCTAATTACTTGTTAGAATGGCTCTGCATTAAAGATAAATTAATGTGGTTTCGCTTACCTACAATTAAAATTGTAAAATTGCTATCTGTTTCTTATTATTCGGTAGAAAATATGTTTTTAGGTGTCTATAAATCTATACAGATAAATGAAAGACACTTCAGTCTATTTGTAATTCCAAAATCAGCAACAGCTTTTTACTTAATGCACGTGAGAGTATATACGTTACAGACATATAAAATAAAATTTAAAAAAAATCTGCTTGTCTGTCTGTTTGTTACGGTTTGTCTCCGGAATGGCTGGATCGATTTTAACGTTTCAAGGAGTAAGTTAGGAAACATTAATTAAAAAAAAATGTTTTTCACGAAAAGCATGTAATTAAGTCTACGCGGGTGAAACCGCAGGGCACAGCTAGTTGAAATAAGTGAGACGATGTAATAAGTTAGTACTTTTTGGTGAAAGAAAAAATAGGTTATATTGAGTGAAACCGTGGAATGGTGGGTATTGTAAAAACGCGTGAATACCTTAATGTCAAAATGCCTTCCACACCCATTGACTGTCCGAGTCAAATACTGAATATATCTTACACGCACAATTAAACCGTATGTAGACCAGAACGTAATGAAATATGCTTCCATATTAATAACTCGACACAATCTTGTTAAGGATCTATTAACCCGTACTTTACGACCAAAGTTACTATCCCCGTGGCCTGTGCGGTGGGACGGTTCAACTAATCTCTCAAATATGTATGTTTTTACAACGACATATGGTGCAATTTTTTAATTATAATATACCACGAAACAGAAGACAGAACAACGAGAGGTCGGCTTCTTACATTGGCTGAAAATAATCGCACAGATAGGAACGAGGATCGGGTCATCTCAAACCTGCCTAATCTCGAATCGTGCCTGTATTTGTTTCCACCAATGTAAAAGAGTCGAATTTATGTGATTAATAAAGATCATACTCCAAATTGTCTTCGTTAAATGTACTCCCAGCATGAGAGAGCAAAGAGCCGTGGTGGCCTTGAGGTTTGAGCAGTAGCCTGCTACGCAAGCGACGCAAGTTCGAATCCCAGCGGGGCCTGTACCAATGAGTTTTTCTGATATAAAACTTATGTACAGTGATTTCACACCACGTGCTTTACGGTGAAGGAAAACATCGTGAGGAAACCTACATATTTCTGAGAAGTAATTCAGTGATGTATGTAAAGTGTTTGAGACCGCGATGGACTCACCATCTGTCACGTTGGCACTTAATCATCTTCGGTGAAAAGTGAGTGTTGTGATTACAACACATCTGCCTACCCCTTCGGGGAATACAGGCGTGAGAATATGTATGTATGTATGTACTCCCAGCATGGTACACCTCGCTCACAAAGTCCGTCGTCAAACTGGAGATGTACGTAGTCAATATTCAGCCGCAGTTTTGATCCCAGCCCAGTTGGACTACTCGGCACGCCTCGAACTGAATAGGGGCTGAATCCACCTCAGAGATTACTTATTCCGCCCACACTCAACCTCGGGATTAGTGAATGGGGCATAACAGAACTTAGTTTAATTTGTACGTTCTGTTCTGGTTCCTTGGTTATATTTACGCAGTCAGTTTAAATTATGCTCAAGTGCTTTGTGTGCCTTTAATGAGAATTTGTTTTATTTGTGTTTGTTATTTTGATTTGGTTAGCGAATCGTTAGAGTTTGTGATTTCAAATGCTTGTATGTGAATGGGTTTGGTCAGTCAAGTCTATACAGATAAATAAAATTGAAGTGTGCATATGAAAGTATATACGGTAAGGACATTGAAAAATCATTTCTTTTTAAATTTTTCTCTGTCTGTCTGCCTGTTTCGTCTGGACTCATTTTAAGGGGACTTTCATTGGCTGATAGCTATTGTTACAAGGAGTAACTAAGGCTGCTTTTAATTTTAAAACATATTAGGCTACCGCCCATAAAATTAAGTCTACGCAGGTGAAACCGATAGGCACAGCTAGTTTATATTTTTATAGCGAGCTATCGAAGAAAATAATAAACATATAAAAAAAATAACAAACACAATTTTTCTCAGTAAACGTCAAATTTAGTTCCAGGGACCTAACTATGAGCTTTTACTGCAATGATTGTTCAGTTGTGTGACAGTGACAGATGTATACACTTCATATACATCTCTCTCATAATTTGATTCAGGGACGATTCAAATGCAAAAAAAATATGTGCCAGTCCACCGAACTCATTTACGTCAATGCTTGTATAATTTAGAAGCATTCGTTAGAAGTAGAATATAATACCTACATAAGAAATGTACGTAAGTATTTCTATCGAGTGACCCAAAGTCTAACTTTCACCGCAAATACCTATTTAGCTCCATTCCTCTCTGAACCAACAAAATCTGTTTTTCATAAATTTCTTCACCTGTTGGACCGTTAATAAATAATAATATACTAATATTATATTATTACTCATTGCTACATTTTTAATCATCATTACTATAATTTTAAATGTTTATATACTGAAATTAAAGATAATTATAATTATTATTATTATAACAATAGAACCCGAGGAACATAACGTAACGAAGAAAGCCTAGCTATAAATTAGAACACGTGTATTTAATGTACAAACTCACCTCCGGGACCCCGCCAAATTTATGCACGACATTTATAATTGCCGGTGCGGGAACGTTGAAGGATGCATGCGGCAATGCTAGCTAGATTATCTAAAGATGAGCATTACTATGACTGCATATTCCTTCGTGACCACATAACATGTATTGTGAGCTGTTATAGTCTTTGAGATTCATATGGAGAGAGAGTATGGTTCATACAATATCTGATCCTTATAGAATTCTCGTATCTTTCATCTTATATTTACATTGACTAATTATTATTGCTTATAGGTCTTTGAATTTTTAATATCTACCTACATTTACATGAGCAGATACAATCGCTAATTAACATGAACTTGATTATCTGAGTAGATATCGATAAAACATTTATACGATAGTTCTAGACAGAATGAAATTCAGATTTTGATGTTAATCTGTCGTTTGAAGGTGTTATAAATAAATAAAATGAAGATGAGTATAGAAATAGTCATTTAAAGCCTACCTTTCAAGCTCATGATTCGATGTTCCAACAGCACCGCGGCTATAGCTTTGGATAAATCAAGGGGGAGGAAAAACATGTGTTATTTAAACGCGTAATTTAGCAACGATGACGCAATGTCCATAGGCCTATAGAACAAGTCTATACTAATACTATAATGAGGAAAGGTTTGTATATATGCTTGCAACGAATTGGGAATTGAATGCCACATTATCACTGATTAATGCAGGCTATATTTTAACCCCGTACTCCCACGGGAACAGGAACTACGCGGGTGTCACCGCGTGACGTCCGCTGGTATTTAACATTACAATTCTTAAAGATTTCTAAGTAAATCAAGTGGTTTTAGATTTAAAAAGAGAAACTGATATAAAATAAGCGCGCTGGTTTTAACAATATCAGATTACGTCCAAGGAAATATTAATATTGATGGTAACTACCTGAGAGCTACAGCTACAAGTTAATGGCATACAGGGTCCAGCTCGTTGAAGATCCTTTAAACAAATTAAAAATATATATGCTCACGCCGTCCCAGAAGTATCTCCGAAGGGGTAAGCAGAGTTATTGTAACAACAACACCTACATTTCACCGAATATGATTAAGTGCTAACATGACAGAGGGCGTGTCAATCGCCGTCTTAGAATTACTTCTCAGACATATGAGCACGTGGTGTGAAATCACTGCCCATAAGTTATTTTTAGAATAGCATATTAGTACAGGTCCCGCTGGGATTCGAACTTGCGACGAAGTTCCGTAGCAGACGACTGCTCAAACCCCGAGTCCACCAGGGCTCTTTAAACAAATAAATCGATCTAATTAAAGTAGTTTCACAACAGTTAAATCTTGGAGTCCTTAATTCAATCTATACTGTTTAATGGACAGCTCTCTTAAGACTTTACTTACTCGAAAGCAAAGTCAGTGTGACTGGAAGAAAGCGTTTTGTTGAACTTAAATTGCTGTGGAGGAAAATAAGTCTTGCAACGTTGGCTCTTTACAAATTAGCTCTTTGTTCCTCTCGGCTGTCGATCGACTGGATTAGAGGAGTTGCGAATGCTTTGGAATAAGATCAGACGTAATGGAAATAAACACGTACATCTTGATCACCGCTACAGAGGAATACGATTTACCAGAACTGTATTGCGACAGAATATTTTTATATCGTACATACATATGCTCACGCCTGTATTCCCCGAAGGAGTAGGCAGAGGTGTTGTTATCACAACACCCACTTTTCACCGAAAAAGATTAAGTGCCAACGTGACAGATAGTGAGTCTATCGCCGTCTCAGGCACTATACATACGTCCTTTAAATTATTTCTAAAACAAATTCAGGTTTCCTCACGCTATTTTCCTTCAACGTGAAACCGCACGTGGTGTGAAAATTAACGAAGGACATATAATTTCTATAGATGCAATACGTAATGTCATTTGGTAGTTGCGGCATTTCCAAGGTCAAATTAAGGATTCCATTAAGCGCGCACATTCATCAAATCAACCCGAGGGAAGTGTAAAGTTTTAATGAAACGAGTTGGGCCCAACTTGTGTACATTTGCATGACAAACGACATGATAAATCCCCACTAAACACTAGTGCAGGTAAATTGCACATGTTAAATTTATTGTTGAAGTCCTCGTCTTCGCTGAGTTACGGCTTGCAGGTATTGTACGGGCTGTATCCTGGGTTTTCGTTCAATATTCACTTCGGGTTTTTGAGTGAGATTTCTTTCTATACCATCACGCCGTGGTGGCCTTGAGGTTTGAGCAGTCGCCTGCTACGCAAGCGACGCAAGTTCGAATCCTAGCGGGGCCTGTACCAATGAGTTTTTCTAAAAAAACTTATGTACAGTGATTTCGCACCACGTGCTTTACTGTGAAGGAAAACATCGTGAGGAAACCTGCATATTTCTGAAAAGTAATTCGATGACGTATGTAGAGAGTCTGAGACGGCGATGGACCCACCATCTGTCACGTTGGCACCTAATCATCTTCAGTGAAAAGTGGGTGTTGTGATTACAACACCTCTGCCTACCCGTTCGGGGAATACAGTACAGAACCAGTATGTATGTATCGTACATACGGTTATATCATATGTACATTGGTTACCTTATAAATGACTAGCTTCTGCTCGCGTGGAATAGTTACTTTGGGCTTTTATCAACGGTAACTTTCAATTTCAATTAATTGCTTTTAATCTTACTCTTAATCTAGCACTAACAGGTAATGAACAGTAAGACTTTAACTTAACAATATAATAAATAATAAATTTGTTTATTTGGCATACATGGCAATATGGACCCGCCATTGGTCTTAACGTGATGATATATAGCCTGTAGATTTCCTTTTCAAATCGGATCAGTAGATCCTAAGATTAGCGCATTTAAACAAACTAACATAACAACAAACTCCGCAGCTTAATATATTAGTATTATAGATGGATAGATTAAATTTCTTGAATGATAAATCAAAGTTGATTAGAACGGAAAAATTGGGAAACAAGGCGTGTCGTGGTCGAGTATTGCTTATATCAATGTTCAGTAAGAATTATGTTGTTCCAACAAAATTGTGTCAAAATGCTATAAAAATGTACCTTTAGGGATTGAACATAAATGTACAATGTACTTCTAGTTTATCACTAAAGATTGTCGTAAAACTTTCGCAACGCTCAGCGAGCCGTGACATGATTTCAAATTTCAATTCATAGTCTTGCTTACGTTTGTTGTTCAGCGGTTTACTACTGAATTCCAACTTCAGTCATCAATAATTTAAATACTACAAATTTAATGATAAAACACGGCCGAGGTGGCCTGGAAGTTTGAGCAAGATGCAAGTCGAATCCCAGCGGCGCCTGTACCAAATAGATTTTCTAAAAAAACCTATGTACAAAACATCATGAGGAATTCGCGTTTGTCTGAGAACTAATTTAAACCCGTATGTATAGTGCCTGAGACGGCGATAGACTCACCATCTGTCACGTTGGCACTTAATTATCTTCGGTGAAATGGGTGAAAAGTTAGTGTTGTTATTACAACACCTCTGCCTGCCTCCTCGGGGAATACAGGTATGTATGTATGTTGTTTTGAAAATGTATGCATGACACGTCGTAGAAAAATTTGGGTCCAGTTAGGGAACGAGCTGTGCCAATTTTCTATTTAAATAAAATCATCCAAATCGTTTAACATGTTTGAGAATAATCTTGTTACGACAATAAACAGTACAGTCGCGTTGAAAACCTCTTTTTTTTAAGTCCATACAAAAACCGTTTGCAGACAACGTGGAAATTGTACGACAACATGCAATTCAATTGTTTCCTTGTACGAGACAATATTGGTTGTTATTTTCTAGTGCCTACAGTGAATCGGCAGTCTGTTTTCTCTGCCAAACAATTATTATCAAAAAAGATAGAACCCTATTATTTTTTTTCGACAGGGTAACAGCTCTAAGGGTAGTTTATCGTAAAACTATGCCTGCTTGAAGGGTAGGTAAATGTTTGTAGAGTAGCAGTTCCTACGCTTTCGGGTGTTGTTTGGGCAGAAGACACATTAGAATTATTGCAGGCTTTAATTTTGTGTTAATGTATATCTTCATAGAAGCCAATTTACTTAAAAAGTATTGTACTAAGTAAAACACAAATTGTACGTAAAGATTTGTAACATGATGCGGTTTTCTATTGATATATCTCAAATAACTTTTATATATTATATTGCTTTTGCATGTTGCACACAATGATTGGCCTCGAACCCACGAACTCTGCAAACCGTGCAGGTGCTCTGCCAACTGAGCTACTCGTGATTCTACCTCATGCGTCGTTTTTTCCTTCCCCTGTTTTGTGATTTAGGTCTTGGGTCCGAGTCCCACCTCGTGTTCGTATTTTTATTGACCATTTTGAAAATAACTTTTATGTTAGACTAATTCCATGCAGTGTGATCTTTGTTGGAAATAACAAGGATGATGTAATTTTATGTTTCGGGGTAGTGTGGTAGTGGTTGCAAGGTAACAAATAGTTTACAACAGTTCGCTGCAGCGCGCTAAGTAATGAACATGACGACATTACTGCCACCCATTTACCGCGTGACGTCTTTATGTTCGCTGTTTACCATCGGGATTTTATTCCATCGTACAAAGGGAATCATTTTATTAATTACGCCATTATTATAGGTTGATATTAATATAATGATAATGTTTTTAGATCTAGGGTTGGCAACGCGCACGTGATGACCCTGGCATTGCGTCCATAGGCTGCGGTAATCACTTACTATCAGGTGTGTAGTTAACTTGTCGCTGAAGTGGTATAATGGTTTGAACGTATTTGACATCTAATAAGTGGTTATAAAAAAAAACCTTTTCAGGATGGTATATATAGCGATAGAGCTAATACATATCTAATCTATACATACATATAAATTAAATTGAAGTCTCTGTTTATAATTCCAAAATAAATGCATATGGCAGTATACGTCTCTGGTAAATATAAGCCAATTATTAAAAATATTTTCTTTTCTGCCTGTCCGTCTGTCTTTCTGTTTGTTCCGGATTTTAGTGGGACTTTCACTAGCAGATAGCTAAGGAGTAACATAGACACTTTTTTTTTTAATAGGGTTCCGCAGTCCTCCCATGAAATTAAATCAACGCGGGTGAAACCGAAGGGCACATCTAGTTTAACCTTTTAAGATACCTAGTTAAAGCGATGTTGCTGAATAATATAGTGAGTGATTTCGGGTAAATATGTCTAAGAAGGACACTGTCAAGTTGGCACTAAATTAATCATCTGTTAACATTATGTTCTGGGAAGGCGTGAACGCATTTCAGTACTAAATATTTCAATATAGACGAAATCGCTCCTCACGTCTAATTGAAAAAAATTTCGCTGCCTCAGGGCTAAAAGCTTATACCTCTATGTATAATATAAAATTACAGTCAAATCAGGTTTAAGAAGCTTAGCTTTTATATTATATTATATAAATAATGAATCTAGCTAACGGAGCTTGAGCTACAAAGATAAAATAAAAAGAATGGACTTTACTTCTTTCAACAAATTTATGGTAACTATTCAAGAATATCAAAAAAGTAAAATAATTGTCGCTTTTTCTGAGAAAGAAGTTGTCTCTGCTAATAATAGTTCGTTTCTTAATTGAAAGCATCCTTCTTAATTATGATTCTTGTGAATTTTTCTTTGCGAAGTCAATGAGTCGGGGCTAAGGGCGTCCGAAAACTTTTTAATTTATACAATCAAGTTTGGCTGGCAACCTTACTATAATTATGACTGAAATAACATTTATGCTGGACTTGAGAAATTCAATATAAATTTTATAATGTCTAATTTTGTGATTGCACCAATATCGGTACATAATATTAAAAATGGTGTCCCTTAACCCGCTGACATACAGTCCGCCTAAGGGTAAGCTGCCACTGCAGCATATAAACATGACCAACACCAGTGTCAGTCATGCATAGTCCATCTTGAAAATAATTGAATCGCATATTAAAATATATCAAAAAGAAGATTTCCACTATAAGCTAGCACAGCGGTCACTCCTCCCCTCACCCCATTGTGCACTGGGGACCATATTCACAGTAACACAATACTACTCTAAAGTACCATTATTTGACTGCGGTTTTCTGTAAGGTGAAGGTACGATCCCCAGTCGGGCAGCTTCAAATTTCCCAAGGTACTTAAAATACAACGTTCGCGATAAAAAGCTAGTTGTACGGTATCGTAATCTTTTGCACCAATGAGTTTTCATCAACAGTGATCTTCGATCTTCTACGCCATTAAAACATAGTAAAGAAAACTATACTCGTTTGAAAACAAAAAGCACATTATGACGACGTGCCATTTGTAATGTTGGCACCTTATGACTAATTCCGCGTAACTATATGCGTGGGGCTGGTCGCCGCCGGCATCAGTTGTTCACGACGTCCACCCTGCGCACGCGCCACGCCAGTAACGCTCCCACAGCCCGGGCCATGTGTTTACTAAACAATTTTCTTTCAAAGTGTCAAGATGCTGACGTATTTGTAGAGTCCATGCCAAGTCTAATTCTTAAATTAGACTTGGGACAATACATGTCGTAACTATTGTATTTCATCCTATACTACTATTTATTATCACTATTGAATTGTAATCTAAATGTATAAATATGTTGGCGTTAGCTGTAACTTTATATGTTGTCTAAATAAATAAATAAATAAATAAATGGATATCCTCACGTTTATATACCACGAAGATGTAGGCAGCGGTGTACTTTTCATGTTATATTTTATTTGAGTTTTATGTGAGGGACCAGTTTTTCATTCCCGTCGCGTTGACGTAAACACGTGTATAGGATCAAAATCGTCACACCGCTACCACCAGGTTCAGAAGGCTGCTTTTACTGAGAAGAACCTGGCAAGAAACTCTGTAATTACTATTTTCAAAAATATTATATTTTTTTAAAATACGAAATATATCACTTAATAATTGTAAGTTCATGGATATAGTTTCAATGCACAAACGTCGATAAAAATTAAAAGAATAGTAGTTTTGCTTACATCTAAATGGGTAGCCTGAGATGAGCTCTGTCTGCGCACAGATTGCACAATTGTGATCCAATACAAATCAGCGTTTACGTCAACGCGATGAGTTGTGACGGTGATTTTAAGAAAACTCGCACTAGGCGTTCTGAGCGCTTGCGTCCGCGAGATCAACGAGACAGTCATTAAATATTTGCCTTGACGTGGAAATTAACCCGCGGACACCCATGGAAGCTGTCAGATGTACGAACCTACGGTCCCGCCTTGGTCAATATCAAGTACAAAGGCATGTTTTGACTCATGAGAGGGCGATTACCACAAGCTAATGGACGCTCAAAACTCTGTAGGGATTAGTACGTTGTTCGAATTAGGTAGGTCTTAGTATAAGAACTTCCAGACTGAGTTTAAACTTATAATGAAACTACCTGACTCGCTTCCCGGCTTAGCACGGTCGGCAATTTCAGTACTTAATATAAGCAAAGATATAATGCTTATAAAATGTATAAAACTTACACGTTATATAGATTCCAAGACGATTATAACATAGTACATGTAATTTCTAATGAATAACTGGCTGTGTTCCGTGGTTTCACACGCGTAATGTTAATTCATTTACCAGTGAGAATCCTGCCAAAAGCTGGAACAAACAGACAGGCAGGCCGAGAAACATTAATAAGAATAGACTGTAGAGAGTGGCGTTTCGACTATAAAATGTTGGTGATTTAATTGTTCTAAATCGCTTGCTTGAAACCCTTAAAAAAGAAGTTTCAAGCATTTTGAAAATTCAAATGCTTAATTCAGTCTAGGCAATGATGCCTATAGACTTATGAATGTTGAAGAATTGTCCACCGGTTCGGAAACTAGCCTTCTGAGAAAAACCGGCAAGAAACTCAAATGGCATCATGTACATTTCATTACACAGTACATAATTATTAATTACGTAATTATGTTTGATTATAAAATGGTAGGTAAGTAGTAAGATACTTGTTGGAAAATTATAAGGACATAAATTATAATTCAATTTTGGTATTCAAACCTTGTCCGCCATAATTTAGGTCCAATTAAGTGAATACATGAACTAATTATGAATTGAATAATGCAGTGGAGTTAACAATTATATCGCGTTCGCTTCGTTACCCGCAGTCGATGTGGCGCGACATTGTATTAATGGACTCGCTTATGTGACATTTATTTGCTTTTGTTAGTTATATCATCCCGAGAATTGAGTTCTTTGAATATAAAAAAATCAAAAATACCTTTATTAGATTAGCCTTTTTAAAAAGTACTTTCAAATCGTCCGAATGACATAATTATACTTGCTACCGCCCGGTTCGGAAGGTTGCTTTTACTGAGAAGAACCTGGCAAGAAACTCAGTAATTACTCTTTTAAATAAAATATTATACGATTTAAAAAATATCTATTAAATCACTTAAGAAATATAAGCCTCTATGGACACATTTCCAAACAAATGTCGATAAAAATGTATATAAGGAAAAATCTAGTAGTTCTACATATATCTAAATGCGTAGCTTGAGATGACCAATTTTAATCAATTTAGTTTTCTAATATATTTAGTAAAATTGCATAAAAAACGTCAGGTTGTAAGCGTTTGTCCGTTTGCTTCCCTTTTTCAGCTTTAAGAGGATTCAGGCGACCGGACCGCTAGCTAACTGGAACCATGGTCCCTGTTGACCGGTTCAAAGATCAAGCGACTGGGACCGCGGTTCCAGTTCTTAGTAGTCCCAGTCACGTGTATCCTCAGCTTTAACTCGAAGGAGCTTTTCTCTAGTTTAAAAACATAACGCAAACGAATCTGCAGGTATAGATGTAATCTTTAATAAATGTCACCATCGATATACAACAAGTAAAGGCTGAACTTCCGAAAACAACAAAGAAATATGTTTCAAACGGATACAATTACAGCTCTGTTGGGATTATATTTTACTGTGATCGTAAACAATCGCCCATTAGAGACAGCTATCGTGTGTCGAAAGGTGAATTGAGTTACATGGATGTTGTGTGATGTTCGACTTTAACCCTCGACGCTAAAGAGGGTTAGAATTTAAAATTCCTGTTATTTATATCATGTCGTCACCTTCAAACATTCGGAGATATTAATCTGTTTATATATATGGAATATAATCAGGTTTTATTTTGAGCAATGATGATGGTTGTGTATTACTTCAATAATGATAGCCTAAAAAATGTCTATGAACTGATCTTAACTTAGTAGTATTGGATCAAAACCTGAATATTCATGGAAGTTGTATGGAAACAGAAGTATTCATACACATATTTATCCTCAGACTGCCGACACAAAAACCCAATCTCTTCTCGCTCAGATAATCAGTATTGCTATTCCGCGTGGCAATACTGCCAGCACAATTCCGAGAGAGCAATTTGGGCCCAAGTTTTCTATATATAATAACTACATAATTAGGTTTTGCTCAATAAATGTATCTGAGTTGGTCGTACCTATTCTAGACAAGTTTAATTTTAGTTTACCAATACTGAATATTCCAATTTATTTGATACTTGTTCCAATATAAACCTTCTTTAACAAATCCAATCAAACACTATTTGAGTTTGAATATTCTCTACTATCACGTACACGTAAAACAGCAAATAATATCTGTGCCTCAAAGTTCGACGGGGCTCACCCGCATTACACACGTGAGCGAACATCGCCAGGTGTCGACCCGAGTTTGAATGTTGAATTTTCAAGTTTATACTCGTTTTACATTCCTATAGCTTTCACTGTGTTCAAATAAGGTGTGGCACGATACGTTTCTTGCGTCTTTACTGCGGACATTCTCTCCTATTGCGGTAATTCTACTTCGAGTTCTGGAAAATGAAAATACTTATAATTTATTCAATTTTATCTCTGGTATAGGTGCCGCCACGAGCTATTAGCGCTGATCTTGAAAGCGCAGTAAGTCTGTCTTTGCATCTGAATCTGAATGAATGAAATACAAGCTCAGTTACATTCCACTATTTTCTCTAAGCGCTCATAGATCAATTCCTCAAACACAATTACAACGAAAAGTATTTACTATAAAGTCCTCATTATTTACCTACCTAAGCTCATTATTTAATTGTTTCTTAATTATCATGGTTACCAGATTGTGTATCTGAACTTCTGTATTTGGGTCATTCGGTTACCGAAACTAATCAGAGTTTTGAGACTATCTACGTGTAACCATTATATATTGGTAAACAGGATCGATCTATAACGTGAAAAGCTAAGGCTCATATGGCGTTATTGCATGGTCACCCATTTAATTGCTGACAATGGAAAAGGTTGCTTCACTTTATGGACCACTAATAATTTGCGCAAAAGTAAGTAAAATAAAGTAAATATGCTCACGCCATCCCAGATGGGTCCCCGAAGGGTGAGGAGAGGTGTTGTAACAACGACTCCCACGTTTCACGGAATATGATAAGTGCCAACGTTACATTTTGTGAATTTATCGCCGTCTCAGGCACTATACATACGTCTTCGTCAGACATATGCAGATTTCCGCACGATGTGTTGAACTTGCGTCGCTTACGTAGCAGGCAACTACTCAAACCCCAAAGCCACCATGGCTCAATGGAAATTTAAGAATTATCTGAATGGCGAACAGAGATTATATTTTCTACTGAGATCGTTATTTTTCTTTTTTTTAGGGGTTTTGTAAGAAATTATCGTAAGGTTCTCCTTACGATAATTTCTTACAAAACCCCAACAAAGGTGCCTTATACCCAGTAATTGCATTCGGTCGTCACGGAGTTGATATAAATGCATCGAATCGCAGCAGTTGCTGAGTTGGCAAGTTTTCCAATATAGGGAGCTTCGCGGCTGTGTCATGCAATATCGAACCGTCCCTACCGAGGGCCGGAATGGCTTAATTAAATGAATATCAGGACTTACTCTTAGCGTCTGCATATTAAAAATGAGGGGACATTGGAAAAAAATAAGGAATGATTCAAATTATTTTACTACACACCTTGTATTTCTAATCATAACGGTTAATTAAATTTTACACCGATGGTGCTAAATAATGTAGACCATGCTATTCCATTTGCACCAGCAAATAATATAAAAAAGGCCGCCTTTGATGGCCGAAATTACGTTCGAATCAACCAATCAGTGAAATCAGTTTAATAAAGTCCACTTCGACGTACGTGACTCTCATTGTGCGCAATTAATTAACGTAGATTCAATAAATAATAATTGTTCACATTATTAGTATCCTTTGCATAAAATCGAATGAAATAAAAGGTTGAGTCATTTTGACTGGAGATTACTCATATGAATTGATTCCGATATAATATTGCCATTGTATTGTCAGTGAACATTATGAAGTAAATCTCCCATGATTACTTACATTGCGGTAAATTAGGTCCCAACATATAATTAAAAAACACGATGTGTACATAGTACTATCTCATCCTCAGTACGTAAACTTTCCCAATAATTTTCTAGGCCAGATTTTATGGAGAGCTTCGTTTGACATCAGTGACAAGTCTGAAGCTTGACTTCAAACTTTTGAAGGCTGACTTGCTTGTAACGATTGCGAAATATGTTCAATAGGCAGAAAAAACTCGGGCACTTCCAACAATCAAAATCTAAACCAAATAACTTTATCCAAAAAGGTGCATGCTCGTTGAACCACATTTTTTAAGACTACGTTACTGTAAATATTGCCTCCAGTTCCAATTTTATACCTACCTATCTGGACCTAACTGTATCATGAGAACCTCTGAAACTATCTTCTTAATTAAACCTCTCCTCTGAAATTACCTTTTTAAGAAACTCAGCGAATAGTAAAAACGCCTTCAATTTCACTCTTGCACCGATATCTGAGTCTTCAAGTGGGGTATTTATTAAGTGACCTTAAAAATCACTCGAAAACAAAAGGGTTCGGGATATCCTTTGATTGCATTTCCTTTGTTTTGATTAACAAGCGCAGGTACCAGGCTCGTGGAATTGTCTTTTAGGTCGAATTTCGATTGAACTGTCGAGGCCGCCTTTATAAAACTTTAGGCTGTGATCAAAACTTAATGGAATTATTCAAATCTATTTCAACTTTAATGCTATCGCAATCAATGACAGATTTTGCTGGTTCTGGTGACTTTGGTCCCTTAACTAGTTTTAATGATTTCAGTTCAATTGGATTATAATTTAGCTGTTCACAGATATGTGTTTTTTTTGGGTACTGCGTTTTAAGAGTAAATAGGTTCGTTGAAAGTTTTTACTTTCGGTTTCTCAGTTCCGTTTAGTATAATTATTACGCGACCTTATACAAGGTTAAGCAGGAAACTTAAATCTTAATACATATAGATAGAGAGGCGCAGGTGATAAACTCACTAATCCTAACTACTAACAACCTGTAGACATAGAAAAAAAAACAAATAGAAACGTTACGAGTTCGGGATTCGTTAGACTTCCCGATTTGTAAATATTGAGCATTCATGTAACACACTCTGTATTAAAATTATCTGTCTACGTATTTTGATATCCGATATTAGAAATCATCATATTTTGGAACACAATTTCGTATGTTCAACGCACACAAGCGTAGTGAAACTATACAATAACAGACACACATGTACACAACAAGTTCACACCACCTCCAGCCAGTAATCCAGTATCGATATCTCAGCTTCAAATGGCAAATGGAATTATTACCGCCAGTTCCTGTACTTTATCTCGCGATCGTATCTTGTAGAGGAGATTATTGTGAGTTACACAGCTTCCAATATCGGCTAACGGCCTGATTTACATTGCAGCATCCGATGCAACTCGAATACTTGAATAATAGGCTTGGTAGAATATGTTTTGCCTCAAGAAGGTAATATTTCTTTTTTAAATTAGGCTTGCACTCTGTTCTTACTAAGAAAGAAAGATTTAGAAAAAGTTTAGGACATAACGGAATCTTTTGGAGTTGCTCGCCTGGAGACTGTAGCTTTAACTTTGCATAAGATCGTATTCAACGAATGATAGTCTTGTATTTCTAAGCAGGTCATCAAGAACGTCGTTCAATTTCGTGATTAAGAAATGTTAATGATGGACACAGTTTTCTGGGTATGTATGTAGTGTTTAAGATCGAAGAAGAAGAAAAATAATCCGTGTTGGATCTCCTTCAATTAGTTTATGTAAAATCAATACGTAATTAATCAAACGGTGAAGGAAAACATCGCGAGGAAACCAGCATATTTCTGAGAAGTAATTCAAAGACGTATGTTTAGTGCCTGAGACGGTGATAAACCCACTTAATAAACTCCGGTGAAAAGTTGGTGTTGTGATTACAACACCTCTGCCTACCCCTTCGGGGAATACAGGTGTTTAACGTAGTTTATTCGTAGTAGTTAGCCATCTTATCACAAGATGGCATTGTATTGTTTTACATCTCGATGCTAAGATTCTCTTTTAGTTGTTTATATATTTCATTGTCAAACATCAATAGCGTGGTCTTCAAGCAGTCGTCAAGTAAATACCAGGACTGTCCAAGTTACGGTGTTTCATTCAACCAACCAGGGTCTGCTCCGACTGATCCTGGCTCCCAGGCCTAATTTGTCATACACAGGCGTAAGCTTATGTAAGTATGTCATCATCATCATCATCATCATATCAGCCATAGGACGTCCACTGCTGAACATAGGCCTCTCCCAATGATTTCTACCTCACCCGGTTGGAAGCGGCCTGCATCCAGCGGGTTCCTGCGGCCTTGACCAGATCGTCCGTCCATCTCGCAGGGGGCGCCCTACGCTGCGCTTGCCGGTACGTGGTCTCCACTCGAGAACTCTACTGCCCCAGCGGCCATCAGTCATTCGAGCAATGTGGCCTGCCCATTGCCACTTAAGCCTGCTAGCCCGAAAGTATGTAATTAACCAAATCCCCAGCGTCGTCTTATAGTCGTCTATTTTTGTTCTAAGTATTCGTTACTTTATACTTTAGTTGTAACAATTTTCCACTTGTATTTATTCCGCTGGCACATACACAAAGAGATTTTAAATGGTTAATGTAGCTTAACTTGATCTTTGTACTCTTAACAAGCACAAATAAGTCGTAAGTTTGAATACGATTTGCACAATGTTCTGGATATTTTAGTTCAAAAGTTTCGCGATTGTACAGCGGCGACCACAGACCCCGCTTGCAAGAATTTAGCGCTTAGTACTTTAGTTGAACTTGTTATAATTTGTTTGCACGGGGTGCTGACTGTGCAGAATTCAGCAGTTCGCTTCCGACGTTGGTTGTGTTAGAAGCATATAATAAATAACACGAATAATGCAAACACCCGCTTTTCATATGAATGTGCTTACGTGACATATAGTGAAGTAATCGCCGGCCAAGGCACCATATATACGCCATCAGATGGAATTTTATCTTATCATAATTTATGCTGGTTTCTCACTGTGTGTTTCCATAAAGCTCTTGGTGGCACAGCATTGTTCTTAAGTATTAAAAAATCGTTATCGGCTCAGCAGTGCTGAGATCAAAACCTACATTACTCAGTCACAGATAAAATATGGTTGTTTGTATGTTATACACTTTGAACACAAATGGGGGTCTTAATCTTCTTGATAATTACATTATTTGACCAACTTGCATTGGTCACGAGCGTAGGTTTGAATATAGTACGGCATGTTACGTATACGATATTCGAGAATCAATACGATGATTTTATTTTAAGAGAGTTCAAAAAAGTGACTATAGTTGATTGTTACTATGATAACATTGCATTCAGAACATTCATACAATAATTTGTCTATACTAATATGATAAAGAGGAAAGGTTTGTATGTATGTTTGTAACAAATTGACTCAAAAAGTACAGGACCGATTTTAAAAATCCTTTCACCATATAAATGCTACCTTTTCCCTTAGTAATATAGGCTATATTATATCCCCATACTCCCTCGGAACGGGAACTAAGCGGGTGAAACCGCGTGACGTCCGCTAGTATACAATAATTCATGTAAATTGACACCTATCTCAATGACCAATTTACTGAGAGGACTGCAAATTTTCAATAGCCAGTTTTTAAAGTATTGATTTAGTATTTCTCAAGACAGCTTCGTTCGTAGTATTTCCTCAAAACAATCAGATAAATGAGTAGCGAAGATAAGGACAGGCTTTTTGTCGCTTGCCATTTACGGAAGTGAGCGAAATCGGATTCTTAAAGTTGGACGTTGGAAGACAAAGGCTGGATCTGTAAATACGGTACGTCCAGGAACAGGATACGATACGCTACGGCAAATTTACTGAGCTTGCTTCAGAAAATTATCTGCTATTTGTCTAGTATCGATATACATTGTATGTATCGTATTTTAGTAGTTATTTCTAAAAATAGCAGAGCCGTGGTGTTCGAATCAAGTTCGAATCCCAGCTGGGCCTGTATGAATCAGTTTTTCTAAAAAACTTATGTACAGTGATTTCATACCACGTGCTTTACGGTGAAGGAAAACATCGTGAGGAAACCTGCATATTTCTGAGAAGTAATTCAATGACGTATGTAAAGTGTCTGAGATGGCGATGGACTCACCATCTGTCACGTTGGCACTTAATCATCTTCGTTGAAAAGTAGGCGTTGTGATTACAACACCTCTGCCTACTCTTTCGGGGAATATATGCGTGAGCATATGTATGTATGTTTGTAAAAACAGAAAACTATGTTTAAAATATGTTTTACATCAGTCTTTTAACAAAGAACTTTCAAATTGTTATAACGACATCGTTACACAGGCTTATAAATGTTACCGCTCATATCCGGAGGTTGCTTTTACTGAAAAATTGCTGCCAAGAAACTCAGTAATTACTTATTTTTAAAAGTTTATCTATGCGTCTCTCTAGTGTGCTTAAGGTTGAGGTTGTCGTAGGAACGTATCGACCAAAAAATCTACTTCTAAGGTAACTTCAAAAGGGAATGAAAACAAGGATATTGAATGTTGCCATTAAGTCATTAAATAACAAAAAAACTATATCTAAATTGAAATCCGTAAATGTGTAGTGACGTCACAAATTTATAGGTGTACCTCATAACTATCTAGTTCCATCCATCTCCCAGTCAAACTGTATACGTTCTAAACAACACCATTAGTTAAGCATATTAATGTAACTCACTTTGCCCTTAATGTAACACTTTGGAACAAAAGATGTAACGTGCCACTAAAGCGTGATTACGCTTTCATTTGATACCTCGCATTATGATTATACCCACCAATTTTAACTTGTAGCTACTAACGAGTACTTTGACTACTTTGAATAATTATATGTAAACGATTCCCTGCCATTACGCTTTTAGTATTTTCAAACACACGACTCTCTGTTAGCCGCGTTTTCTAGGATAAAAGTATCGCTTTTTCGATACATTAAACAAAAGTGGCTGTATAGATTCTATAACACAGAAGCCGGTGGACTATACGAAATAATTTACATTGTGTTTTATGAGTTACATATAAATAAGAAAATTTGCGGTAGCATGTATAATCATGTCGTTCTGGCGGTTATCAAAGTACTTTGTTATAAACAAGTAAATATATTTTTGAATTTGTATATCCTACAAAATAAAGTGAGTTGGTAACTAAAACTTAGTTACATCTTGAAAATTAAGTATTTGCTTTGACAAAAGACCAAAGTAGAGTGGCACCTTATTCCTTCAGCCTTCCTCGTAGTCGGCGTCGTCTTTAAAATCAAAAAAAGCGGTTTCGCGCAGTAAATCTGCTCGTGAGTACAGTCCTCAAGCAAGCTTTACAAATTCAACGCGCGACTCGAATTAATACGAACCACCTTAATCGAATAAATTGAATTATTCAAACTCTGTCTCCAAGGGATTTGTGTTGGCAAAAGGAATTTATCCAATTTTTCGTTTCTTTGAATGCGTGGTAATTTATGTATTTATATGTAACGCCTAGTTATGTTCAGTAACTATTGCTTCAAATATTATCTGTATAACTTAACATAAATATGTGAATGAAGCCTAGGTAATTTTTTTTGCGTCTATAATGGTCTCGTAATGCTTTCAAAAGAGCTGTGTTTAAGTTATAAACTATAGAACTCATAAAACACGCTATTCACTATTTTCTAAAGTTTTACCGCCGACAGTTATTAAGAATAAAAGTTACACCTATTGCTGCTCTTTTACGGACACACACACCGTCAAATTTTTAGAAGTTAATGTATTTTGAACCTTAGAGCATAGGGAACGTTCTTTAAATAGCATTTGATATTATAGTGTAATAGGCTGATAATGTAATTGTAGGATAAAAAGTCTTTATTTTAGTTCTGCAGATAGTCAAACGTTCCCAGAACTACTATATCTGAATGTTTGTTTGTATGTATATTTCTAAATACACAAACCTCATACATTATAATATACTGGTGGCATATATGGTCGTATAAAAATGTAGGGAGAGCGAAACATAACCTGCCACTATGTATCTGGCAAGCTAGTCCAATGAAAGGATGCACCACATAAAGCGAGGCCATGACTCTTATTTAATGACCCACTTCCGAAGTTACATCGATAAACTATGAAACTTTACGACACTACGTTCCTCTGAACAAATACAACGATTCGCAGAGATGTAAAAGGACTGTTAACATCTGCTGTTCTATCTAGCAGTATTCTGACGCTTGTTTGACTGAGGCAAAGTGTTCTTTGTCTCAGTCAAACAAGTGTCTTGTCACTTTCGCTCTGAAAATCCTTTTGATCTGATGGGTTTGCAGTTTGATTCTCGCCATTAAACTGTTAGATATTGTAGATTCAAATAAAATTCAATTTTAAATTAAGCTAATCTCTCAATAATAGCTTGTAGAATGTTTAATAATATGTTATCTAAATAGTTAAACAAAGAATATTGAGTAACCATGTATATAATGGACAGTTATACAGAATTAGAGCAGCAATACAGCCGTGGTAACCCTGTAGTATGAGCAGTCGTCTACTGCGCAAGCGACGCAAGTTCGAAATTGTGCTTTGCGTTGAAGGAAAACTAAGTGAGGTAAGCTGCATAATATGCCTGAGTAATTCAAAAACGAATGTATAGTGCCTGGGACACTTGACACTTAATCATCTTCGGTGAAATGTGGGTGTTTTAATTACAACACCTCTTTCTACCCCTTCAGGGACTACAGACGTGAGCATTATGTTTGTGTGTATGTAAAATATCGTGTATATAATCGATACTCATTCAGTGAGTGTGTTGTATTGAGAAAGGTTAGGGCCTACTTATTTATACCATCATTTTATTCCTTCACCTAATCTACTCATGTAGTGGGTGGATTCTGTAAAAAGCGCAATTTAGCTCGATCACGCCTCGCTGAGTCAGCACGACGCAAAATGCCCCTTAAAATTTTCCATCTAAAATTTAATTTGGAGTGTATCCTTAGTTAAAAATTCTCACTTCGGAACGGTGAGTCTTAAAATTTGATAAAGTTGTACCAGAGTTAGCAACAAAGTTGAAACCAATGATGAATATTTTTCGTGCTGTTTACACTCCGTTTGCTAAGATTTGCTCCTTTGAAGACTTTCAAAAGCTGGAAAATATGAATTCTGCGATATGAATAAATAACATACTTTCTCGTTACTTTATGGAAATCAAGACGTTATATTTGAAGAGGATAAAGTAGTTTTAGGTTGCAGCTGTGTAGATTCTTCAGCAGAAGAAGAATTAAGAACATAGTCACATCGTAAGAAATATTTACATTTTTAATACAAGTTTTCGATTTTAGAATATGATAATTGTGGAGAATATTTTTCTACATGTGATAAAGGATTACTTAATAAGAGAAATTCAATTAAAATCAACAATAGAGCAGTCCTCATCTATAGCGTATTTAAACACCCCATTCAAGTATAATATTTCAAAGTCATTAATAACACCTCGGCAAAAATGTACATTATTTTTAGTAAAATGAAGTGGTAATTTTGTTTTATTAAACACCTATTGGAGCCCAATCGCCAAAGGGATGAGAATTCTTGGAAAAACAAATTTACGCTCCCGTTACCGCTGTTTATTGGAATTAATTTAATCCATTACAAAGCGAAGTAATCTTTTGCACCAATGAGACGACTCTAATTCTATTTTATTATTTACGTCATGACAGTTCTCTTGAAGAGAAAAACACCTAGTGAAATAATGAAGGGGAAACATTTATTTTTATCATTTTAAGAGAGGTAGAGCATAACGGGATCTTTTGTTTGAAATTAACATCTGCCCTACTGGGACCAGGGGGCCAACTATGATCGTTTAAGTATGCTTAAAGCATTGACGTTTAATTTTACGGTATAAAAATGAAATGTCAAATCTCTGAAGTTCTTAATACGTTCTGCTTAAACCGATGATGGTAGGTCCCCGTGCCTAAGCTCTTCCCCTCTGGTTGTAGAAGCTAGTAGTAGATGTGTCTATAAGATGTGGTGTTGTCCCATATCTTTTTTGAAATCGCAAATCGAGTTATGCGGTTGTAGATATTTATATACAAGGTACTCGTTTATAAACCATTACTAACATTCCATCGGGTCAGCTGAATATTTGCTACTAATAGTCACTTACTATTGACCCGGACAGAGTGCTTTGCTATGAGTAGAGATCAATGTCAAAAATCACATAAATTCCGTGTTTCTCCCTTCATTCATTTTGGAGCACATTTCGACGTGTCTTCGCTAAAAGGGCTGCGGCCCGTCCGGACAATAATCGAATTTATACGTAGCAATAACAATATATTATATTTTTTATGAGCATTACCAAGGTATTCGACCAAGCCCGCGGACATATTTCACGCGAACTGAAATGGATGAGGTGGTATTTCCTCGGAACGTTTTGTAGCTAACTAGAGATGGGACACTGTTTGTATATAGATTTAAAGGAATCAAAATGTTTATGTAGACGTTCCTACAAGAAGATAAAAAATTATCATAGGAACCTTATCAGATATTGAAAAATCATGAAGGTACCGAAATAAATTAGTTAATATACTATGCATCGGAATAGAGCTCTAAATAATATACTGTCTCCGTCGTCCTCATGAGTTTGGAAGGTACTCGTTATAATGATTTTAATTATAAGTATTTTTGATTGCAAAGATTGCTAAGACAAATAAACCAAACTACGAATTTTCCTTCTCGGAATATAGATTTTTGAAAAGTCAAATATGCCTAAAAATCAACAATTTTTTTCACATATAGCGGATGCATTCGCATCCCTAGTTTGATATATTGTATGTGTGGATTCGTTTGGGATTTGTTACAGGTGTTTGGTCCGTCGTCTGCACTATGAAATATTTATTTTGTAACATTATGTCACAATTAAGTCATGGTAGCCTGGTTTGAACAGTAGCTTGCTACACAAGCGACACAAGTTCGAATCCCAGAGGGGCTTGTACCAATAAATTTTTCTAAAAACTTATGTGCAGTGATTTCACACTACGTGCTTTATGGTGAAGGAAGCCCGCATATGTCTGAGAAGTAATTCAAAGGTTAATGTATAGTGCATAAGAAAGCGATGGACTCACCATCTGCAACGTTGGTACATCATTCTCTTCGGCGAATAGTGGATGTTATTATTACAAAATCTATGCCTACCCCTTCAGAGAATATAGGCGTTGAATAGTAATTCATAGCTTTATTTAAATTGGAGGTTGTCATTAACAGTATCAACTATGAAGAGACAAAAAAAACACACTAACTAACAGCGCTGGCCAACCCTTCCACCAGAGTTTTTTAAGTAATTACGTAAAATTTTATATCTTGTATCAGCTAATGCTTTGTGTACACAGACGCGCCGTTTTTTTTCACGTTCCTCCAATACAAGACTCCACATTGAACACAAATTTATTAGCTACTGGATTTGTGAGCAAACATTCGTTTCATGTGCACATGCCACGCTATAGATTGATGGTCGACTAAGCAAATGTTGTTCTAGTGTAAAGACTGCATTGGTATTCAGTTAACTGGTGCAGTAGTTAATGGGTTGGTCTTGCTTCCTTGCATCTATAATTTATCTGTAGCGCACGAAATTCTAATTACACTGTATGCTTAGACAGAGTCAGTCTAGTCTTCGTCCATTATTGTCGTGCATAAAATGAGATCACTATGTTTGCAACTGAGATATGTAATATAAGATACGTAAAATTTTCCGTATTTATTCATACATACGTATTATGTATTCCCCGTATTCCCCGAAGGAGATTTTTTTACCACTTTTCGCCAGGTATTTTGAAGTCCAATGAAATAGGGGGCGAGCCATTTAACGGGCATTCATCCAGACTCTGAACTGTTACTGGGAAATTATAGATGGTTAAACCCAATCAAACCAATTTCTTTTCCCGATCCTGGAATCGAATACAAAACTTCGTCGCAGCGTCGCGTGCAGCGTCGTCTACCTGCCAGAGAAAGTGCCATCTAAATCAGTCCAGCTGTTTAATAGATTACTCAGAACAAACAGATAGAATGAAAAACAAAATATAGTTGTTGTACTCGGTAAGCATCAAGTATTATTTTCTTACTAGACTTAATGTCCGTAGGTGGCCCACGGAATGTCTTTTTCTCTTAGGTCTTTTTATAAAGTAGTCTATATTACTCCTGCCTTACATTAAGTATCTGCCATTGAGAGTTTCGTTAAAATCATTCCAGCCGTAAGATTATCCGGAACAAACAGATAGGTAGACAAACCAACAGAGTAAATTTTTTTTTATGTTTTTATGTAAGTAGCGTCTACACTGTCATATGTATTTAATGAAAAGTTGTTCATTTGAAATTACACAATTAAACCGACACAGTGATATTATTCGTAGCGGTTTGATATTTAGTAATCGCAGCGATCAAGCTTTGGTCACGTCGCGTCGTCGCATTCTTGTGTCAATAGCACGGAATAAGTTCGCTGTGATTGCAAATAGAGCTTCAGAGAAAAGTCCGTTAATTTTTTATTCTACTCTAAAAGGGTAGATTCAACATTCTTTGCTCACCCTTTCACGCCCTTTGGATTATGAAAACTCATATAAATTTTTAAGCCATTTCCCTTGTAGGTCGCTAATTTTAGGATCAAATAAATTATGCATAATTTCAATCCATTTGTACGTCCTTAATTACATTGTTTATTCATTCCAGTTTGGCTTCCTGCACATTAATACAATGTGGTTTGATGATATCGGCGTAATTACACATACATTTTTGGGGCTTAAACGCTTACGGCTCGACTGTGACAAATTTTGTGGATATGAATTGATTGTCGGATTTGGTAGCGGACACAACGCATTAGATATAAACATTGTTGCGCTCAAAATACATGAAGCCCTGAAGCCATGTAATTCGTATTGTCAGCCTCATCACCCAGCTTTTGAAGCAGTACCCCTATCATGGGTTTGTCACCGTTTTCAGAAATCTAAACTCGCTAGCGTAGCTCGCAATATTTGTATGAGATATTTTAGTTCTTCACGTCACCGTTGGGAGTCGCTTCACGATTGCTCATACTAATATTTGGCGGAGACGCTAGCGAGTATAGATTTCGAAAACGGTGACAATCCGGAGATAGGGGTACTGAGCCTGACTTATGTTATTAATGATCGTCTGTTCTTTTAAGTATAAGTATAAGCGACTCAAAAGATTTTGCTGGAATGTAGCCGTCTCAAATACATTCTTTTAGGGGTAGGAAAAGTCGCTATGATACTATATTATATTTTATTTTACACGCTTTTTTTAATGACCAATGTTATGTCTAACGCCGCCTCATGCAAGTCTTTGAATTTCTTCTCAGACATATGGAGACAAAATGTTCACACCAACATTTTGTTTTCTATCAATACTTCAAATTTGCGATTAAAGTTCTAAATAGAGTACTTAAGAGATCTCTCAAGTCGGCGAAGCTTCGTAATAACCTGCTATTAAGCAAACCGAGATAGAATGGTTAATTTACGTTCCAACTACGATTCAAGATGTAAAAATAAAGTTTACCCTGTGTAACCACACTTAGCTGGTAACCAGAGATAACTTGAACCGGTGGAATTGCCAGAACTTTCCTATCTTACCCAACTTAATACAATTTTATTTTATCTGGTTTAATTTGTTTATCTCATTCGTAGCGCAGTGGTATAATTGCCTTGCGATGTTGTGGTCACAACTATTGAGGGGTTGAAATGTATCGGTGCAAATAGGTGTTGCTACACTGATAGCTACCTTTTCAAGAGAAGATAATATATGGTTTAGGTAAATTCAAGTTTCATTCTCCTCAGTAATAGCAACCGTCTGAACCCAGCATGTATGTGAATCATGACATTCTGATAGTGCATGAAAGCGCTTTGTTTAAGTCTTTTCAAATAAAAGTATTATGACGTTTTATAGAGTAAGTAAGGTACCTACGCCATAATAAATAACAAGGAATTATTATGAAAAGAAACAACATCCCCTACGCAATTCTAAGTATTCTAAAGATGTCATGTTCTTTATTCATAAATAGAAAAAAATAAGATGGAAAATTTCGTTGTTACCAAAAAATTCTACCAATGTAATTGCCGTTACAAGGATGAAACAAAAGTGTGCGCAGTTGTACAGTTGTTATTTACCTGTTTCACTTGGATGAAACCGTATAAAACTGTTCGAGAGATAACTTCAACCAAAATAATGAATATATTGAGATAAAGTCAAGAAAAATTCCAAGACTCGACACGGAGCTGTACAAGCAATTTGTTAAACTGTTTTGAAGAGTTTATTTCGTGACTGTACCTCTCTTAATTTCTAATATGCTAAGTATATCAGGACACAGTGTATGAAGATTGTTTGAGAAGGCCACAATGTAACACCAAAATGTGGGACTTATTTTAGCGCGCCAGAGTGTGTAATATAAACTTCTTTTACCGAAAGTTGTCAGTTTCTTTGCGAAATACAGCCTTTTAGAGTGCAAGACATATATAATACATGTACAATAGCAATCTGCTTAAGGTTCAAACGAATCCACGACGACACCAATTGATTGATTGATGATCTCCTACCGAATTTCGGCTACGGCGGCTAATCTCAACGAGGATCAGCCATGTGCGCAGGAGATATTATAGTGCACAAGTGTGTGCGTAAACACAGGTGCACTCTTTATTCCCTCACTCTCAAAGTCCGATGGGACGGCAATCCGACACGACCCCGGAGAGAGATCAGGCGTAGGACCAACGGCTTAACGTGCTTTCCGAGGCACGGGGGTGGAAACACCGCCAACTTCCAAACTCCGGGCATTTTTATTGTGAATTTCTTGACAGAAAAACCCAATATAAATTTTTGACCCGACCCGGGAATCGAACCCGGGACCTCGTGATCGGTAGGCGAACGTACTAACCATTAGACCAACGAGGCAGTTATATACCAATATACCAACTAACAAACTGGAACTATTCGTACGTAAACAAACTATAGTAAAACTATTTGTGATTGACTTGTTTAAGTTATATTTTTTTACAAATGATATTCCAATTTGTTGTAGGTTTCGGCCTACAAAAATTAGCTGAAGATATGACCTAAGCTTAATACCTTAGTATATTTTTATGACAGCTTAACACAAACAGATATTCAATTCATCTATACATATATACACCACATACACATTAACATACAGATAAATAAAATTTAGCTCTATTTGTAATTCCAAAATTACACCTTTTGACTAAATGCATATGAATGTATACAAGGTCATCATCTCCCTGGCCTTATCTCATACATTGTTGGGGTCCACCTGATTTTCTCACCTGACCTTCGCAACCCCTTTGACGAGGAAAATCTGTGATCTGGGTTAAACCATAAGTTTACACGGTCCGGATATAAAAACCAACCTTTGTAATTTTTCTTAGTCTGTCTGTCTGTCTGTTTATTCCGGCTAATCTCCGAGACGGCTGAACCAATATTAACGACACTTGCATTTAAAAAAAGGGTTCCACGGAGCACAGCAAGTATTTAATAAAGAAAAACAGCGTTTATTTTTATTTTTATAACCTTATAGTAATATATTATCTTCTCGTATACCTTCATATAAATAATGAGAAACATGAACATTATGTAAACAATGGGACGTCATTAGAAATATAAGATAAAGAGTTCCTTCCCTCGCTGCAAAGACTGACAATAACACGCCTGAACGCAACTGCACTCATGAAAGGCAAACTTTTTACAGCATTGCGCGACATTCACGTTCTTGCAGACTCTCCATTTGTTTATATTTATTCAACTTCTCGACTCTCCTTGCAACAATTTACAAGCCTACAGTGGTACAACTTGTGTTTGGGAAAGTTAAGCAATTTAACTGTTAAATTAGCACGTTACAATTTGTAACATTTTTTGTTTCAAATACCTTTATGGTTCTTAGAGAATCTTTGTGCTTGTATAATATCAAACAGTTATATTTTTATAAGGGAAATAAAGTTTTAAATATTGTACCAATAATCACCAGTCATGTAGGGTGTCTTGGGTGTCGTAGGCGTGGTAGCGATTGTATTGATAAATGTCCGTTTGTAATTCCAAAATAGCAGCTTTTCCCTAAATGAAATGGAAGTATACACGGCTCTGAAATAGGCAAACCAATTTTGATTTCATTTCTCTGTCTGTCTGTTTATTTGTTCCTCCTAATCTCCAAAACGGCCGACTGATTTTAACGGAACTTTCACTGGCAGACAGATAATGTCACAAGGAGTTGCTCACAAAAATGCCTTTGCTTGCGGCGGCGTCAGGATGACGGGTCGCTCACTTCCCTCTATAATGGTTGAGGAGGGCGATGGCTGGCATTCTCGTCATATTTGTGAACAGGTGCTGCTAGTGGGGGCTGGTCATCTCAAGCTACACAATTATTCGTAGTTCTTATTTTTAGTTTTAATTTTTTTTTTATATCGACTTTTGTGCACTGGAACTGTGTCCATGGGCTTATATATATTTTTTATGATTTATATTGTATTACTCGAAGCTGTAATTTTTTTAAAAGAGTAATTACTGAGGTTCTTGCCAGGTTCTTCTCAGTAAAAGCAACCTTCCGAACCTGGCGGTAGCATGTATAATCCTATGTAATCGTGTTTTTCTGACGATTTGAAAGTACTTTGTAAAAAGTCTAATCGAATAAAGATATTTTTGAATTAAATTGAGTAACTTAGGCTAATGTTAATTAAAAAAAATATTAGGATTCTGCGGGCCACCCATAAAAAATAAGTCTACGCGGGTGAAACCGCGGGGCACAGCTAGTCAAAAATAAATTCGAATATTTTTTTATTTTTATTTGAAAGTTTTATTATTCAATTTCACCACCATTGATATAAACCAGTTCCATTAAATGGTAACGATATATTGTAACATCATACAATGTATGTTTGAACTGGCCCGTTTACATTGTCGTGAAACTCCAATGCGTGACTTTTTCACTTGCGTTACGTGAACATTTGAGTCGTTTCAAACATCCGGTGCATTTTCCATTTAGTTACCACCGCTCTGTGACGTGTTAATTAAACATCTCGGCCGCTGACGTCGCAATTAGAACCAGTCCAAACGCTGGAATTAAAAGCAAAACGTTGACGCTTTTGTCCGCAAATCAAAAGGCTCGCGGATGGTTTTAGTATTTTTTATTCGTCTCTAGAATTAAATAGATTGGTACAATTTGTAATGCTCTCACGGGAAAATGTTGCCTGTTCTAATGGTCTGGGGATAGCTTTGTGTAGTAAAGCCTCCATATAGAATATGTACAATTTAATATATTCCTTCGTTGGATTTTTCTTTGATTTATACTGTTTCAATTATATATGTTTTATATCCAGTGAATAAGTTTTTCATTAAGAGCTATTTCCTAAGTTTATCCTGGGGCGTGTATTCCATACAAGCAGATAAGCAATTTGTAATGACTGAATACACTCGTGTCGCGTGTGTCTATATCTACGCCGCAGCACATTGGTATGTACTGAACATACCTACCTACTTATTGCGTACCCCTCTGAAAATCCAATGCACGCTCTTGAGCTTGTCCTTTAATATTATTCGGTTAGTTTACAAAACATTCATAGGTTTCACACAATAACACTTTGCTACATTCGCGAATCAATCTGCTTACTAGTGAAAACATGATAGGGGTTTTTGAAACAAAAAGCCGCTTAATCGATGAAAGCCTAAAAATTAGTTAGTAACAGAAGCATCACTTGCGTGTCGATAAGATTCCACATGCAAACTATCATCCCTTACTTATGCCCCTTAGAAGTGGAAGTCTAAATTTTTTTATTATTTAAACAGAATATTAACAGATTTTATAAACAGGTCATAAGTCAAACACGGATTTAAAATTTCTAAAAAACAGTCACATAGTAAATGAATGTTACCTTACACCTGAGTAAGGACACACTGTCCAAATTAAATGTCCCTAAGATCAGGTTTTCGCTGTTTAAGCTGCGCGTTGATATTTTGATTCATATAAAATTCAAAGTCGTAAGGACTTTGGAATTCATATAAAATTCAAATCCTTACGACTTTGAATTTTATATGTATAAAAGATATATCTACTACTAGCTAAACGATTAAATAAATACTACTAAATGATTTTTTACATAGGTAGCCTAAGTTGCTTCTTGTAACATTTGCTATCTGCTAGTGAAAGTCCAGGTAAAATCAGTCCAGCCGTTTCAGAGATCACCTAGAACAAACAGAAAAAATTACAGAGATTTTTTTTTTTATGTCAGTACTTTATATACTTTCTATGCATTTAGTGAAAAGCTGTTATTGTGGAATTACAAACAGACACTTCATTACATTACATTATGCTCACGCCTGTATTCCCCGAATGGGTAGGCAGAGGTGTTGCAATCACAACACCCACATTTCACCGAAGATGATTAAGTGCCAACGTGACAGATGGTGAGTCTATCGCCGTCTCAGGCACTATACATACGTCATTGAATTACTTCTCAGAAATATGCAGGTTTCCTCACGATGTTTTCCTTCACCGTAAAGCACGTGGTGTGAAATCACTGTACATAAGTTTCTTTTTTTAGAAAAACTCATTGGTACAGGGCTCGCTGGGATTCGAACTTGCGTCCACCACGGCTCTTCAATTGTATTTATATGTATGTATATGTATATGTATGTATTTATGTATGTATAGTAGATGTTTAGAAAATATTTTTTGTCTGTAGAAAACCCTGTAGACTTTCTCTTCTACAAATCAGTGGATAAAAAGTATAGAGTTAGTAATTGCCGTGTTTGTTATACGAAGTTAGCAAAAAAGCTGACTTAGAGCAAGTTAAGAATTCTCCAGCGGAATATTGGAGCTCTACCGAACTCGCTCTGACCGGCTCCTTTGATGAATTGAAAACAAGTTTGGAGTGTGGCGCAATACATAAGATGGACTAGTAAGCAAAGACGTTTATCAAAAGAAAAAAAATTATGTATCTAATTTGAGTTGAGTTGATTGAGTTGACCAATACGACAGTAAAAATTGCGGACATGTTAAGCCAATGGTAAGCCATGGATTCAGGGGCGGCGTCACAGCTGCCCCGGGGATGTGCCCCGGCAAAGTGTGGGGGGACACCGGTGCGTTCTATCAGAGTACCCGGAGTCCCCCCTGAGTACTGAGGATGGCCACCGGGGGGGTTTTAGTGCGGTAAGAATCCCACATACCCCGATCTGCCTCTCCCAGGGCGGTCGGGGACCTTTTGAAGGTTTCCCCCTCGTCAACAAAAAACAAAAAAAAATGGTAAGCCATGGTAGCTCAGACGTTAGACTACCAGCCTGCGGGGCGATAGCGAAACTAGAGTACTCTGGTTCGAGACTGACGTTCACCGGTTCGATTTTTCATATTTGGTTTTTCATCTACCTTTTTATGAGAAAACTTCAAGATTTTTTATTTTTTTGGAAAAGTTTAGTTTTTTGTTACAAAATTAAACCGAGCACAGATCAGTCAATCAAGTCCTGATTATAAATGCCACCTGTCCCTTCCAGTGCGTCTGTATCGCTCTTACCCTAGACCGTAGTAAATCACTACTGCGATGTTTTCAGTTTAAAAGTTGGAGAGTGGCCTCTTGTTAGGCTCCCTTTGAATGTATAAATTAAGGAGGGCTGCGTCGGGGGTAGACCCTTACATTGATTGTTTCTTACGTGTCTCAATTTGTACCCAAGTGGACACTTTATAGTATTGTTTTTACCTTCCTTACACTACCATCGATATACATATATATGTGTGTAATATATATAAAATATCTTCATTTGATGACTTTCTTTCAAATCGTCAGAACGACATGATTTATAAATGTTAGGAAGGCATATATATTCATAATCACGCCTGAATTCCTCGAAGGGGTATGCAAAGTTACGTTGAAGTCCCATATAATAGGGGTGAGCATATTGCCATCAACCAGGCACTTATCCAGACGTCATGTAGATGACTGATTTTATTCAACCTCCAAATATTAATGAAAGCCGGTGTGGTAAGGCAATTTTCTTTGCGGAGTGATTGCAATTAAACTTACATCGTTAGCTTAATCAGTGCAGTCAACTGCTTAGCAGCTTGCTAAGTATGCGGTGGTAAGTTGTCTATCCAATGCATATCTACATACATACATATGCTCACGCCTGTATTCCCCGAAGGGGTAGGCAGAGGTGTTGTAATCACAACACCCACTTTTCACCGAAGATGATTAAGTGCCAACGTGACAGATGGTGAGTCCATTGCCGTCTCAGACACTTTGCATACGTCATTGAATTACTTCTCAGAAGTATGCAGGTTTCCTCACTATGTTTTCCTTCGCCGTAAAGCATGTGGTGTGAAATCACTGTACCTATATAAGTTTATTAGAAAAACTCATTGGAACAGGCCCCGCTGGGATTCGAACTTACGTCGCTTGCGTAGCAGGCGACTGCTCACACCTCAAGGCCACCACGGCTCTTTCTAAAGTTAGTAACACTTTTCCTTTTAGTAACGGTGCCTTTTTTATAAACGAAAACAAATAAAAAAAATCTCTGATTAATCTTCAATTTCCAGTTTTAAAACCACAACTTGTTGTACAAAATTCAAAAGACTTTGATTGGTCGTAAATACACACACACACACATATTTGTGCATATGTGGATGTCATATCAAGTTACTCATCGTCAAGTAACAGCTGGCCTACTTACTATTCTTTGGCTTACCTCTAAGATTTATTAGAATTTAAAAAGTTCCTATCTATTTGTTTGTTTTTCATGATGAGTCCAGATACTACATTTTCCTCTCCGCTTCGTTGCCTTTCTTCCATTTATTTGTTTTGAAGCAAAATTGGTTTACTACTCTATAAGCCACCCTAAACACGCGTTGGTTTTCCTCATCATAAATCAATAATCATTCATCCGGGACAAATGCGAAACATAGAAATACTCTCTCGGCAGATGACGTAAAATATTGTAACACTATTACGCATGCAGTAAAGAACATTGTTAGCCAATTTTTTGGGGGTTGAGAAGACCCTTCTCAGGTAGGGCACAAAAAAGAAACAATGACAAGGTCAGTTTCCATATATTTTCGGAAACACGTTCGCACACAAAGGGGAATACTTTATAGTGTCTTGCCCTGAAGTAACTGACAGGTCCTCGTATTGATGTATCTGTGCCACGAAGAAGTGTGGTGTTATTTATATTAAAATCAAGGTGCCATTAATTTATAGTCTTGGCACTATATATTAATTATTAAGATTAAAGTTGTCGTACATACAACATAAGAAGATACGAATAATACTAAACGACTCGTGTTGAAACGTACCTGATCCTTTGTAGAGCTGATAAGTGTGCGTTAAACTTTGCTGAATTTGGAACACCGGCCTTCTGCTACCTTTCGATTTGTGGGTAGGGTCAGGGCGCGTGATAAATCTAACCCTCCTAAAGTTGTTGCGCCCATAAAGTGCGGGGCCCATCGGACCCCGGCCGCTATCTAGATTGCTTTTATCGAATATTGCCTATTGGATCTGATTATTTATTTATTTTTGGTTATTTACACGGGTATTCAGTTTATGTTATGAGGTAATTATTTCACTGAAATAAATAATATTTTGAAAGGAAAGTGTGATAAAGAGACTACCTTGTTATATGATTACCAGTCTCGATATATTCTGCTATCAGTTGGGTAAAACATGCTAAGAAAGCCTAATAGGTGTGCGATTTTACTTACCATCATACAGTACCATCTTGAAGGTCAATAAGCTGACTGAATCGCTAAACTGCGTTTATAGAAATAGATATAGTTAGAATGGAGCCGTGGTGGCCTTGGAGTTTGAGCAGTTGCCTGCTATACATGCGACGCAGGTTCGGGCCCAGTGTTGCCTGTACCAATGAGTTTTTCTAAAAAAACTTATGTGCAGCGATTTCGCACCACGTGCTTTACGGTGAAGGAAAACATAATGAGGAAACCTGGGTATGTCGGAGAAGTAATTCAGAGATATATGTCATTTGTCACGTTGGCATTTAATGATCTTCGATGAAAAGTGGGTGCTGTTATCACAACACCTGTGCCTACCCCTTAAGGTAATACAGGGAATACAGTTGGTGCCGTCTAACTAAATATGTGGAGCTCACTAAAAGCTCTAAATACGTTAAATTCTGTTCACAGTAATGCATTCACTTACCGACTGTTTTTCACTAAAAAAAGTTCCCTTCCGGAAATGAAAGAAACAAAAGACTGGACGTATTTGTTTGAACGGCGATCGAATCGTATCGCTCGGAGGCAGCCGTCGACACTCTAAACGTGCGCTGTTGCAGATAGATGTGCCTTAAAGACGGTGGCACACTTCATACACCAAGACAAAGCTTCACTATCCAACTATATAGATAAAAAAACTGAAGTGTCTGTTCGTCATTTCACTAAATGCATATGAAAGTATACACGACGCGTAGAAGAACCGAGCAATTACAAAAAATCCTGTTTGTGCTTGTTCTTAATAATCTAATGCTAATCTCTCAAACGGCTGGATTTATTTTACCGGAATTCAAGGTACCTTTTTAATTAAAAAGTAGAATTTCGCGCAATACTCATACATATACATATGCACACGCCTGTATTCCCCGAAGGGGTAAGCAGAGGTGTTGTTATCACAACACCCACTTTTCACCGAATTTGATTAAGCGAAATACCCACCCGTGAAATTAAGTTAACGCGGGTGAGACCACGATGCACAGCTAGTAGGTACGTTATAAAATTCAAAGTTAGACTCCAATCAACGCACAATCAAAACAACAGGTCATAGAAACATGAAATTTGGTAGTTATTCGGATCCGAAATTCCACCCCTGAGGGATTCACGTGAAATCTTATTACCATGCAGGTGAAGCTGTGGGCGGCTGCTTGTGCTAAGATACGTGAAATGCATGAACATAAATATCTCACGCCATCCCAAAAGGGTCCCGAAGGGGTCAGTTGCAGTAACATTGTGGATGTTGTAGCTACAACACCTATATTTTAATAAATATTTTGTATTTATCGTGCTAAGGCAAAAACGTTTAATGGTTTGTAAATACATTACGTTATCGAGTAGCCTATGTTAATGTAGTTCACTTGAATGAGTGTCAAATTATATCCATATTTTACTATTTGCACTGAAACACATACTTTCGACGTTGAAAAAGTTCCGAGAGCTCGAGTCGAGTTGTATTTTAAATTCGTGTTGCGATCGCTCTTACAAAGATTAATTTTTAAATGAAAACGCATTGAACTGAACTGAGTGGTGATCAGTGTGTTTGATTCAATATAAAACGTGAAATGGTATTTGTACAATATTATTTAAACTGTTTCATTAAGCGGTAATTTATATGTGATGACACTTTTTGAATTTAAAAATAAAATATCTGTTACTTGACCTCTAGAGACCTCTAGGATCAGAATTACATGACTATAAATGGTATTTTGTAGGTTTTTAATACGGTTTGATGATTTAACGGAGATTTTTGTTAGGAACTTCAAGCTTAAACTAATTTAATTGGAAGAAAAATTGACGCTAAGTGCAAAAATCTTACTGCTCTGTTAGCTTAGCGGGTTTGAGCCCTGTGTGCAAAGATTCATTTACGTGATGAAAACTTCTGCTAGGCCGTCGGGCACAATATATAAGTAATTTTAGTTGTATACTGCTCCAATATTTTTCAAATTTCCGTTACGGCGGCTAATCTCAACGAGGACTGGTCATCTGCGCAGGAGATATTATAGTGCGCAGGTACAGTCTTTATTCCCTCACTCTCATAGTCCGATGGGACGGCAATCCGACACGACCGGAGAGAGATCAGGCGTAGGACCAAGGGCTTAACATGCTTTCTGAAGCACGGGGTTGGAAACACCGCCAACTTCCAAAGTCTGCACATTTATTGTGAATTTTTTGATTGATAAATCCAATATCCATTTTTGACCCGACCTAGGAACCACTAGACCAATGAAGCAGTTAATATTTATATAAGTATGCTATGTATATATAACTATGCTCACTTTGGGATAAGATGACGCTGTGTGTTAGTGTTCATGTTTATATATTTTTTCTTTTATAATGTTTTTATTTAATAAAGCAAATAATTTACTTTCCAATGAAGTCTTCCCAGCTTGCAAGAACGGGGTACTTGTTCGTTCATTCGTTCAATATAAAAATCGCTTCACACCCTGGTTGTAATAATAGCATAATCCATCCAAACATCTCCGTGATTAATTCACGTACCGTTTCAATATCTTACTCACTCGTTCTTCGGAACGTAATCTCAAGTCTTACACGAAATCCTTGCTGCATTCCTTCCATTTCCATTCATCAAACTCATACTTAGATATGCAATTTCACAGCGGCGCCGTAACACGAACCAATATCTTGGAGGTAGAAAAGCCTCGATAGAAAATATTCACTTTATTCAATTTCAGGGCGAATCCCGACGATATAAAATTGTTGCTCCCACGGTTGGCTTCTAATAAATCGGCTTATCTGATTCCCTGCGTTGCTGGGGATTTGCTGTATTGAAATGACAGGTAAACACAGGTCGAATGAGGGTAGTTCTGTAATGCCTCGACCTTTTTCAACTGAATGTTTGGCAGGATAATCTGTACAATTTTCAATTTATTTTTCATTAGTAATCTTCTGTTGATATACTGAGCTTACGACATTTATGTATCATAGAATATCTCAGTCTTTTTGTCCAATGATTTGTACATATGCTCACGCCTGTATTCCCCGAAGGGGTAGGCGGAGGTGTTGTATTCACAACACCCACTTTTCGCCGAAGATGATTAAGTGCCAACGTGACAGATGGTGAGTCCGTCGCCGTCTTGGACATTTTACATACGTCATTGAATTACTTCTCAGAAATATTTAGGTTTCCTCACGATGTTTTCCTTCACCGTAAAGCATGTCACTGTACATAAGTTTTTAGAAAAACTCATTGGTACAGGCCCCGCTGGGATTCGGACTGCTCAAACCTCAAGGTCACCACGGCTCATGATTTGTACCTATACAATATATTATTCAGGTAGGTGATGACTACCTGAAGGATACCTTATTAACCGATTTCAAAAAGGAGGAGGTTCAACTCAACTCTTCCGTATGTTTTTTTAAGGTTCGCAAGTTGAAAATTTAAGCCTGAATTGTATGAAACCCATACAGAAACCCGTACAGGTATACAACAGATTGAAATTCCTTCGTTGTCTGCAGTCTACAGCATGTCCTGTAGCCAGTTTTCATTGTAACATTAGTGACAAGTAGATATGGCAAACAAGTTCGATTAAATTTAAAGTATCTGGCACTTGGGTTGAAATTTGAATTATTTTCTGAAAAACCACGGAAAAAAATGTATTAACTAATAAGGGATGCACGGTATACGTTCACTCGATGCGGTGACCTCTTAATGGAGATGTCGAGCGTTTTGCATAATGAGGTCCTGTACACGATTAGGTTTTAACGATGATGACTCCCTTCCAGATACGACTATCCACCAAGCAAAAGTAAATTCTATCACTTGAACGATAGAGCGTAGTTTTGTATTATGCTCAAGAGTCTAAGATTTTGGCCTCTAATTTGTATTCTCCGCGGCTACGTAGGCGTCATGCTCTGTAGACGAAATAATGTATTCCGCATAGTCTGTGTTCCGTAGATTAAAAATACGCTCAGAGTTTCTTACGAAACTGATCCGAGGACGGGATTTTCCTCTATCTGGGATAGACTCTTTTTCCTATGAAAGGGGACTGTGGATTGTGTAATTACGTGTAGGGCTTTTAAGGTTTCCGCTGGGAGAGAGAATTGAATCAGGATTTATGTTCAGTAAATTAATGGTATTGATACTTCACGGTAATACTAGCTGGCGCTTTGACTATGATTATTATTCAATGGTAAAGGAACGTAGTTTCAAAAGCCAGCTCTACTTAAATTAGGTAAATAATAGGCAGCCGGGTGGCCTTTTTTTGAATAGTCGTCTGTTACGAAAGCGAAGGAAGTTCGAATCCCAGCGGCCTGTACAGATGAGATTTTCTAAAAACTTAAGTGCAGTAATTTCACGCCACAATATAATATCGTGAGGAAAACTTATGCCTGAGAAATAATTCAAAAACGTATATATAGTGCCCTCTATCACTTTGGCACTAATCATATTCGGTGAAAAGTGGGTGTTGAAACAACAACATCTGTACGTTTACATTGTTAAAACGTTACAACACCTCTGCTTACCCGTTCGGGGACCATTCTAGGATGGTGTGATTTATTTATTTTAAATTATCATATATTTGGGTACCTCACTGACAGTAGATAAGCGGTGATAATGATCTTTAATCGTGTCTAATCTACCGGTAAATCCAATAGAAATCTAACCTAAACTCTAAACTCGAAATAATTCATAAGAAATTTACGAAACCAAAAATAATTAATTTCCGTAATTAACAACAAAACAATAAAGTAATTGTTATTTCGTTAAAATCTTCTGTCTTCTACGAGTAATTCTTCAAAATTAAAATCAACTGTCGCGTGAGCACAGCGGCGTTAACGAAGGCACACGAAGGCTCATTATTCTGTGATTTGACGGTTTGCAGTCAAAGGTTACTAGCTGAGTGGAACGCAATTAGTCATCAAAGCAATAGATATGTCGGCAAAACCACGGAGTAAAAATATAAAATACACATTGCAAATGCGACACCCGATAAAGAAATATGCTCACACCATCCCAGAATGGGTGAGCAGGGGTGTTACAGTGCACTCACTTTTCACCGAAGATGATTAAGAGACCTGATGAAGATAGTGGGTGTATCACCGTCTCGGGCAGGCACTAAATTAAATTGATTATGTTTGAAAAACTTGAAATCCTATCTACCTATGAGTTAGGTAGGATTTGACGTCGTAGCATTTCCAGGCAACTAGGTACTTAAACCACTCAGCTAACACGACGATCATTAAACAAAAAGCACCCTATTATTCGAAGTGAAATTGTAAACAAAATCGCAGCTGAAAGTGATTTAAACAAACATTTCTTTTCATTGTTATTCTTTTTATATTTTGTAAGGAATTATTTCGTAAATAAAACTATCTGATAGTCAGAAAAAATGAAATTTCCGTATCCTTATCCAAAACCACTACAATTATATTCAGATCCTAAATATCCATCAAGCTGGTCCCTATATACTATACCTATTTATAATATCTTCTTAATCTGGAGCCATCTACGATCGTTTAAGCAGCACGTATTAAGGACTTCTTAGTTTCGACGTTTAATTTTATGGTACCTTAATTAAACTTCAAAGTTCAGAAGTTTTTAATACGATCTGCTACATGTTAGAACAGAAATTGAAGTACGTAGGAAATGCCTGCTTCGTCCATCTTAAATCTTCAGTGAAAAGTTGGTGTTGTTGTACCTCTGCCAACCCCCCCTTTGGGGACCCTTCTGGAGAGGTGTGAGCTTGCAGGAGTTAAAATTAGGATTTGCAAATTTCCCTGTCGCCACACACATTAAGAAACCGTGTCAATAAACCGGATTAGAAAAAGGTAATTAACGTCCGACAAAAACACGATAAATCAAGAGGCATTGCACAAAACGACGTCATTTATTAACAGCCATTAAACGCGGCGACGAAAAAATAAAAGGAAAACGCTTCGATAGACTAATGTAGGTAGAGTGCTGATTCTTAATGGCCCTCCCCTGTCCCTGAGGCGCTGTCACCACTGGTGACGCGATCAACCTTGGCTTAGAGGGCCTAAAAACTGTTAAAGGGCCGTATACTTCGACCACAGAAGCCGATTAACGATTTAACAGTATTTTATCGGAAAAGGAATGTGGGTTTTCAGTCTAGTTAGCACGTAAAAAAGTCGCCATCGACTATGAATGTCGATGGCGACTTTTTTCTACTCGTTTTCAGGCATTATTTTTCAATACTTGCCTCGCGTTTCACACATGTTGTATAGGCAAAAAACACTACCTATGTTACTATGTGATATTTTTTCCGTTTTTGTAGATAACATTTTCCATTGATGCTATTGGTTGCAGCGTGATGTTATAAAGTCTTCCTCGGTAAATGAACTATCCAACAAAAAATATTTTTCAATTCAAAAAGTAGTTACTGAGTTCAACCTAATAAACTCTTCAGCTTTATAGGATTAATGACTTGGTGGGAAAACGTTAAATGGCGCCTGATCGGTCTGGTGAACAGCCGGGCTATGCGAGATTTATACTTACTAAGAACCCCAGCGGTGGCCTACCTGCATACATTTTGGAGATCTCCGTCAGAACAGTGCCCTTCAGCCCTGAGCACATCTCTGAGGCACCTTTTTGACCGCCCTGAATCCTTGCTGTGCTGTCAGAAGCAAAAGCCACATCATACTGCTTAAAACCCAGGCCTATATGACGTAGCCAGAGCCATCTGAACTTACGATCACGTGTAGCATTAGCTAGGGTAAACGTGTTCTTGAGTGGAGACCGCGACTCGGCAAACGTAGTGTAGGACGCCTTCCGGCCAGGTGGGATGACGATCTGAAGAGACTGCAGGCCGCTATGGCTTTCAATAGGTGAGGCCTATGTCCAGCAGTGGGCAAACATAAGTTGTAGATAGATAGTAGCATTTGTGTAATTTCCACCTGTGCAGTTTAAAAAACTGTTCTTTCATTCGTGAATTCCAAGCTCGTCTTTAGGTCTAATAAATAAATAATATTATTTTCTAATTGGATATAATGTGTGAACTTTATTAAGACTTAAAATACTCTCGACGCGTGTTTACGAGTCCCATCAAGACGTGTTTACTGCTCCAACTGAGAACTAACTATATTAACACCAATCAAATTATGAACTTCCCTCTTTGGTGCACAGGGAATTCAATATTATTTGCAAGTAATATGATTGGATGGCATCTAGGTAATATAATTAATGGGTGTCGGAAAAATGTTGAAATAATTATGCTCTACTCAAACATTGCAGTGAAACAATGAAACCTCAAAGTAAGCAATTATGCAGAAGTACGTGATTGCAGCATGTTAATATATTTTTAATACGCATATTATAATTAGTCGATACACCATCATGTTTAAACTGTATATAAATGTTTAATGTACACATGATTATAATAATAAAACGTGTTGGAAATAATTGAAATCGTAAATGAACCGTGAAATTGAGTGCACAATGCAATGTGATCGACAATGCATTAAAACCATTTTATCTTTCCAATTAATACATGTTAATCCTTCTAAGAAAATTATTTCTTCGATGGTTACAATTGCATTGTTCAAACAAGGATTTAAACATTCTTACTACACATTCCTATTCCAATGTAACTGGTTCTAACTGACTGATTGAAACACGTGCTTTTTTATGAGGTTTTTTGAATTTAAGATTTTCAGTTTAGAATATGGTTCTACCAGGCCCTTGGAAAATATTACCAACAATTTTTTTTTTTTTATTTTCTATTAAGGTTCACCCGCATAGACTTAATTTCATGGATGGCTTGAAGAACACTAATGTTTTTATATACTTTCATATGCATTTTGTGAAAAGCTGTTAATTTGATATTACAAACAGATACTTAAATTTTATTTATCTATGTATAGAATTTTATGTATAGAAGATGTATATATATGATAGAAAACGTGTTTTTCGTAGAAATTCAATTAAAAAGCATTTGTTATTCGAAAGGTTTACGCCATAAATCATCACGTATCCTTATTAAATACCAATATTAAAGCAGTGACGTTACATGTTATTATATTTCACATTAAGGCACACGTGCGCGTTGGTAATTACCATTTTAATAACTCACCGTGCTCCGACCCAAGTCAAATACACGTAGGGAACTATCACGCACTCTTTCACACTAATCATAAACTAATAAGGTGGGAGGGTGACAAAAAACTTGATTTCCACTCGCAGTGTTCCATTACAACCTGTCACTGATAACTGGAACGTTTTGCCTGAACGTTGTGTGCATTTTATGAGACGTAAATCTGACTGCATCTGACAGAATAAAAAATATTGTTTGGATAAAAATACAATTATTGAGTACGTATTATTTTTCTTTTATTACCTCCCCGACTGGGTAAGAAAAAAGGTTACAACACCCAGTTTTCACCAATAATGGTGCATGACTGCATTTGCATTTCACTATAATAATATTATGAAAAGTCCAAGAGCCGTGGTGTCCTTGAGGTTTGAGCAGTCGCCTGCTACGCAAGCGACGCAAGTTCGAATCCCAGCGGGGCCTGTAACAAAAACTTATGTACATTGATTTCACACCACGTGCTTTACGGTGAAGGAAAACATCGTGAGGAATCCTGCATATTTCTGAGAAGTAATTCAATGACGTATGTAAAGTGTCTGAGATGCTATTTCCAATCAGACTATGCGTAGCTCTGCGTGACTACGACTCATTAAGGCGTCCTTAGAATGATCTTTCGCTTCACACTTTGAACGAAATTGTGTTTGCGAGAGGCCAACATCTTACGCTTGATTAAAATTGACAGATTGTCCTTTTGGCAATAAAAAATACGTAAAATTAAACAAATGGATTAATTGTCCAGGAACTGAATGAACAAACCAGATTAAGCACATATAATTGGCAGGCGGTCTCGGTCCGTCGGAGTTGTGTTAACGAACGCGTAAGGCCGGTACTCATTAAAACTAATGAGGGGACGTTTGACGTTTACGTCATTTGAGCGAACGTTTGAGAGATTAACGAGCTGACAACTTGGAGCTGGCTTGGCTCGATGGTCGAAGGTTTGGTGTGCGAATGACTGCGTCTAACAATAACAGTCACTTTTCTACTGCTGGTACTCAAATTTCGCTAAAGGAGTATTCAGTTCCATTCATTCTTACCTAGGGGTTTGACAGTGAGGTCAAATTTAGAACTAAGCTCATTCTTTACCTACACTCTTTTCGTTTCGCGTCCCAAGTAACAGGGCTAAAATGAGCACTGGCTAGGATTGATAACAATTCCAATCTTGGCAGCTGAAGGACTTATCAACCTGTCAACTAATGTAGTGGTCAGGAGTTTGATTTTTGGTCACTCTTGGAGTTGAGTTCAAATAAAGTCAGGTTCCGTAGGGATTGTATATACTTTTTCCTTTGATTAGATTTTTTCAGCTTCTTAAATGTTGGTTATTGTTACGAGTGTTGATAGCATGTTGCAATTTGGTGGGTAAGGCCAGGACGTAAAGTTGAAAATTCCCCGCACCTAGTACACCTCGTAGAACAAGCTTGTGAAGTTCTTATACACCTAAATGTACCCCACAAAGTACCGAGATTACCGAGTTAGCTTAACAGAACTTAGGACCTAGATAAAGCAAATTGTTTCTGCATGTTATGTCTAGGTACTACAAAATAGCAGTGGCTTTACATTATTCACAGTTCAAGAGGACCTAATTTTTTTCACAAACAGTATATGTATATGCTCACGCCAAGGTCCCCGAAAGGGTGAGCAGAGGTGTTGTAACAAAAACACCCACATTTCACCGAAGTGCCAACGTGACAGATGGTGAGTCCATCGCCGTCCCATGCACTATAAATACGTCTTTGAATTACTTCTCAGACATATGCAGGTTTCTCACGATGTTTTTCTTCGCCATAAAGCACGAGGTGTTAAATCACTGTACATTCGTTTTTAGAGAAATCATTGGTATACTGGGATTCGAACTTGCGTCGCTTGCTCAAACCCCGAGGCCATTACGGCTCCTCTCGCTCACAAACAGTAAATTGTTTTTTTCTCTATAATTCTCTCCTCTATTTGTGATAATTACGATATGGGTAAGGTACAAAATAGATTGTAACATACAAAGGAACTTATATAATGTAGATCGTAGCTAATTCGTAACCTAAGCCGTTTTTGCCTTCCACTTGCGCTTGTTTTTCTGACGCTTGTGAGTGGAGCTAACGTATTTTTTGTTAACTCTGTGGATATGTTAAATTAAACCACGTAACTAACTCGCAAATATTTTATTGAAACCAGTTGAAATTTATTTAGCTTGATGGATTGTATATTGAGATTGACAAAACAATGTTTTTAACCCGACACAGATACAAAATAAATATTGAATGAATTAATGTTGACACAATGTTAAAAAACCGAAAATTTTTTAAAAAAACATTGAAGGTCTTGACAGGGTTACTGTACGAATCGTACATGAGTATGTTTTAGTTTCATTCTTTGTAAGTAGATGGCGTGAGTAGTAAAATAGATCGCGCTATTGAAAGTTGTATTGCGTTACATAAATACGTCTACCATTGTTTTGTTTACAAACAAACTGTAGGATGTGAACCCCAGTTTTATTTAGATCTTCGGAAGGCCAGTTTGATCCCCCAAACAGATATGACTACACCCAATTTCCGCAGGTGGTTGAGTTGCTGCGTCACAGGTGGTAAGTCCATTCCCGTCTCAGGGAATATACATAAGTCCTTGATTTTTTTCTCGGATTTAATATGCGGGTAGTGTCACAACATGGCACATTTTTTAATAAATCTTATTGTTGTGATTGAAAATAGTACCTCTATAGCAGGTATTCAAAGCACTCGGAGAATGTTACTCTCTCACATGTATTTTATGTTTTTTCAAATGAGTACCTACATTTCTTCAAGGATGGCGGGCGTGTAGAGATATTTACAGGGTCGACAACGTGCGAATGATGCCTGTGGTATTTCAAGAGACCATAGGCTGCGGTACCCACTTACTGTCAAGGGGACCGCATGCTTGTTTGCTTCCTTCGTTTGCTAAAAAAAATGGCTGCAGGAACTGAATAAAATAAAGGTAAGAAAATCACCAAATAATTATTGGTATGTCTCGTAAAGAGGTATTTATATCATTGGTACCAAATATATTTATGTGACGCAATATAACTTTCAATAGCGCGATCTATTTCACAACTCACGCCATCTATTTGCAATTAGTGAAACTAATACATACTCATAACAAGTACAATTCGTACAAGTAGATTGCGCCTCATACTTTGATCTTGATCGGAGGTTTCGTTTGTCTGTTCCACGTCGACGTTACATCCTTAGAATATTACTTACACGTTGTCAAAACGACCTATTAAATACTCGTATCGCAGCAACACAAAAACAGACCAACTCGCAGACATTCGTTGTATAACATGAATAAAATGAAGATTAATATTGTTATTCGTAAAACATGGACCATCGCTCTTTATTACCCAGACGTAGGTCTAACGTGAGATCCGTTACAGTTTATTAAATCCTGATGTTGTAAAAATATGCGTAATCTTCATATTGGAGCTGTTTGAAGTCAAAGTCAAAGTCAAAAGTATCTTTATTCGATTAGACTTTTACAAAGCACTTTCAAATCGTCAGAATGACACAATTATACAGGATTATACATGCTACCGCCAGGTTCGGAAGGTTGCTTTTACTGAGAAGAACCTGGCAAGAAACTCAGTAATTACTCTTTTCAAAAATATTATACAATTTAAAGAATACAAAATAAATAATTTAAAAAACGTAAGCTCATGGACAATGTTCCAATGCACAAATGTCGATAAAAATTAACATAACAAAAAATCTAGTACATCTACTTATAACTAAATGCGTAGCTTGAGATGACCAGCCCCCACAAGCAGCACCTGTTCACAAGTATGACGTGAATGCCAGCCATTGACCTCCTCAACCATCATAGAGGGAAGTGGACAACCCGTCATCCAGACGCCGCCGCAAGCAAAGGCATTTTAGTGAGCTTGACAACTCAAACCAGTCAAACAAAGATCAAAACTAATAAATATTAAGAATTGTAACATAAGTACAGTGTCCATGAGACTACTTACAATATTTATCTGGTAATACATTATTCCAAGTTTCTTTATCACATATATAATCACTAACTGTATAATAACCCTTTTTAAGTAATACAGATTTTACATTCTCTTTAAATTTATCAAAGGGTAAATTTACAATACATGTAGGTAACTTATTATAAAAGCGTATACATTGCCCTAAAAATGATCCCTGGACTTTCTGTAAGCGGTGTGTAGGTACTACTATTTTATTTTTGTGCCTTGTGTTGACATTATGTACATCACACTTCTTTTGAAAAGAATTAATATTTTTATGTACAAGTAATAAATTTGCTAAAATATACTGCGAAGCCACTGTTAAAATTCCTATTTCTTTAAATTTTTCCTTCAAAGATGCTCTAGATCCTAAGTTATAGATTGATCTTACAGCCCTTTTCTGTAATATAAATATGGCTTCTATATCGGCAGCTTTGCCCCAAAGCAGGATGGCATACGACATAACGCTATGAAAGTAACTAAAATAAACTAAGCGTGCCGTGTCTACATCAGTGAATTGCTTTACTTTCCTAACTGCATATGCTGCTGAGCTGAGTTTCCCCGCTAGACTAGATATATGTGGGCCCCATTGAAGTTTATTATCGAGTGTTACACCTAGAAAAACTACTGACTCCACAATATCCAGTTCTTCACCATTGATCATAATTTTGGTCGGAACAGGTTTGACGTTAGGTAAAGTAAATTTTAAGCATTTTGTTTTTTTTTGCGTTCAAAACTAAGTTATTTACAGTGAACCATTTCAATACTTTGTCAAGGGCACTGTTTAGATCATCATAATCCGTTTTAGCTCTGTTAACTTCAAACAGGAGTGATGTATCATCAGCGAACAGTACAATATCACAAGTATTCTGAACAAAATGCGGTAAATCATTAATGTATATCAGAAACAGAAAAGGCCCTAATATTGATCCCTGCGGAACGCCCATTAGAACCGGGGACCCGGAAGACTTAACGCCATTTACCTCTACTTTCTGTACCCTCTGGCTTAAATATGAATTAATTAAATCGAGTGCAGTACCTTTGACTCCATAGTGTTTTAATTTGAGCAATAATGTCTCATGATGTACGCAATCAAACGCTTTAGATAGGTCACAGAATACACCTATCATATCATGTGATTTCTCCCAAGCCCTATATACATGTCGAAGAAGTGCAACACCGGCATCAGTAGTCGACCGACCTTTGGTGAAGCCATACTGCTCATTGTGTAAAATCTTATTCATGTTGAAATGTAAAACTAACTGATTTAACATGATTTTCTCAAAAATTTTGCTAAGAGCAGGTAAAATTGAAATTGGTCTGTTGTTATTGGGATCATTAATATCACCAGCTTTAAACAATGGTATAACTTTACTGTATTTCATCAAATCGGGAAATTTACCTAATTTAATACAATTGTTAAAAATATCAGCTAGACTTGGAGCTATTATATCTATTATATCTTGTAATACTTTTAGTGATATATCCCACAGGTCACCCGTTTTTTTTAAGTTTAAACTTTTAAATGTCTTAATCACTTCTAATGGGGTAACGGAACAAAAACAAAAGCCGGCGTCGCATTCTGACACACTTGACTTAAGAAGAGATTCGGCGTCTGAAGAAGATGAATGCAAGGAACAAGTTGTAACTACAGGAATGTTAATAAAAAAGTTATTAAACGTTTCTGCAATTTGAATATTATCGCGGATTAGATTATTATTAATATTTAAGGCTATTCGAGTATCGCGACTTTTTACCTTCCCTGTCTCCGCATTGATCATATTCCATGTAGCCTTAATCTTGTTTGATTTTAGCTATCTGGACATTGGGCTATTTTTATAGCATTGTCCCAGTTATGTTAGATAATACCTATCGGGGTGACTTATTAACTGTTTCGAAATAGGTAAGCGAAATAGAAACGCATAGCCTTAAATATTTTGTTTATTTGTTTACTCAATTTCAAGTTAATTTTAATAATGTACGACACAAAGATATGAGCAATTACTATTTTTTTTTCATCAGTTAGTTGCTTTAAAGCAATTGGGTGCTTTTGATCGATGAGAGCAGATTTTGTTTATTATTGAAGGGTAGGAAAATACTAACAATCCCATTGATTAGAACGCAATAATTAAGGAAGAGTCAAAAGTAAGCTTATGCGAAAGAATATGGAGTAGCACTTGGAATATACTATATCAACGAAAATTACGATTTGTGTTGAAAAATTGTCTAGGTGTGGTAATGTTGGCAACGGAGGTAATTCAAAACGGTCGCCACTCGCTAACCCAAGCGGATTATGTACTTCCATTGGCAAATATTTGTACAAACATTTCGTGGAGGAGCCAACGATGCAATAAGTCTTTAGCAACTAAATTATGTTACAACAATACAAAACATATATCCAAACTTATACTCACCAAAGAAATCAGATTTCAGATAGTCTGAGTAATTTCAGATTTCACATTATTTCAGATAGTCTGAATAATACTACGCCGTCACAATCACGTGGCGTAATATAGATTAGAGGATACCTAATAAGTCAAGGTTATATTATCATATAAGTGAAGCTTCCACGTAGAATAATGACTATAGTCGAATGTTTAAAAGAATTTATATTGATTTTTCACGTCTATACTAATAAAACTGAAGAGTTTGTTTGTTTGTTTGCTTGAACGCGCTAATCACAGTAACACAGAAGATAACCCATTTATCGCGGAAGGCTATGGGCTCACGCTAAGACCAATCGTGGGTTAAAGTTAGCGTAAGTCTAAAGTAACTATTCATATCGAACGAAATCGCGGGTAGAAGCTAGTCCAAATCGGCGTATCTCAGGATTGTGCCAAGAAGGCTGGCAGCATTGTCACGTTGAATAGCAATGCTGATTCTCTGAGCGAGAAAAGCCCCAGCCCACTTGTCACGAGAAGCTTCTACCAGACGACGTGCAACCTCTTTGAAAAGTTGATGAGCATCCGGACCCCAAGGCCCCAGAGTTTCAACCGCAAACGCAGAAAATATGAATCCTTGACCAATGCAAGCATTTTATTATGCATATTAGATTTCACTTTTTATTAATCTATTACTAATAAGCTTCGTAGATTGTGAGTATTGCGTCCATTATCTGGTAGAAAATCTTCACGTTAGTATTTAAAATATGTTTGAAAGAACGTAAAATATACCAGCAGGTTGATGTCGCTCATTGACATTCATCTCATTCGTGTGAATTGTACAAGAAACAACCTATTTATTCCCAGTGAATAGTTTTTCATCCCCATTTAACAACAATAAAATGAATTTAGTAGTGCAATATTCGTACATCACGGACGCCAGTAAACAATGTAAGCGAGGAGAAGTTTGGGAAACGTATCACGTTGCTATGTTTGGCTTTGCGAGCCACGAGCTCACATTTCAACCGATAAGTGTTAGGGTTGAATGTGGTTGTTTTGTGATTTTACAGTATTTTTATGTGATACTTACTTGTGGGTTATTGGGCGTTTTTTGATGATATTGTGATATTCTTTCGTTTTGTAGCTATTTATCCCGGATTTCAGGGTCAGTGAATCGTTTTGTGGCTCAAAAGGCCCTGAGCTGATACTTAAACCGTGGTTCTACAGCCCGTGGCCCACAGTGGGTCCACGTGTAATATTTTTTCCCAATAGACTCACTGATCTAGTTTAATATTTCCCTTTTTTATTTTTAGAGCGGACAAGTAGTAGTAGTAGTTTCTTTTTAGAAGCCCTCTGCGTACTTTGTAAATTCTTGTAAATCACTAATAAGTCTCGTAAATTGAATGAAAAACAATAAATACAAGGAACCATCTTTAGTTTGAAAAGGAATAAGGATGTTTTAAAATAAGGCAAAGATAATATTTCTAACTACAAAAATAGAGATAACAAAAGTAACGAGTAGTATTTCCACAATAAACTTCAAGATTCTATCTAGACACGAGATAGTTTCACCAGCGTGCTTACAAAGCGAATCATTAAGATACGCCTTTGTACCACGGGGCACGACACCAAGTCTCAGTTAAGGGTGGTTAAGGCGAAAGATCAACAAAGGCAAAGGATTTTTGTAATAAGTGAATCGTTATCGGTCCTGTGATCTCTTTGTGATCCGATGACCGCGGAGATGTTGGCCATCGAAGCATTTTCCTCAACACTATCTTTAGATATCGATTCATATTCGGTTCTTTGATACAAAGTAAAAATAGACGGGTATCGTGAGACAGTTGTTATGTAACGGCTTTAGATGGCTTATTCCCAGACATCCATGATTTTATTACCACCACCTCCATAGCATTTTTTGGTATACAAATGAATCCTTACAATATTCAAGAAATTGAATTGTCGTTGAGGTCGCGGGAATTAATTTTTCAAGATCTATGGGCTGTGGATAAGCCCTATAGATTCGAGATATTAAATAATTTTTTGAAGTTGGATTTTGAAATTTGGAGTTGGAAAGTTGGATGGGTGACGTAAAGCAGACAGGTCGCTAGTTAAGCATCATCTCTTGGCAACGCCGTTAGTCTAGTGATAACTCGATTCGACGAACCTGTGAAAGGACTAGGAAAAACATATAAGCAGTAGAGTTAAAATAATGGTTAATACATACATAACTATATACTAAAAACTATAAAGTTATTCGGCGGGCATCGAATCGTGCCTAACACAATTAACACTGGCATTGGAAGGATCAACGCGCTGCATCAAAGAATAAGAAAAATTCACTGTGGCAACTAATGAATTGGGTTGAAAAAATTATAAACTAGTTTTCTTTACATATAACTACTAAATTTCTAATTTGTAATCATTTGTAATTTTCCTAATTGAAAAATTTTAGACAGTGAAGATATAAATAAAATTTAAGCAATGAAAAACATTACACAAAGAATCCTTATTTTCACCCACTTGAAATAATTTGATATTTTCTCAAAATATTATCTCAGTGATCAGGGACTCGGCTTGCCCTGTAATTATACGCCAAGGGCTATGTAGAGAAAAGGGTTTTATTTTTTAAGGGTCCACTACGGTTACGGTCTTCAAAAAGTAAACGTAATTTGGTATCCTTTGTCCTTTTGACACTGATTATTTAGCTTGATGAACTTTGGAATCTTCGTAAGCTGAGATGATTTTTTAGAGTTCCCTTACAGGAACAGAGTTTCTCATAGTTCTTTTCAGGTTTGCTCCGAAGGCTGGTTTCAGAACCTTAGATTATTTTGCCAGTCATGTATTTTAAGTGGTTTATTCTCAACTAGCTGTGCCCCGCGGTTTCATCCGCGTAGATTTAGTTTTATATCGGTTTAAAATTGACAAACTTTCATCCCCTATTTTATCCCCTTGTGCGTAGAATTTATCAAAATCCTTTCTTAGCAGATGCCTAGGTCATAACATTTACCTGCACGCCAAATTTCAGCCCGATCCGTCCAGTGGTTTTGGCTGTGCGTTGATAGATCACTATGTCAGTCAGCGAGTCAGTCACCTTAGAGTTATATATATTTAGAAGATTGCAATACTTAACTGAATGATGATGATAAGTGTTAACGACATGTCATAATATGCCTTACAGTGAGTCCAACTAATGGAACACAGGGCATACACTGAATGAGTCGTTTACTTCATGTTACGCTTGAATTTCTTAGAAACCGAACGACATAAGAATTGATATCACATATTATTCTTAATATAATCCAAAGAGCCGTGGTGGCCGTGAGATTGGTGCAGTTTCCTGCTACGCAAGCGACGCAATTTCGAATCCCAGCGGGACCTGCTCCAATGAGTTTTTCTAAAAACAGATGTGTATTTATTTCACACTACGTGCATTATGGTGAAGAAAAACAGCGTGAGGAAGCATATGTCTGAGAAGTCATTCAAAGACGTATGTTTAGTACCTGATACGGCCATGAGCTCTTCGGTGAAAATGTGGGTGTTGTTGTTACAACACCTCTGCTTATCCCTTCAGGGATCCTTCTGGGATGGCGTGAGCATATTTATATATTCTTATTATATTACGAGACATTTAACACAAAATGTGGTAATTGTTTTAGATTTGGGTGAAAAAATGCTACTTAGGTCACAAGACTCATTAGTCAAGATGCACAAAAGCATTTTAATTACTGGAGAAATTGTGACTTTAATGTTTAAAATGGTAAATGAATCATTTATTTGCTTAATCAAAACCCAATCCTATTAATTAAGGGAAGTGGGGCCAAGTTCCGTGACGCCCGAGAAGTTATAGCCAAAGTTACCGCCGATATAAATGTTATTTAATTTCGTATATAAACTTGGTTTTATAAATTTGTGAAGTTTCACCGTAACGGACAAGGTCGTTTTAGATTCCGTGACACTCAAAGTGCCGCGGGCATTTTAAAGTTTACCCCCAATTAATCTTTGTTTGATCTTCTTTGTGGTACCATTAATCGTTGTTAACCGATGTCTTTGAATGCTGTATTCAATTGTTTGTTAATTACAACTTGAATTTAACATCGGGAAAGCGAAGTGTGGGAACTCACTCACGTGAAAATAGAGCAATCTTTATTGGAGGCCAAGTACGATCGTTTTAAGCATTACCGATTTAATTATATTGGTATGAAACTTCAAAGTTAAGCCCCTTATTGATCACGAAAATAATTTCATGTCATGAAGAATTCAAGTAGGTTTAGGTTACATTATCTTGGTACGATCTTTTTGAGGTTTCGTTAAATCTTGTGGATGCATTTACCTGAATATCCTTGAATTATCCTTTCTTAATTGTTTAAAAAAAATGATATAGGAATACCAATGTTTCGACTAATCATGAGCTTATAGCGACGCTTTCCGCCCGTTACATATATACATAGATAACTCGAGTCAAAATGCCCAGCCATGTCACCCGTCTGGCTGGAAGATCTTCACTTTGTTTGGGCTGAGCATGATCATTTGCACAAGCATAAACTTACACTAACCGAGGGAGGGCGTGTGAAGTACTTCTGAGCTTTGACATTTCATTCAACCTTAAAAACGTTAGAGCTAAGAAGTTCTTAATAAGCGCTGCTTAAACGATCATAGTTAGTCCCCAGGGCTTTACTTATATTATTATTTTGCAGAATGTTTCCGTCTAGGCCTAAACCTCATTAACATTCCCCGTAACAAGTCTCGCCATATTATGTAGGCATAACGAAAACCGATAACTTATTATAATACACGCGTTGATTCAGGAATATTAAATCACATACACTAGGTAGGTATGTGGAGAGTAACCTTGGCGCTTTGATTAATTCTTGGATGTGACTACGTGACGTCCGTTAGTTTCGTAATAATATGTTCTGGTTTCGATGATCGATATAAATAGGTATAATAGCCAATTAGGTATGTAGTCCCAGTCGACCGATTCACAAATGCTATCAGGCAACTGGGACCGCGGTCCCAAATCTTAGTGGTTCCAGTTGCCTGAATCCTCGTTATATCGCTCACATTAGCCAGCGTACTTAGTTTCTCTCGTTTCATTTACTCGTAACATTTGCTGGGCATGTTCTTTTTGATCTGGCTTTTATTTTCTGTGTTTATTTTTTAGAAAGTGTGCTTATTGCCCTCAAAAATCAAACATTTATTTCTAACACTTATATGTGGAGTGGTAGACCGATGTTTTATCCAATCAAGAGCGATTTAGTATCTCATAGAAACGTTGTTCATGCTGACTGACTGTACAATACAGGGTGTCGAGGACAATAGGACAGCTGTTAAAATATGTGATAGCGTATAATTTTAGAAAGCAAATAAAATTATTATGTCAAAAATATCTTCTTCAGTTTTCAAATAATTGACGTTCAAAGTTGACCATATCAAGACCTTATTTTGGCATAAAAATCAGCGGTATCGCAGAGTTATTCACGTGAGATCTAAGTTTTTAATTTTTTTCACCTACTCATAGTTCCTGAAATAATCCCATAAAACTATTTTTCGAAACCATTAACCTTCCCCTTAATTAAACAATTTTAATGACCGCTTAAGTAATGTAGGTAAACGCGGCCGCGCGTTCATTCAATAGTTTAAGGCTGTACTTCTAGAAGACAACTGACAACCGACACCCTATATATTTCTCGCATTTCGGAGAATAGCCGTGGTGGCCGTGAGGTTTGAGCAGTCACCTGCTATGCAAGCGACGCAAATTCGAATCCCAGTGGGGTCTGTACCAATGAGTTTTTCTAAAAAACTTATGTACAGTGATTTCACACCACGTGCTTTACGGTGAAGGAAAACATCGTGAGGAAACCTGCATATTTCTGAGAAGTAATTCAATGACGTATGTAAAGTGTCTGAGACGGCGATGGACTCACCATCTGTCACGTTGGCACTTAATCATCTTCGGTGAAAAGTGGGTGTTGTTATTACAACACCTCTGCCTACCCGTTCGGGGAATACAGGCGTGAGCATATGTATGTCGTGAGAAATTAGTGTACCAAAACAAAAGCCGCGGAGGTGGTGGTAATAAAATCATGTATGTCTGAAATTAAGGCCTTTTGTAGAGTAGAGACTGGATGTTTTTTTTTCAATCAAGTGCCCTTGACTAATGTTTGAGAATATATTATGCTTAATGTCGAGATTTTCTCAGTAAAAGCAACTTTTAGACCTCATGCTGCCACATTTATAATCCTGTATTATGACGTGTTGTGGGCGCTCAGCGGAAATAATGAGGAGTACTTGGTTGACCGAGCTGTACTCGGTTTCTTCTTCACACAAAAAAGGGGAAAAAAAGGAAGAAAAAAACCCGGTGAACATCAGTCCCTAACCGGGGTACTCTAGTTTCGTTATCGCCCAGTAAGTTGGAAGCCTCACATTTGAGCTACCATAACTTGTAAGATGTTAGCGAAATTTTCTGTTGTATTGTAATGATATTTTATGAGTTTTTTAGTCCCTGAAAACATGGTACAAACGATGTTTTCCATAAATTAAACCTAGCTAGATCTATTACATGCAAAATTTCATGAAAATCGTTGGAGCCGTTTCCGAAATTCAGATTCTATATACAAGAATTGCTCGTTTGAAGATATAATAAGATAGGATATCTGCGCATGCTTTTATTCGCGCTCGCTACATACAAAGTCCAAATAATTACTTCATAGGCATACTACCAGGCCAGTGCTCAAATTCAGGACCGGGCATTAAAGTCTGGTCTAAAATGTTGAAGGAGTAAGGTTCCAGTTTTCACTATGCTCGGGCATTCGTTTGTAACGCTAGATTTGCTGGTATTTTATTTCAAGGCATATCTAGCCTCGACATCAATCAGCGGTATCAGAGATCCGCTGCGCGAATTAGTGATGCGATGCGGATTGATTTGCTTTCATGTCTGAATGATTGAGAACATCTTGTGGGAGACGAACATTGATTTTGATCTCTGCGGTATTTTGTGTGATTTGCAACGATTTGGCACGTTTATGCTTATTTATATTGAGGAGGTAACTAGAATCTACTAATCTACTCACTTATCCATAAGTGGGAAAAGTTTAATCAGACGATTAGTTCCTAAGATTACGGCCTAATAAAAACATTATGAGTCTATACAGATACACTAGCGGACGTCCCGCGGTTTCACCCGCGTAGTTCCCGTTCCCGTGGGAGTAATGGGATAAAATATAGTCTTTGCGACTATAATTTGAGATTTAAACTATCCTATCTCTCAAGTTGGATCGAACTGCACATGGTGTGCGAATTTTATTATAATCGGTTAAGTGGTTTAGGAGTCCATTGAGGACAAACATTGTGACACGAGATTTATATATATTACGATAAAATTGAGGTGTCTGTTTGTAATTGCAAAATAACAACTTCTCTAAATGCGGTATAGACTTAAAAAAACAAATTTAATTTTTTTTCTCTGTCTATTTGTTCCGGGTAATCTCTGAAACAGCAGTATCGATTTTAGCGGGACTGTCACTGGCGTATAGCTAATGTTACAAGGAGTTACTTAATCATAAAAATATGTAGGTTTCCGCAGGTCAACCATGAAATTAAGTCTACACGGGTGAAACCGCGGAGCACAGCTAGTATTTCATGTATTCCTTCCTAAAGTTGATGATGAGGGTTAAAAATGTTGGCGTTTTGTTTGAATTACAATTTACGTTGAGTTTTGTTTATCTTGGTTAGCCTCATTGCCTACTTCGTGCGATGAATATTATATTAGATCTGTAATTCAGTCCAAATTATTCAATGTTCTGCAAAAACTAGAGTTGAATTATTTCTGTCTTTGTGTCTACGTAAACTTGTGGTAATCACAGTGTCCTAGAGAAATACCGCCAAGAACTTCGCAGAAATCAGTAAAAATATTTTCTTTTTACTTGTTTTCCTTTCTTGATTCAAATTTCTTTGTTGGTGATTAAAGAATAATATAGCGGTTGGTTTTTTTACAAAACGAACAGAGGGTTAATCTATCCTAACAACTTCGAGATACTGAAAGACTACAGGGTTCGAGTACAGCTAGCACAGTGCATCCACTCCTCTCCAAGAGCACTGAAGCACCTTAATAACCTCAGGAACACAAAGCACTCTAAGGTAGCATTATTTTCCAAATTCATCTTTATACCTTTATTTGAATACTTACAAATCCTTACAAAGAACTTTTCAAATCATCGGGAAAAACACAGAGAAAATCACACTGTGCTACAAATCACAGTGAATAATGATACTAGGATTATAATGATTTGAACTGTGTCCACAGGCATACATTGCTTAAGTGATTTAATGTGTATTTTAAAAATTGTATAATATTTTTGAAACGTAATTACTAAGTTTCTTGCCAGATTTTTCTCAGTAAAGGCAACCTTCCCAGCCTGGCGGTAGCATGTATAATCCTGTATAATGATGTCATTCTGATGGTTTGAAAGTACTGCGCACTTTGGCAAAAATACTTACCTGTCATCGTCAATAAGTATGTATAGATTTTCCCCCTCATCCTCGTCCTAAAATCACTACCGTGCTCCCTAATCCACTAAGTCCCGAAGCCTCCCTCGGGAACGTAATTGACAAATAGCGGCCGCGAGCGTCACGTCTGCACGAATTATTTTATCGTGTTACTAGTGCTCTGTAATTGTATTCATTAAGGTCTATGGTAGGGTTTTTTGAGGTTCCTAATTCTCTTGTGTAATTGGAGAATTCATTTCGTCGGGTTAATTTGCAACAGAACAGAGATAACAAGGTTTTTTGATGCAACTGCTTTATTTCAAAAGACTGAAAAAGGTGGAGGCTTTAAGTTCGAGTATGCTATGTTTTTGAGTATATGCTCACTCCTCTATTTCCCCAGGGATAGTGGTATCTATAGTACATTTCGCCAGTTATGTTTAAGTATCATGCAATAGAAGACGAGCCATTTGTTTGAGTAAAGTTCACTTTATTTCGCTGACAATTGTATTCGTCAGGGTTTCGGATAAGCCTGCGCTTCTTTCTTTTTCTTTTCTACTTGTTTTTACGTTTTATATTTTCATATAAATACATTCAGACATAAGTATAAAATTGCTGCGCATATAAAACATGATAATTTCCTCCCTAAAATGAAAATGATTGTTTAAAACCCACATAAAATAAATTGGTTTGGATGCAGACGGAACCCTTTAATTATCACACCTTATTGGTTGCTCATTAATAATGTTTACCTACCTGATGTGGGGCTCGATGTGATGATAATGTATGTAATATGGATGTTTACATGACAACAGGTATGTACTCACGTACAAAAGGTTCGGATATTGAAATTATGCGCGAGTAATGAAGCGGTCGAGATTAATATTATCACTTCAATTCCGGCCAAATGTGGGTAGGACGCGGGTATACTTATAAAGTATAATTTTCGTTTACGGCATTTTGACATGGTATCAAATTGGCTGGATTCGATTTCGACTCATTTTAGCATAATAATTACAAAATGTTCATATTAATGGTATATGGTAAACGTGTGGTATGGGAGTGACGCAAGCGACTTAAGTTCTAATCTCACCTGAGAATTTGTTTATAACGCTTACCTACTCTTCAAAAACAATTCTTAGAAGGTATAGATATTTCTATAATATACATTCACAATCTACCAAGTACTCCCAATATACAATTATAAGTAATCTATGAGTGTTCTCTATAGTATAGCCTTAAAATAAATAAAATATCATAGAACGAAGATTTAACTCATTTCAACTCATCCTTAATTTGATATTGATCCATGTAATTTGCGGCAATACGGTGAAGAACACCCTAAGTTATATGATACTTTTTCTTGTTTCCTGTTCAAAGTTTCCACCGTAGAAGTTGAACGATTGGAAAATGAAGTGTAAACATTAACATTTAGGGGAAGAAAAAGAACCTTTGAAATACGTTCGCGTGGAATGAACGCTTCAGCCAATGATTGTCGCTTGGAATCGATTTTTAAGGGTCTGTGCTTGCATTATCTTTATTTTTCGCGTACTACAAAGGGGGGCAATTAAGTGAGATGATTCACGTCACGGTAAGCGGCCCCTGCACCCTATGAAAGCTAGGAATGCAAAATAACGCTCACAATGCCTTACATATACCAACATAGAGACAATAAACTATGCTATATGCTCCACTCCTCCATGTAGTAATGTCCGTCATCTCTCTGGCCTTATCCCATGCATTGTTGGGGTCAGGTAGCACTGTTCATAGATATCCTTTTCATAGCAGGAACCCAATATCTACTACTGTTAAGTACTCAGGTAATTTGACTACGATCTGAAAGAAGTACAGTCCCCGATCGGGTATCTCCAAAAAGTTTTTATGGGAGATCCGATAAATCTCAGAAAACATCGAACATAATTTAATGAACTATGTATATATGTTAGATATTTTTTCATGTACACAATATGCTCACGCCTGCTTTCCCCGAAGGGGTTGGCAGAGGTGTTGTGATAAATATATTTAGGTGTAAATTAAGATTAAACTAGATTTAAGCTAGAATAAATATTATTGTGTGTATTCCATCGAATTAGGTTTAAATATCTGTAATGATGGTGTATAAATGGTAAATAAATAAATAAATAAATAAATAAATAAATAAATAAATAAATAAATAAATAAATAAATAACTACGCCCACTTTTCATCGAATATGATTTAGTGCCAACGTGACAGATGGTGAGTCTATCGCCGTCTCAGGCACTATACTCACGTTTTTGAATTACTTCTCCGACATATTCAGGTTTTCTCACGATGTTTTTCTTCACCGTGAAGCACGTGGTATGAAATCACAGCACATAAGTTTTTAGAAAAACTCATTGGTATAGGCACGTGGGGTTCGAATTTGCGTTGCTTGCGTAGCAGGCGACAACTCGAATCCCACGGCCACTACGGCTAATAGATTTTTTCTACCTCTATGAAGCATTCATACTTTGCTAAGCGTTGCGATCTGAGTACGCTGGACTTTGACAAATGCTTGCCATAATTTCTAACATCTCCCAGAAATAGCCAGCGTATCATGACCTCCTTCTCGTCCCAGCTCCTATGATAGTGATAAATTAAAAGGGGTAGTAAGGAGACGCGATAGAGATCAGAATAGATTGGCTAGTGTAGGAACATCGGTTCGGGGCATTATCAAGGCGGTAAATGTGTTAAGTCAGGGCTATTTATCTGGCCTATTACTCCTCACTAAGTGGTAGACATTTGCATTCTCCATGTGAGTTAGATGGAGCCATCTTATAAGATTCTATGAGGACTTAATATATTGGTGTTGTATACCGAAACCTACTTTCTTGAATGGATTTAAATTTGTTATAACGCTGAATTTTATAATAGAAATAGAAAGTTCGCCTTTGGCGAAATTTGTCAATCTGGGAATTTTATTTGCTACCGAAATATTGAAATAAAGCTATTGAGATAAGTTTCACTCGCGTAGATTGAATTTGATTCTCCCGGAACCCTAAATGTTTTTTTAAATATAAGTAGCCTACGTTACTCTCGATACCTTACAGTAGCTGTATGCATGCAAAGTCTCAGCCCGATCGGTTTAAAATTGACAGTTTCATACAAAGTTTCATCCCCTATATTATCCCCTTCGGGATAGAATTAATCAAAATCTTTTCTTAGCGGATGCCTACGTCATAACATCTACCTGCATGCCAAATTTCAGTCAGATCCGTCCTGTGGTTTGGGCTGTGCGTTGATAGATCACTATGTCAATCAGTTTTGAATTTTAAATATTTAAAGATAATGACGTTACGTTACGCATGTAGAAGAATCATGAAGTATTTTATTGGTGACAGGAATAACAAATTTTTATTACATCTATTATATAAACATAGATTGTATAATTCCCTGGATGAAATGCCAGAAACTTCGACCGCATAGTTGGTTTGGGATAACGCTAACCTTAATCCGCGATTGATCTTAGCGTGATGATAATATACCCTTCCTCGATACATGGTCTGTCTTACACTGAAATATTTTTTTCAAATCTCACTCGAAGTTCTTGCGATTTGCGCGTTCAAACAAACAAACTCTTCGGGCTTTATCTTTATAGATAAAAATGAATTGCTGTTCGTTAGTCTCGCTAAAACTTGAGAATGGCTGGACCGATTCGGGTAATTTTGGTCTTGATATATTTAAGAAAGTTGAGGGAAGGTTTCAACACTGAAAAACATTAAGTAAAAACATAAGTAAAAGAAAAGGTGATAAAAAGGTCAACTAGTATAGTATTATAGATGTATTTTCCTATAGAATGCCTAGTATGAGCAATGAAGTCATTAATAGCACGTCAACGGTTTATATGCGCACCTACAGAATGGCTCATCCCGAGTCGATGTACAAAAAATATCCAACAGAACTCCAACTTGCATTAAAAGGTTTAGCTTAGCGCGACAAACTAATTAAAAGTTTCACCGTACCGTTAATAGGTTTTGTTTTTCCGCTTATGAATTCATAACTCATAATAACCGGTCATAATTACTTACCCAGGCTCACTCATGGGACATCAGAATAATTTTCATTTAGAAAACCTTCGCCCTCAAGCCAACGTGGGTACAAGTAACTAAATTTATTACTTTTTATACAATACCATTAAAACTGTTTGAACTACCATTTTTAAGTTTTAAGGCAATCATCAAAACAGACTTTGTGAAAAAGCATACATACATACATACATATGCTCACGCCTGTATTCCCAGAAGGGATAGGCAGAGGCGTTGTGATCACAACACCCACTTTACACCGAAGATGATTAAGTGCCAACGTGACAGATGGTGAGTCCATCGCCGTCTCAGACACTTTACATACGTCATTGTATTACTTCTCAGAAATATGCAGGTTTCCTCACGATGTTTTCCTTCACCGTAAAGCACGTGGTGTGAAATCACTGTACATAAGTTTTTTTAGAAAAACTCATTGGTACGGGCCCCGCTCAAAACAGACTTTGTGAAAAAGCCTATTATAGTACATACATACATATGCTCACGCCTGTATTCCCCGAAGGGGTAGGCAGAGGTGTTGTAATCACAACATCCACTTTTCACCGAAGATGATTAAGTGCCAACGTGACAGATGGTGAGTCCGTCGCCGTCTCAGACACTTTACATACGTCATTGAATTACTTCTCAGATATATGTAGGTTTCCTCACGATGTTTTCCTTCACCGTAAAGCACGTGGTGTGAAATCACTGTACATAAGTTTTTTTAGAAAAACTCATTGGTACAGGCCCCGCTCAAAACAGACTTTGTGAAAAAGCCTATTATAGTATAACTGAGTATATTGATGATAGCCAAGCATGGCAATGAGTTGGTCACTCTTCCATTAAATTGTACTAAAACAACCCTATGTATAAAGAAAGGACACATGGAAAAAAATCCGGGGAGTTTGTTTCGCCGTTTCTTCTCCTGACAGGCTTACATTTGGAAACGGTAGTAAATTAACATAAGTTAGTGTAAGAGAAATGACGTTCAATAAGTGTACCAAGTGTCCCTGATGTTGAATAAAAGTTATTGATTTGATTTGAATAAAATACTTGATCACTTCAGACTGGATCATCAGTATAACAATGTAAATGAAAATAGTTTACTCAGTTTAGGCTCTGGTGGAGGCACTTAGAATGTCGAAGAATTGACCACCGGTTCGGAAACTAGCCTATTATATCTGTAGGCCTAGCTAAAGTAACACTCTCTCACTACGAACGTGAACTCTAAACTAATTAATGTATGGAAATGACATATACCATTCTCATACATTTTGTATTGTTTCTATAAGCGTAGTGTGAGGATAGTGTTACCTCTTCTACAGCGAGTTGTGAATTGATTTCAGAGTTTTGATAAACGTGCCTTCACGACTTATAAGCGCTGATCATGAATGCGCAAGTCGTTTGAAAGTCCGTCTCGCGACGGGATTGCGCAGTTACCACCTCTTTTCGCTAAGCGCTTATAGCTCGTGGTGGCACTTATACTTACTGAGCGTTCATACACTTTTAAGGCTGTGCATTTCAACTGATTTTGTAGGAAATGAAAGAGATAAACAAAGGTTATTTCGCATTTATGGTGCCAGTTCTAAAATAAACCCGATTTATATCATCTACTCGTAAAAGAAAATTAAATGCAAATAATACAGCACAGTTAATTCAAACATTTTATGGCCGGAGGAACTCGATAAAAGCGCTAATTTAATGAATTCCACTAGATACTGTTTATTATTTTACTGTGGCTAAATCTGCAACAGTGCCGCTCCTAAATACGACGTGCAGAATTAAATCGTAAAACTCGCTACAATGTATTTTTACACACTCCCCTACTACGTGTGCTGATAGCATTAGCGTGAAGGCAGTATTAAGGTGACATCATTCTAGCAAATTTATTTACTTCGTTTTCGGCCGCGACTTTTCGTTATTTAATAATTATCACAAATTATTTATATGTTAAATAAAGCATATAAGATATTCTTCGGATATACTAAATATGCTTGGTCCACATGCATTGTTCCTAAATTAAATTAAATAATTTATTTTCCATTTAGACATATTTGTGGAAAGTTAATTTAACCTTTCTACAAGCAAAATTGTTTGTGTACTCGCCCATGAATTCGATACTTTAAGATCGAATATCGTTTGCACCTCACTTCCAAGCAGGTGTTCTAAATATTGAGCTTATTTGAAAAGAAAATTAACGAAGTAGGTTTCTGAGTTAGAATTTACTCAAAAAATACAAATAATTACCCAAAACTTTATAACTTTATCCAAAATCGAGATGACAATCAGGATACTTAACGCAGCAGTGGCAAACCACAAACCCACTTTCGCTCACTTAATACAACGGGAAAGGAGAGTGGAGTGGGTCCGGAAGAGGTTCCAGGGTCCTTGGGATAGAGGTAGGCCTCGGATACGGTACTTATAAATTGTTTACTGCTCTCGTGTTTATTATTAGGTAAAGGAGACCCAAAATTATACGAACGCTCAGAATGTCTGTAAATAGAAAATTAGTTTTGTTTAAAAAACACAATTTTTCTTAAAACTAGATTTTTTTTAAATTCACAAATATCAATTTTCTATTTCAAAATCAAAAATCAAAATCAAAAATATCTTTATTTGATTAGACTTCTTACAAAGTACTTTCAAATCGTCAGAAGGACACAAAATACATTATACATGATTATAAATGTTACCACCGGGTTCGGAAGGTAGCTTTTGTTGAGAAGAACCCGGCAAAAAACTCAACAATTACTCTTTTAAAAAAAATATATATTATACAATATTTTTGGTTACAGTATTTATATCTCATGAATATAAGCCCATGGACACAGCACAAATTATTATATGTATAGTAGTAGTATATTTACAGACATTCCGAGCGTTCGTATCATTTTAGGAAATGTTACATATCATAATTAGGACATTTTCACTGATTCGTGGGCAGCGGAAGCTAATAACAACTAGTTTATATCAATCGATTTTGAGAATGAAATCAGAACAATTTTTTTGGGTTCTTTATAAAATTAATAACGGTTCCAAAATTAGCTTTCTAAATAGAATTGCTATTTTGTTCAAATGGGTACTCAAATTGGAGATAGGACTTTCAACAAAAGAACGCAATATAAATTCGCACACTAAGACATTTTCAAAGATCGTGTATATTTTGTGCATTTACAAGTACATGTAAGGGCCGATATAGTCTATATAACGTTACTAGTTACGTCCCGGGTTACGTTATAGTCTAGACGGTTCATTTCTCGCACGAGTAGAAATATACGTGTTTAATTTTCCTTTTTTCCTTCAAGTCCTAATACCGTGTGAGCCTGTTGAATTATTTACTACCATTTCTGGCAGCTTAGTTTGAAGACGTCGTCACGAGCGTAGGAAAATCTCCAAAACTGTGAATGAAACTGAATAATATGCATCGTCAGTTTAGACCTTGGAATATCAAGTGTTGGAAGCCGTGGTGGCCCTGAGGTTTGAGCAGTCGCCTGCTACGCAAGTAACGCAAGTTCGCATCCCAGCGGGACCTGTACCAATGAGTTTTTCTAAAAAAAGTTATGTACAGTGATTTCACACTACGTGCTTTACGGTGAAGGAAAACATCGTGAGGAAACCTGCATATTTCTGAGAAGTAATTCAATGACGTATGTAAAGTGTCTGAGACGGCGATGGACTCACCATCTGTCACGTTGGCACTTGATCATCTTCTATGAAAAGTGGATGTTGTGATTACAACACCTCTGCCTACCCCTTCGGGGAATACAGGCGTGCATATGTATAAATGAAAGTGTTGATGTATCTGCTAACGTAAATAAGGGCTTAAATAATCGTTTAGTACTACCTGTTACATAGTACTAGTACTAGCAACACATCCCTTTACATTTTTATGTCCAAGTCATTGCATTGCTCACGACCGCGTTTCAATATCTACCGACGAATATCCGTAGGTGTTCAATTAATAATTATAAGAAAGAATAGTGTCTAGAGGCCTAACCATAAAGGGGCGTCCATTGGTGTTTTTTAAATTTTCTATCTCTCCCCCCCCCTGGTGAGATGTCGTGAGATTTATTCAACCCCCTCTACCATCCCCCAATCTCACGTGAGATTTTTCAAAATTTGGGTTTCTTACGTAAACGCGTTGGTGGTTTGACAGTCAGTAGATGTATGACGTCGAAGTATGAATAAAATTATTTTCTTTCGAACGAATTGGTGAATGATCTTAATCGAATTATGATTGCGCTTAAGATTAAATCTTGAGCATGTACAATCTGGATAAAATATAAATTTTTTTTAGAAAAATATATGCGTGATATATGCCGAGACCCCTCTTCTCTCCAACGTAAGATTAGACGATCGACTCGACCCCCTCCCCCTTTTAACATCGTAAGTATTTTATGAACGCCCCCTAATCTCTTAATGCAATGATATGTTCAGCTTTAATAAAACGTCATTATTGTGCGATCTAGCTATCAAGTCGCACTATATTGTTTGTAAATAAGTAGTCTGTCTGTCTTTGCCTTTTCATGAAAGACCGCTGAATCAATTTTGCTGAAATTTGGAATAAAGATAGCCTTAGTCCCAAGGATGGTTACAATATAATGTGCTTCGATAAAATTGATAAATACAATTTTTTTGTATCGCCCAAGCATGCGGCAGATCTGATGGTGGTTCCCGCAGCCGCTTGCAATACCAGGGTCAAAACGCGTGCGTTTTCGACCCTGTGAATATATCTTCACACCCTTATTTTATTATATTAAACAATATCCTATGAAATTTGTAAAACGACAAAATTTGACCTTTCATAAGCGTAGTGAGTAAGTTTCGCACGTGAAATATGAAGGCCATTACTTTAAGGGAAGTGGACTCTAGGGCCTCATAACTCTCAGGAATCATGTCCTGCTGGACTCGTGTTTATCGTACTAGTTCGACCTTTAGTTAGTTACACAGTTTTCGGCCTTGTTATGAAAGTTTGGCGAGAAAAATTAAGCATTCATGTCAAATTTAAAATATACGTATTGAGTAAACGTGAAACATATCGACAAAGTAAACAAAGGTACCTAACTAAAAAAAGAGAATCCCTTCGGCTGCTTACAAAACTGAAGTTCCAAAATGTATTTCCACTGTGGTTTTTTATACTTCAATGCCATCTTTGTCAAACATTTTATTCTATTCATACGTAACTGCTTTCCAATTAAGCATTTTTTTAAACTTGTACGAAACCAACTACTACTGCTCTCTAATTACGTCGTATCTAATTGTCTTTGTTGGATCATTAATATAATAACTACCCAGTACACCTTCAAGCCAATTAGTATAATTAACACAATAAAAAACCGCTCGCTGTAAATCTTTTCATTCATTCCAGTAGTGCAGGCATTATGGGCGGTGCTTCCGCGAACACGTCACAGTCATTTCTCGTAATGCTGTTTGTTTCTCGGCATTAAGTACTATATTAATCCCATCGCATAAGGCTCGAATATCCTTTATCGATGCAAGAATATATCCAAATAATTGAGTTTGTTCAATCCCCCTTATCCCAAGAGACTTGGGGTCAGAGCAATATTGTTCTCTTCCATTTTTTTATCTCCATTCGTAGTCCATTTTTGTAACCATAAACCCACCCATTACGTCTTATTTTAATCTTAATCATCCACATTAAAACCATGTGAACCGTAGAAACTTGCTTTGAGGGTTCTACTTTGTTATGCTCAGGCACATTTTTAACATCCGTTTGTGTTCAGGTTCAACCCAGCGGTCGGTATCAATGACTTTTCTTTAGTGATATCACCAATTAAATTTACGGTGATGAGTAATGGCGTGAAGGACCTATTCTAAAATGTGGTGCCTGAGGCGGCGATGGACTTGGCCTCTATCACTTTGGCATTCAATCATCGTACGTAAAACGTGTGTATTTCTATTATAGCACCTCTGCTTACACCTTCCAGGACCATTCTGGCGTGAGCAGTCATATCATCCCTACAGGGTACCGTAACGGGTTGGCAGATGTTTTAGCACCCACTTTTACCATGACAGATAGCGATTCTCTTGACGTCTTAAACATGACTTAATACTTGTTATGTTATTAAATAAATTCTTTAATTCTTTTAATTCTTTATTTGAATTTTATCTCAAGAGCAGATTACCGTATACCGATTACCTTATTATTTAGACAAATCACTACATGTCCATTATCAGTACATGTCCATTATCCTGACTAACAAGTGTAGTGTGTCGACACATCGTCCGAATCCAAAGTATTGCCTAAAATCCCCTCATTGGTATTCACATTCGCAGTCCTCCGCTTGTAGCAGCATTTGCACAATTCCCAGCATTACACTAGTTTCTATTATGAGGCGGACCCTATGCAAATGTAGGGAACATATCTATTTGTCAGTAAAGTGTTCCCGCGGGCGCGGTGCATCACTACGGCGGTATTATTATATTGTATTATAATGGTTTAAATATTTATGAGAAAATATAAATACCAATTTTTTTTTCAAATTGCATTTGCAATTTGTATCAAATAGTTTTAATAATCTAAAATAAAATTCGGTGTATTGAATTCAACATCGGGAGGAATTGCATAACGCCCGAGAAGGAATTCAATTAAATCAAGATCAATAAAATGTACAGTTGTAAATAAAATAACAAAATTTCAAAATATTTGTTCTGGCTATTCTTTGAAACGGCTGACCGACCGCAAAATTGGGTTCCGCAAAATAAAACATCCCATGATATTAAGTCTACGCGGGGCACAGACAGTGAATAAGGCGGCAATGGACTCACACTCGCTGGCACTATATCATCTTCGGTTATAAGTGAATGGTGATATCTGAGTAATAAATTCATCGGGGATAGGAAAAAAAAATATTCTGTCGGCATATTACCTGGTACAAAATCTTTAAACGAACCTTTATGCTACTTTATTATTATCTGATAAACATTTCAGACTGCAGTCTCGTTGAAAAGAAGTAATTTTATTCATTTAGCAATTCAAGGAAATGAATAACAACTTCGTGGGACGTGTCTAAAGAGAAGATGGTCTTAGAAAAGCACCGCCCCTTATCTAGAATTCCTTCTAGGCAGCACGTGTTTTATTCATCCTTTTCAGTTGCAGTTCTCGGCTCACCATAAAATACCCTCAGACGAAAGCTATACAACACTTCTATCAAAACTTCAAATGAAAACGTTTTCAAAGAAAATTGTCGCTGAGATTCTGTCTATTGATAAAATTGAGTTCTAGCTCCCGGCATTGATGATTTTCTTCCAATCTTTCTTGCTAGGCATTCTGTACGCATCTGTACATTAATGCTTATTCTTATGTATTTATTTTCAATATTATTATGGAGGTACGGAGGTGTGCATGTATGTGAAAACCAGTTCTAAAGTAATCTAGTTATTAAAACCTTAAGTGATGTTCTATCACACTTTTGTATGTAGCTCTTTGTTCGAATCAGACCTCTTTTCTTGCAAAAATCAGCATTAAACGAAAGGGCGTAATAGTAAATAGTGTTGCCAGGCAAGAGAACATACTACTTATAATAATGTGTCTTGGAGAAGTAGCTTTATACAGTTATGATAGAACTTTAAGTAAGGTGCGTTTGCATAATCCATTAATTAAGTGTAGCATCCCACTACCCAGATTCCTATAGCTTTCTTTATACATCAATGGGTAATTTTAAATGAACTTCCGACTGATTTTGCCTTTTCCTCTAGAACTTAATTATTGTCTACACCTATTGCTATCACATGCATGTAACCAATTTACTATGGGTGTTGTCTTAAGCAGAAAGACGATACATTTGATCTTACAAACAAACACACATTTTGTAGGTACCTATCGGAAAATCCTTTGTTAATCAATTACCCCTACCATTTGCAGACAAATATTTGCAAGTGTAATAAACCCTTTCATCTCATGGTGTTGACGTGTTCTTCATAACTATCGTTTGAGGTTCGACTTCAAAGAGTTCATTATCCAATTTGTATTATGAACTGTAAATTGAAGCGTGTAGGATATTAAATCGTATGGCGAGGTCCGCCTTCTATTGCATTAATATGACAGTAGTACGTACGAATGAAATTTATAGTGCGAGAGATAAATTCGAAGCACTCGTAACTCAAGGAAGTGTATGAAGAGATGAATATAGACGAAGCGAAAGAAATAATAAATGTAAGGATCGTAGTATAAGGCGCACAGAAGTCTCTGCCTAACCCCATGGGTAACAAGCGTGAGAATAAAGTATGCATGTAGTACAGGTTCACTACAAATACAATAACATATAATGAATGAAAGCATCAGTATAGATAGCACATTGGCTAATTCAATACACAGTATAATGAAATTAACGCCAGTAAAGTTGCTGCGAACAAATTCGGGCCGCGCTCGTTGGTACTCTGTGAAGTTTTATCCGGTGTGAACTAGTGAGATTAAGTTTCGCAGAGTTTTGGAGATAGTGTGGTGTAGCGCGATGAATACAGACATAGCACTGCCTTTTTATTTATTAAGTAGGTTGTAGGTACTGATTTGATCTACCATTTGTACATATTTGAACGCGTACCTAAATTTTGTAAGTTCAAGACTCAACCGACTTAAAAAAATATTTACATTAATATTTAAGATGGATTTTCGGGGTGGAAAATATCATAAGCTAGTTAAAGATAGATATAGTTGATTATAAGAGAGAATCCATGATATTTCTTTAATTTTATTTACCAATTCAATTTCAAGAACTAGAAGACTAAATATTAACAGAAGGTTTATTCTTTAAAAAAAAAATAACGTATGTTATGTTTGGTATACGCTTTGACGAATCTTCTCAGAAGTTTTACGTACCGGTGATTCATTTGACATTAATGTATCTTAGACACCAGGTCCTGACCTAAATAAATATCTCACATGTTCGTTACAACTGGAATAGCTGCTCTAAACTATGTCCTTGAACGCAGAGAGATGGCCCAATTCCTAGCGACAAGAATTGTGTACGCGATGTGCGAGTTACGCGATGTTGTCGTATTATATGAACGTAATTCAAGGTATGTTTGTAACTTTACCTACTTTATTATGATAGTTTGGAAACTGGTCAAGATGTAAAGGACAATGAAAGATACGATGCCGAACTACAGATGCTATAACACTATCTTAGAGGAACCAAGAGGTCTGAAAGTAGCACCAGTGCCTGAGAAGTTGAAGAATAAACATTTATCGTGGTATGGACATGTTTTGCGGAAGAATGAGGATAATGTTGCCAAAAAAGTTTTGTTTATGAATGTGGATGATTACAAGGGGAGAGGAAGACCTCAGGATGAATGGATTGTGTGAAGGATGATATTGCTAAAATAGGAGTGAATACTGATATGACGGCTGATAGAGAGAAATGGAAGATAAGAACACATTGCGCCGACCACAAATAACATGGGAAAAGGGCAGAAGGATGATAAGAATGATGAGAGTAATCAAGAAGAAAGAAATAAAGAAGAACCAAGTAACAAGAATACCTTTATACGACGATCGTTGTTAAGTAAAACCTGTGTTAGAAAAAATATTGTAGACTTAACTGGCTCTTTGTACCAAGATATGACTGGTGAAAAGTAGGGATCATTACTCCTTTGTTTATTCTTTCGAAAATTCCTTTGAAGAAACGACGAGACATTATTTGTAACATCTAAAAAATTACTCAACAATTAGAGCTACAAAAGTGATTGTGATCAAAAGATTCAAATATTCAGATTGTCGTCAACAGTTTATTTCCCGTGAATATGTTCAAATAAAACATTTTTGCTCACAATATTTTTTATTCTTGTAAAGGCGACAAATGAGCATGTAGAACTGCCTGATGGTAAGTGACCTAACACCAGAGTGCCGCTCGTGAATGCCTATTGCAGGAACAGCGCCTTCATTCCTACTCTTCCCCTCCATGGAGTATTCAAAGGTAGCGTTAATTAACAGCTCCAAATATCGAACCGAAGGGAGATCTCTTAATGCCCTACCTTTTTTAATATAATTTTTTTTTACTTTGACTTTGTATTGTCTATGTTTATTGGACCAACTAGCGCTAAGCCCAATGCAAAAATAAATGTCTGCCTTGAAATATGCGAACAGAGTATCGTTATAAAGATTCATGGCAACAATGTCGGACACGGCTCGATAGTGCAAACACTACTCATAAATATGCAGCCTGTATCGACTCCTGAATAAAATCTCAAAGCTTTTCACGCTCCATGAGGTTTCACTTATGGGCTATGCATTTTATGGACTGGCATTAAGACTCTCAGTATTTTGTGTTGCGCTCGAGCCTTTAAATCTTTAAGTATATTTTTATGAAGGTAATACAGCCACACACTTATATATTTACGCAGAAACATTTGGACGGCGAAAGAGCCTCCTAAATGAAAATTGCCGAGAAATGTATTTATTACTCGTATTGTTTTTTAGGATTCTAATATTTGTGTAAACATTGCCGTCAATATAACTTTTGACAATAGCTGAATGAAACATCCTCCTACCATTCTGTTCCATTTCTCTCTATCAACCATTATGTAGCCGTGGTGGCCGTGGGTTAAAGCAGTCGTCTGCTACGCAAGTGACGCAAGTTCGAATTCCAGCGGGGCTTGTAACAATGAGTTTTTCTAAAAACTTATGTGCAGTGATTTCACACCACGTGCTTTACAGTGAAGGAAAACATTGTGAGGAAACCTGCATATGTCTGAGAAGTAATTTAAAGACTCTGTCACGTTGGCACTTAATCATATTCGGTGAAATGTGGGTGCTGTTGTTACAACACCTCTCCTTACCCCTTCGGGGACCCTTCTGGGTTGGCGTGAGCATATTTATTAATTTTAGTTTTGCGTGTCTGAATTTGTTTTCGTAACGTTTGCTTCGTGGCATCATCTGCATTCTTCAGGTCATCGATTACGGTTCAACGGTCTGGAAGATGCGCCAGATTGTGACTCACTTTACAGCTTGCTTGTCTTTTGAAAATATACTTTGTGTTCCAATATTTAATGATTTATTGGAACAGAACTCTGCGCATTTTTTGCCGTTCACAAGTATAATACAAAGCTTTGATGTAACCATTATTATTATTCTGCAAGTAAAAAACTTCAATCACAATTCAACATCGTTACGCAAATATTTTGTAGAGGTAGACACAAAATTCACAAAATATGGCTGACTGAATACAGAAATTGCATTTTGTATTGAGTTAACCGTTGAGAAAATTTCACAATTTTTTGAATATATATTTTTTTCTTTCATATATTGGTCTGAACATATTTCATTTCAATTTGTTTTTGATGATAGCGAAAAGGGTAAAGGACAAATTGAAAATATATGTTTTATCCTGTGGTTTGACACCGCACTAACCTAGTATTTAGTTATCATGTTTTGTTAATAGTTAGTTAACTAACTCCTGCGTTCACTGACAGCTATCTGTTACAACATTATTTAAATAATTTCGTAAACGGATCCCTCGTTTATATTATTTCCGATGTGTGTATAACAAGGTGTAACGGCTTAAGCGTCACATGCTAAATAACAAACCTTATTATTTTTTATTGAAGGTTGAAAATTCGCGTGCTATCAAAACGATCACATAGTAGTAGACACAGAATTTAATTATAGACCCAATTTGGCAAATTGGCACTTTAATGTGACGGCATCCTTGCTTTGTTCGTCTCGTCTCAGGTAGTTCTAAAATACTATTGTTGAATAATAGACTGTAAATTACAGTACCCCTATCACGAGTTTGCAATTTCTTGTTTTTCAGCTGTAAGGTTACTTTTTTCTACTACGCCGTGGTGACCGTGGGGTTTGATCACTCGTCTGTTACGCAAGCGACGCATGTTCGAGTCCCAGCGAGGCCTGTACCAATGAGTTTTTTAAAAAAATATGAGCGGTAATTTCACACCACGTTTTCTACGATGAAAGAAAACATCGTGAGGGAACCTGCATATGTCTGAGAAGTAATTGAAAAACGTGTATATAGTGCCTGAGGCGGCGGTAGACTCACTGTCTATTATTCTACAATAAGAATTAAACCGTATCTTGAACCTTGAAAGATATTATGGTACTTTTGTATTTCATTCCAAATATTTTAAAGGTACAACATTCTCTGAGAAACAACGAATCCAATTTAAAAAATTCTCAGTAGCATATAATGAATATATTATGAGTGTTCGTACTGGGTCCACATACTCGTACATACGAAGGATATATTATATATTTTGGCGAAGAGAAAGACATAGAAAAGCATGTGACTTGTAGAACTCAAAAAAATAATCTTGCCTGAGAGACTCGACACTTAATAATGGAAGCTGTTATACCTCTATATATCTTTACGTTAGAGCCGTGGTGGTTAGAGCAGTCGCCTGCTACACAAGTATGTATAGTGCCTGAGAGGGCGGAGGACTCACCATCTGTCACGTTGGCACTTAATCAAATTCGGTGAAAAGTGGGTGTTGTGATAACAACACCTCTGCCTACCCCTTCGTGGAATACAGGCGTGAGCATATGTATGTATGTATCTTTACGCTAAAAACGCATTATACCCCAATACATGGAATGTACAAGATGGTATTGAGTTTCAATAAATTTAATTTAGAGAAGGATCAAACGAATGAGGGAGTGCAGAATAACTCTCGAATTTCCTGTGAAGGCAGCACAAATCAAATTGAGGAATATATGTTTGAAATAAAAGAGGCTTGCTTTTAAATTATAACGGAATGTTTTTAGAAAATGTGATCTTCATGTTTTCACGCTCTTTGAAAGGGGAGATGCTTAGAAGGGGTAGATAGGGTTGAAACAGACAATAATTATGGATGTTTTAATTATCATATTAAAATATTAGAGGTTTTATGACATTATGTATATTTATCAACAATTGAAAAGTATGTTGAGATGTTTTGGACATATCGAAAGGATGAGTGAAAGGCGATTAACGAAAGAAATTTATAGAGCGAATGTGAGCGGAAGTGTCGCTAGAGGGCGTCCAAGGAAGAACAAATATGACTGCATTAATAGTATTTTTCAGAAAGGTCAAATTCGAAGCACTCGTAATCGAACAAAGTGTATGAAGAGATGCATGTATGTGGATGAAGCGAAAGAAGTATGTGGAGGTCGTAGCATGTGGCAAACGGTGGTCTCTGCCTACCCCCATGGGATACAGTCGTGAGCATATATGCTTGTATGTATATCAACACCCACCTTTTACAGCCGATGATTAGCCGTGACTGATGGTGAAATTAATTAATCTTTTATTATTTTCTTAATCATAGAATTAAAATGGGAAGGTATCTAAATTAAGCTTTAAGGCTTAGCTATACTTTTATTTATCAATTGTGATCTATTACAAACAATTATATTGCCTCTAAATATACCAATCTGACTACATTGTCTCCATTACGATAAGTTATAATAAGGGTAATATATCTTGATAGCATTATATTTTATTCATGTGTCTCAATAAAGTATTACACAGACAATAAAACGATAGGTATTATTAGTGCCCTTGGGGAATTGTTACTGTATTTTTATTTAGAGACATCCTTCCTGTAACTTATCGAATCAAAACCTTAATAACTTGCATTTAAGTGACATTTTCCTTTATATCTATACTATGATTAATCTACTGATCAATTTCTATCTTGCCATTAATAACTCTAAAACGTATTTTTTAGTTTATTTAATAGTTGGGAGTCTCAACTGAACACGACAACTTTAAATATTTTACGGTGTTACATGTCATGTTCAAAATTCTTTTGTATGCAATATAAATTGTGTATGAAAATACAGCTAACTGGGGGCCAACTATGATCAATTAAGCAGCACGTATTGCCTTGCTTAAGCGATGGTTGGCCCCTTGGTGCCAAAAGACCCATGAAACGTAGTCATCATAATCTCCCTGGCCTTATCCCATATTTTATTGGGATCGGCACATGATTCAACCCGATGTGGCTGATCACCTGATTTTTATACGAAGCGACTGCCATCTGACCTTCGCAACCCTTTGACGAGGAAATTCTGTGATCTGGGTTATACCTATAACGATTGGCAAAGACTATAAATTCGCCACCGGGACCGACGGCTTAACGTGTTCTTAGAAGCACTGAGTGAGCTCGGGCGGTCACCCATCCAATTACTGGCTAGGGTTGGGGCTGCTTAACTTGGCTGATCGACTGACATGCGCATTAGCAACTGTGCCGCGAGCTCCTCACCCATGAAACGTAGTATAGCTTTTATTACAGTACTAAATATGGAACCCAGGATACGAATCGCAATCGCACTAGGCCTGTTTTCTACCATTCCCATATGATGGAATATTGGGTAAATACATTACTGTTTCGATGAATATTGTATATGTATTGACTTAAAAGGATATACTGTAACGTAATATTTACGAGCATGAAACGTTGGGGAAATAGTGTGGTAAATAATACAGGTAATTATGCTGAAAATTATGGAAAAGGTGATCTCGTTTCGTAGGTATGATTGTAACACATCAACAATTATGTAGGTAATTTTATATTTCTGATTTTGTAACCAGATTTCTTGTGAGGAAAAAAGTATTCCTTAGTCTATACTAATATTATAAAGAGGATTTTTTTTTATGTAAGTATGTTTGTAACGAATTGGCTCAAAAAGTATTGGACTGATTTGAAATATTCTATCAGCAATTGATAGCTACATTATAGGCGAGAAATATAGGCTATATTTTTATTCCCGTACTCCCACGGGAACGAGAACTACGCGGTAACAACCGCGTGTAAAACGTTCGCTAGTAACAGATAAATCACTAAGTTATAGGAAGTAGATTTTCTTCAGTAATCAATAACAATTAAAAAATTTCTTTATAAAAATGAAATCCGCCTTCAAAGAGGGAAAAATAAACTACTGTGAAATAATTTACTTAGTGACATACTTTTGAAGTTGATGCCAAACTCGGGATCAAACACGAACTTAAAACTTAGTAAGTAAGTTATCAAAAAACAAACAAAAAAAATGTACCGTCGAATTGAGAAACCTCCTGCTTTTTTTGAAGTCGGTTAAAAAGGTTGTCAGAGACTTGGGTCAATGTGTAAGTAGGTCATAATGTACTATTTATACAAAGTACCTACAGTACATCGACCCTCGACAGACAACACAGCTAAGTTAATTAGCCAGGTAATTATGTAAATTGTACTCTGCATTAAGTAGTTTGTCTAGGGTGCGCGACTCGAGAGTAATTGTTACAAATAGTGTACTTTTTCTATATAGGGAAGGTCTAGGGATGAACTTTTTGAGTATATTACTTCTGCCCGAGGCGGTGAGAAACGGTAGGGGTAGTAAGCAAAAGTCGATATCTACGACACCAAGGCTGGAACAATGAGAGTTAATATTGAGTTTGTTTCTAAAATGAGTTTCTCGCGCTAAACACTAGCCCTCGCCCGCCACCTCGTCTCTTCTTTACCTACCTTAGCTTCAATTCTGCAGGTCAATGAAATTGTATAACATTCACTTACCTCGTATGGCAGGTAGCTAAGCATTTAAGGGCTGGGTATAACTATGAACGGGTATTTTGCAACAATAAAAGGCGGCGAGAAAAACTGTGTCATCATCTCCCTGGCCTTATCCATACATAAGCTACAATTTATAAAGATTTTTGTGTGAATTTTGTCCGAAATATAAAGTCAAATACTCCACAGACGGAGTCAGGCTTCCCTTTACAATATTAAATGGATTCGCTGATCCTCATTCAGCTTTCTCAAGGATCAAACAATGTTTTCAGTAAAATAATTTCACTGACACTTAGTAACAATGTAAGACCATTTGCTTTATGTAGGTGTCTTAGAACTATTGCCAATTTATCATCTTGGGCAATCGTTAAATAGTCTGACAACTGGTTTAGCCCAGATCACAGATTTTCCTCGTAAAAGGGGTTGCGATGGTCAGATGACAGTCGCTTCGTATAAAAATCAGGTGATCAGCCACATCGGGTTGAATCAAGTGCCGACCCCAACAATGTATGGGATAAGGCCAGGGAGATGATGGGTGCCTTAGAACTATTAACGGCTTCATTGATTAGTTTTCAAGCAACATTTATTGAGCGGAATGTATTCTAGTTCGAATCAAAAAAACATAATTTTCAACTGTTCTCTCCATTTCATATGCTTAATATATTTTACATGTTTGGCTTCGTTATTAACTCACTATAATGTCGTGTCACTGTTTCCTTATCTTCTTTTGTCTATGTGTTTTTTTTTCAACTTCTTGTTGTCTATGAACACGCTCACTCCTCTTCTGTTCATGCTGCCATTATCTTGTTACACATTTATTTAACATTACATACATACATATGCTCACGCCTGTATTCCCCAAAGGGGTAGGCAGAGGTGTTGTAATCACTACACCTAATTTTCACCGAAGTTGATTAAGTGCCAACGTGACAGATGGTGAGTCCATCGCCGTCTCAGACACTTTACATACGTCATTGAATTACTTCTCAGAAATATGCAGGTTTCCTCACGATGTTTTCCTTCACCGTAAAGCACGTGGTGTGAAATCACAGTACATAAGTTTTTTTTTGAAAAACTCATTAGTACATGCCCCGTTGGGATTCGAACTTGCGTCGCTTGCCTAGCAGGCGACTGCTCAAACCTCAAGGCTGTTGTCTATGGTGTAACAAAATTAAAAAATAAACGTTCTGTTGTCAAACCGCCGCCATTGTGTTTTAATAGGTTATGGGCCCAGTCCCAATTGTTAATTGATTATCGGTGAAGAAATATAACAAACAGTGCTAAAATGTCAGCTAATTACTCAGTTAATGTGCCTAAATTACGTGGTCGCGAAAACTACGACGATTGGGCGTTTGCTGTTGAAAACTACATGATCTTGGAAGGCGTAGTTTTGCATGACAAAACAGAATTAGCAGTAGCTGAAGACAGGAAAGCCAGAGCAAAAATGATTATGACGATAGATCCGTCTCTTTATACTCATATCAAGAACGAGGACTCGGTACTAGGTTTATGGAAGAAATTGAAATCTCTATTTGACGATTCAGGTTTTACGCGAAAGATCAGCCTACTAAGAAGTTTGATATCCATCCGATTAGAAACCAGTGACTCCATGACCAGTTACGTATCTCAACTCGTTGAAACCGCACAAAAATTAAAAGGTACCGGTTTCGAAATAAATGATGAATGGATCGGTTCCTTGTTACTGGCAGGGCTTCCTGAGAAATTTAGCCCGATGATAATGGCTATAGAGCATTCCGGCATGAAAATAAGTTGTGATGCCATTAAAACTAAGTTGCTGGACATGAGCTCCGAATTTGAAGGTCATTCGGAAAGTGCTTTTATTGCTCAAAAGCGCGGCAAAAAGCAGAGCAATAACGGAATACATCCATCAATGAGTAATGCAAATGGCGCTAATAGTAATGTCAACAAAACGTCAAAAAAGGTTATTCGTTGCTACAAGTGTAAAAAAATTGGTCATTACAAAAACCAATGCTCTACGACTGATAAAGTGACAAATAATGCTTTTAGTGCAGTTTTCCTCACAAAAAATTTTGATCAGAACGATTGGTATATTGATTCCGGTGCCAGCACTCACCTTGTTTCCAGCGAAAACATGTTAACCAATATTTCATATCAACCGATAACCAAACAAATTATTGTGGCGAATCAAACAAGTGTACAAGTAAAGTGCTCTGGAGATATAAACCTTACTACCATAGTTAAAGGGACAGAGTACAAGATAGATGTAGGCAATGTTTTGTGCGTACCCGAACTTACCACAAATTTACTATCAGTGAGCAGAATAGTTGAGAAAGGTAACAGAGTATCCTTCAACAAACATGGATGTTACATTTACAACGCTCAGAATGACTGTATTGGTGAAGCCAGTTTGGAGAATGATGTGTACAGATTAAACATTGTGAAGTCGGAGCAAGTTTTGGCAGCAGCAGTACAGACTTCATGTACCACTTGGCATCGTAGATTAGGTCATGTGAATGGAACTGACCTTGAGAAGATGAAGCACGGAGCTGTAGAAGGTGTGACTTATCAAAACAAGTGTGATACCAGTAAGGCAAGTTGTGTTGTGTGCTGTGAGGGCAAACAAACAAGGTTGCCGTTCCCTCCCAGCTCAAGTAAGACTAGCAGTGTGCTGGAATTGGTCCACACAGACCTATGTGGGCCAATGGAGAACAAATCACTTGGTATGGCTCGATATTACCTATTATTTGTAGACGACTACAGCCGAATGTGTTTTGTTTACTTTCTCAAAACAAAAGATGAAACTTTTAGATACTTCAAAGAATTTAAGGAACTAGTACAGAACCAGCAATCTACAACAATCAAAATATTGAGATCCGATAATGGTGGAGAGTTTTGTTCTAAAGAAATGGAAACTTACTTGAAGAAAAGTGGCATTATTCATCAAAAAAGTAACGCTTACTCGCCTGAGCAAAATGGGTTGTGTGAGAGATACAACAGGTCTATAGTTGAAAAGGCACGGTGTCTCCTTTTTGATGCTCAGTTTGATAAACAGTTGTGGGCTGAAGCTGTGAACACAGCAGTATATCTTAAGAATAGGACTCCGGTGGCTGGCCTAGACAAGAACACTACTCCTTATGAAGTGTGGACGGGCAGCAAACCAAACCTCTGCCACTTACGAGTGTTTGGTAGTCCAGTGATGGTCCATATACCAAAAGAACGGCGTAGAAAATGGGATAAGAAGGCTCAAAAGATGTACTTAGTTGGATATTCAGAAAATATTAAAGGTTATCGTTTGTACAATACAGAGAGTCGAACAGTAACTGTGGCCAGAGATGTTGTAGTCATGGAAAATACTAGTAGTGACAGTTGTACAGCTAGTATAATGTTAGAAGAGAAACAGACTCTTCAAAGCACATTAAGGGAGGAATCGACAGAAGATCACCCGAGTAGTCTAGATGACACCGACCAGACTAAGACGGGAGATGACGAGACATATGTTGCAAGCGGATCCTCCAGTGAATCAGAAGAAGTTTTCCATGAACCCCTGACAACAGATGACTTGAACGTGATTTCACAGAAAGATGTTGTACAACTAGGAAAACGAGTTAGTCGGAAGCCAAACTACTACGGGTTCAGCAACATGTGTGTGGAAGATATGGCTGGCGAACCTCTTTCACTAAGTGAAGCTTTAAATGGTCCTGAAAAGGAATACTGGAAAAAGGCAATGAAGGAAGAATTGCAATCTTTCAGGGACAATGACACATGGGAATTGGTGGATAGACCTAGTGTAGGTACAGTGGTGAAAAACAAGTGGGTATTCAAAAAGAAGTACAATAGTGAAGGTGAAGTGCGCTACAGGGCAAGGCTTGTGGCCAAGGGGTTTACTCAAGTTAAGGGAGTGGACTTCAATGAAACTTTCTCACCTGTGTTAAGGTACTGTACATTGAGATTATTATTTGCTTTGAGTGTGCAATTTGATCTCAAAATGAATCACTTAGATGTACCGACAGCTTTCTTAAATGGTCATATTGATGAATGTGTATACATAGAAATTCCAGAAAACTCAGATTTTGTTAACTGTGATAATAAAGTACTAAAATTGAACCGAGCAATGTATGGGCTCAAACAGTCTGCTAGAGCCTGGTATACAAAGGCAGAAAACACATTGTTAAAGCTAGGATATCTAAAATCTAAATATGAACCATGTCTTTTCACCAAGTGTCACAAAAATGTTAAAGTGTATGTAGCATTATTTGTAGATGATTTTTTTGTTTTCTATAATTGTGATAACTCTTATCAAAACTTAAAAAATGTTCTAGAATGTGAATATAATATAAAAGGCTTAGGTCAGATCAAACATTGTCTCGGCATGAATGTCAATGTAAGTAAAGATTGTATTACTGTTGACCAAGAGCAATTTGTGAACCACATATTGGCTAGATTTAATATGAGTGACTGTAAAACCATTGACACACCTTTAGAAACCAACCTTAAGTTGGATAAAGATGTTAACAAAGAATGTGATGAGAGATTTCCATATCAGCAGTTAGTTGGTTGTTTAATGTATTTATCTGTTCTAACAAGGCCGGATATTTCCTTTAGTGTCAGTTTCTTGAGCCAATATAATATGTGTTATAATCAAACTCATTGGAATCACTTAAAAAGATTGTTAAGATACATACAGAAAACTAAAAATTATGGTTTAGTTTTCAAGAAAAATGATAAAATGTTACATGGTTATGTAGATGCTGACTGGACATCATGCTCTATTGATAGGAGGTCATATACTGGATACAGTTTCATTTTGTCAGGATGTGTAATTAGCTATGAGTCTAGAAAGCAAAGGACGGTGGCACTATCGAGCACTGAAGCCGAATATATGGCTTTGTCTGAAGCTTGTAAGGAAGCTGTTTACCTTAAGAATATAATGTATGAGATAGGTGTATTGGATAACAATGTACCAATATGTATATATAGTGATAACCAAAGTTCAATTAAATTATCTGCAAATCCATTGTTTCACAAACGTACAAAGCACATAGATGTGCGCCACCATTTTGTCAGGGAATGTGTTGTGGATGGGAAGGTAAAGGTGGAGTATGTACCTACTTCTGATATGCCTGCAGACTTGCTTACTAAAAGCTTATGTTCTAACAAACATTATAAATTCCTCAAGTTGCTAGGCATTACTGAAGTCTAAATATAATTGTATATTTTGTTCTTGTTTTGTTTTATTAGTGCTATTCTGTTGTATGTTATTTTGTTAAGGGAGTGTGTTGTCTATGGTGTAACAAAATTAAAAAATAAACGTTCTGTTGTCAAACCGCCGCCATTGTGTTTTAATAAAGGCTACCACGGCTCTCTAACACTATTGCATGAATTAACATTATTGCTTTTAATTAATACGAAACGTGATTAGCCGTGGTGGCCTCGGGGTTAGAGTTAGCGAAGCAAGTTCGAATCCCAGCGGGGCCTGTACCAATAAGTTTTTCTAAAAAAAACTTACGTACAGTGATTTCACACCACGTGCTTTACGGTGAAGGAAAACATCGTGAGGAAGCCTGCATATGTCTAAGAAGTAATTCAAAGACGTATGTATAGTGCCTAAGACGGCGATAGACTCACCATCTGTCACGTTGGCACTTAATCAAATTCGGTGAAAAGTGGGTGTTGTGATTTCAAAACCTCTGCCTTCCCCTTCGGGGAATACAGGCGTGAGCATATGTATGTATGTATGAAACGTGATTACTTGACTAATAAGCTGTTTGAATACAAGTATATATCGACCATCAACTGAAGATGCAGCCGAATCTAAAACCCTTTATGACTTAGACGTTTCTTACCACTTAAAAGAATATTGAAAAAGCTAGTGGGAAGTTTCCAAAGTATCAACCCCACCGAGTTTGGTACCTTTGCAGTAATAAATCCGAGCAAAAATATTTTTATCATTTATAATCAAAAAAACTTTGCGTATATTCGAGTCGGATATTTCCAACTTGGGAATAACAAATCGGTCGAAGTTCAAAGTTTACGTTGCTCCGTTCTTATTGCTCTACATGGGGAAGTTTCCTGAAAAATAACACAAAAGTTACATGTCTTACGGCGAATACTGCTACCTAATTTATTTTCAATTGGCGACTCTCTACGAACGTATGTACATCCGAACATAGAACTGCCAGAACCTCCAGTGTTTGTGTTATTCCATTGTTTGGCATTTAATATTTTTGCGTTAGAAAATACGACATAATATAATAGATTCAACAACAACGAAAAAGCAACAATAAAATTCGTGGTCATGTTTGAACTAAACTGAATCGCAAAGTAAGGTTTTGAGTAGAAACTTAGGCATCTCTAATATTCTAAATAATTCTCAGGACTATTTACATAACATTCCTTTTCCGATAATGTGTAATTCCAACTAACATTTCCCGACCGTCACAACAAACGGAATCACTGCCAAGACACTTAGCCAATAAATTATAAAACACTTCCTCTAAGGTTGATATTGGCTTGACAAAGTTGGAGAAGCAATGAAATTCCCATCAAGTAGCAGATAAGGTGACACCTAATGATAACGCTGAAGTTCGACTCTTGTTTCCTATGACCTACTTCGCGAGGTGATTGTCGGTTTCCCAGTAGATATATTGCTGCCCTTAGGGGATGGGAGAACTTGGTAGCTTTAAACTTAACTCTCTTTGAATCACATTACGATCTGAAGTAACTGTAGGTGTAAGTGATTCGTACATATCATATTAATTTGGAAAGAGTATGTGCTGTTTATTGCCGGGCTTTAACGTTTTAAACCTACATAATGTCACTATCTTTCTGACCATTTGAAATTGGAATGAAATAAAGATTATTTTAATTAAAACAAAGCATAACAGAGGATCACAGCTTTAAGGAAGATATTCTTGCAATGAGGGGTTTCCAGACCGCTTAATATAGAGAGAGGCAGTTACTATGCTACCAGTAGTAGATTTGCAATTACCATTAGTAATGCTACAGTTCATATTCTTCATTAAAAAACAGATTGCTTGATATGTTTGTTTGATATTAGGGTGAAAGAACAAGATATGAACCCGGTTGGAAAAGATGATCTTTCAATTTATTATGTAAAGTATCAACTGAACAGGTGTTGGTCATTAAAGTGCTTATCAAGGCCTACCCTCTCTGTAACGGCCCATCCAAATGGCTGGTGCCTAAACTTATCGCAGCAAATTAATCGTAAACCGGGCCAAGTCGCAGAATTACCTTATTCGGCCCATCGACCTGTTGGCAAACTGACGAAAGTCTAACACGCGCTGTGTAAGCACTCTAGGATTAAGGATGGGGTTAGTGATGGGTGAGAGCGATTTAGAACAAATTGTTCAGGAAGGTGTGGTCGTCGAGCAGTTTGACTAGTTTTGTAACGCAAGCGGCCCAAGTTGAATTTCAGCAGCCTCTACCAATTAAATTTAAGTGGAGTGATTACATACCACGAGAGTTGACCACAAAATATCGTGTAGAATCCTATCTACAATTTTCCTGGCCTTAATCCAAACATTGTTGGGGTCGGCACTTGATTCAACCCGATGTGGCTGATCACATGATTTTTAAACGAAGCGACTGCCATCTGACTTTCGCAACCCCTTTAACGAAGAAAATCTGTGACCTGGGCTAAACCAGTTGTCAAATTATTTTAAGCGTCCGACTGACCTGTAACGATTGCCAGTGAAAAAACCTGTCTACGAAGAATTTAAATAGACTTTTCTGTAGTTGCTGAGGCTATGGTCTCACCCTCTGTCGAGTTGGCACCTAGTCGTCTTTAGTAAATGTGTGGGTTATAACTCTGGCTACCCCGCCGTGAACCCTTCTTGGGGGGCATGAGCAAAATAAAATCTTTCAGCGCTATTCTTTATTATTCCTTCTTTGTGTACTATCCCTTAAATATATGTTAGTTTGTTGTCGCCAAAAGCCACTTCAGCTTATATTTAGTTCCAGTACCTGAACGCAAGACGCTAATGGGCTATAACAGTGTATCGGCGGTGCCTACACACACAAACTACATTTTATGTGTCGGCTCTGTTTACCGGTCCTTCGCTCGACATTATATAAGCTGAGACATCGATTTATCGTTCATCCTCGTGGTACCTTGTTTCCATTAGCATCACGCTATTATCTTATACCTCGGTGTTCTCGTTCGGTTTTGCGTTGCGGTTACACGTTTACTTAACGATCATCCATCGTCCTTCTACTGGTAATTTTGTTTACTAGTATATAAGTAACTATAAATATTCGGAGTATCGAAACAAATCCCATATAATTTACCTGACGATGAGAAAGAGAAGTAAGGAATAATGGGATCTCTAGTTCGAAATTCGGAGCTACCCAACGGGGAACTGTATTCTTAAATTTTTGAAGATCGTAGTCAGATCGAAGGAATATGGCTATGGTATCCCCTGTCTGTCGTAAGAGGCGACTAAAAGGGGGCCGAAGGGCCTGCTGGCGGTGGTCAGGGTGGGAGCTTTGACCACAGAGCCGTGGGCCCGGGAAGGTGGCAGCGATGTGGCTCGCGCTGCCTTGCACAGTGAGGTCTCCAGGGGCGGCGATCCGGGGATGTGCCCCGGCAAAGTGTGGGGGGACACCGGTGCGTTCTATCAGAGTACCCGGAGTCCCCCCTGAGCACTGAGGATGGCCTGGCCACCGGGGGGGTTTTAGTGCGGTAAGAAACCCACTTACCCCGATCTGCCTCTCCCAGGGCGGTCGGGGACCTTTTGAAGGTTTCCCTCTCTTCAACAAAAAAAAAAAGGGCTGGGTTCCTGAGGTGATTAAGGTCTGCAGTGCTCTATGGGGTGCCGGGGAGGATTGCAAGCTCTGTGCTGGCTATTGTAGGATCTTTTAATCTTTCACTGTCTCGGAGCATTGAAACCATTCATTTGTGATCATCAATGCGTGAGTAGACTTTTGATAGTCCAGTAGCTTCAGTAGCTGCTATCTACCTTCTGGCGGACTCCGTAATTTTTTTTGTATAGAAAGAACTGTGGTGCCCTTGGGTTTTCAGCAGTCGCCTACTACGCAAGGAACGTAAGTTCGAATCTCAGCGGGGCCTGTACCAATGAGTTTTTCTAAAAACGTATGTGCAGTGATTTCACACCACTTGCTATACGGTGAAGGAAAACATCGTGAGGAAACCTACATATGTCTGAGAAGTAATTCAACGACGTATAAATAGGTCTTAGACGGCGATAGACTCACCATTTGTCACGTTGGAATTTAATCATCTTCGGTAAAAAGTGGGTGTTGTTATACAACAACTTTGCCTACTCCATCGGGGAATACAGACATGAGCATTATGTACGTAAAAATATAAATATAATCTGTTATACTATCGCCATATAATTTGAGATTAAGGATATAGCTGGTGAGGCAGTATCTTTCTGGATTTCGTATCCTTTTTTATCTGTACCGGGTATGTTGGTTATGACTACATTTTCAGGGATCTTATCCAAGTTTGGTTTTTATCAAGTAGGCAATAGGGGTTCATTTCTTGTCATAAACTGAAAAACCATGCCAGAAGAAATAAAAAAAGGTCAATAGCAAGGCCTCGGGCGAGGATTCCGTTACCTAACATATTTTATTTATTTGCACTCCATTAGCCCTGCTTGTAAATAAATGTGCTCTGCTCACGCCATCCCAGAAGGGTCTCCGAAGGGGTAAGCAGAGATGTTGTAACAGCAATACCCAAAGTTCACCGAATATGTTTGAGTGCCAACGTGACAGAGGATGAGTCCATCGTCGTCTCGGGCAAATACATACAAACGTCTTTGAATTACTTGTCAGACAAATTTAGGTTTCCTCAAGATGTTTTCCTTCACCAAAAAGCATGTGGTGTGAAGTTTTTAGAAAAACTCATTGTGACAGGGTCCGCTGGGTTTCGAACTTGCATAGCAGGTGATTGCTCAAACCTCAAGGCCACAGCAGCTCCTTTTGTACTAGAACTATAACTATGATTTTTAATACTGTTCTGAGTACCTGAGTTATAAAAATGTGACCGACAGACACGGCAGCAAAACTATTTTTATCTCTTTGTTACCAAACCCTAAGAATTTTGAAATCAATCATTATAGTTTTTTTTTGCAATAAAAAATTACTACCGTTTCCGTTAGAAATCGGCAACTAGACTTTATGCTAATAGAAACAGAACGACATCTCGTTTGTTTTATTTTAATTGAGATGTGCTGCCGTCGCACTAACGACGCCTTCACGGAATGAAACAGAGGTATTATGACTCCCACTTTTCACCGAACTGATTATGAATCTCAGGCATATCCAGGTTTCTTCAATAATATCATGCTTATACATTTCCAGCTTCAGTCCGCGGCGTCACTCGCGTTTTATTAGGGATTCCTAGCGATGTGCGATAGCGTGATGTTTTAAAATCGGATTCTGGAAAGCGACGAAACAATCGAAAGGTTTTCGATTATTTCGTTGGTTTTCTTGCCAGCGATTGGTCCGAGTCGCGTCTAATCTAGGCGAAAGGAACCGATCGTTGGCCGACGCATCTCGCCGTATTCGATGAGTGGCGACTACGATAACATCGAGATATTTGTATAATCGTAACAATCTCGATTAGCCTCTCGCCATCGCACATCGCTAAGGATACCTAATTTAACTTGATTAACAGTATAGTCTTTGTTATTAGGCGATATAGTGAAAGCATTTTAAATCGATTCAGTTGTTTTGGAGCCTAGCCTTTGGGTTAAGCAAACAAATAATGTTTTCTCTTTATAATATTAATATAGATTTAACCCAAATAATGTTCATGAAATATTTATGAAACAATATTAGCTTAGAAGCTTTTAACTCGTTTGATTAACATAACAAAATGATTGTCCCCTATACTATAACAGTACTAACATAACACTTAATATCGATTGTTACAGAACTTGTTATTTTATTGCATGACGGTCATTTATAGGGTGTTAATTCGTGATTTGGACTTCGACTTTATGCCTTCTGAAATACAGACCCAAATGAATTTAATAAGGCAATTTCTATATGGTTATTGGCCTCGACTGTTTGGTCTGGGTCCTTAATGCTGTATAAATATTCTACACGGGATTCCGAGCAAATACCGTGTCAAAATAAACATAAACGCGCTTTCAATTTACATTACAGTCAAGTCAATAGAGCAATTATTAAAATATAAATTATATAGAATATGAAAGAGCTATGCTTGGTGTCTCGACGAGATCGAATCAGAAACGAGGAGATCCGTAGACGTACTAAGGTAACCGACATAGCCAATCGGGTTAGCAGGCTTAAGTGGCAATGGGCAGGCCACATTGTTCGAAGGACTGATGGCCGCTGGGGCAGTAGAGTTCTCAAGTGGAGACCACGTACCGGCAAGCGCAGCGTAGGGCGCCCCCCCGCGAGATGTGGGTGAGGTAGAAATCATTGGGGGAGGCCTATGTTCAGCAGTGGACGTCCTATGGCTGATATGATGATGAAGATGATGATGATGATAATACAATTAGACATCTTTGATTTGTAGAATACAATATATCTATATATAATACCATGACAAGTATCAGTCTTCAACCTTGTAGTCTACATAGCGTCACTACTCTGTGTAATAAGCCCGGTGCTCAGATAATCAGCCCCTATTAGTTATTGCGTGGAAACTAATACGGCGTGAAAGCTTGTAGTTAGTGGAGGTTTGAGCTCTGACGTCACTTGTAAGACTGAGGGCTCATTACATAAGGAATGTTTAAGGAATAATTCTGTTGATGTGTATTTTCTATGAAGTAGGCGACAGATCATAGCCAGCCTACAGCCATGCAATATACTCACGCTTGTAATCCCCGAAGGGGTAGGCAGAGGTGTTGTAATCACAACACCCACTTTTCACCGAAGATGAACGTGCCAACGTGACAGATGGTGAGTCTATCGCCGTCTCAGACACTATACATACGTCTTTGAATTACTTCTCAGACATATGCAGGTTTCCTTACGATGTTTTCCTTCACCGTAAAGCACATGGTGTGAAAATCACTGTACATAAGTTTTTAGAAAACTCATTGGTACAGGCACCGCTGGGATCTCGCGCTGCCTTGCACAGCGAGGTCTCCAGGGGCGGCGTCACAGCTGCCCCGGGGATGTGCCCCGGCAAAGTGTGGGGGGACACCGGTGCGTTCTATCAGAGTACCCGGAGTCCCCCCTGAGCACTGAGGATGGCCACCGGGGGGGTTTTAGTGCGGTAAGAATCCCACATACCCCGATCTGCCTCTCCCAGGGCGGTCGGGGACCTTTTGAAGGTTTCCCCCTCGTCAACAAAAAAAAAAAAAGGCACCGCTGGGATTTGAACTTGCGTCACTTGTGTAGCAGGCGACTACTCAAACCCCAAGGCCACCACGGCTCTTTCTTTCTTTCTCCAGCCTACAGCCATTCGTCACAAAATCTGTCCATTTAGTTATAACCACGCGATCTCCATGACAACTGTACATAAAACATAAAACAGCGCCTGCAAATGAATTCCACAAAAAGTCCACCCATAACAGAAAAACTGATATTGAAAAATGATGCAAACGTTGGAGCCAATTGCTTGTCCCAATACGCCAATGCTAACGTGTGGGTTTAACACAATTTTTTCATAACTCGTTTACGACATCCTGGATTCAATTACCGGGCAGTGTTAATCCCGGCTTGTTAAAATTAGTCGGGTTATCATGTAAACGCCAGCGGATAAACTGCGTTTTACGGACGGGCTAATGATGATTACCAATTGAAGGCTTTTGCTGAACTTAGCTTAACTGTTAGTTCGTCGTTTTCATTGTTAATTGGAGATTGATTTTTAAGGACAAATTGCATGGTAACTGAATTACATATGCTCACGCCTGTATTCCCCGAAGGGGTAGGCAGAGGTGTTGTAATCACAACACCCACTTTTCACCGAAGATGATTAAGTGCCAATGTGACAGATGGTGAGTCCATCGCCGTCTCAGACACTTTGCATACGTCATTGAATTACTTCTCAGACATATGCAGGTTTCCTCACGATGTTTTCCTTCACCGTAAAGCTCGTGGTGTGAAATCACTGTACACATGTTTTTTAGAAAAACTCATTGGTACAGGCCCCGCTGGGATTCGAACTTGCGCCGCTTGCGTAGCAAGCGACTGCTCAAACCTTAAGGCCACCACGGCTCTGAATTAATGATTTAAAATACTATTAAAATAAGAATCACAAAAGAGGAACCTGTAGTGAGATAGTGCAGTGAGGTAAAATTAATATGACCCATTACAAATTAATTGACGATCATTCTTGTATGTGTTTTCTGTAGTCACCTGCTACGCAAAGATCGCAAGTCGAGATCCCAGTGGTCTGCAACAATGTCTTTTTTTAAGCTTAAGTGCAGAGATGTCATACCACAAGCTTTAAGGTGAAGGAAACATCGTTAGGATTCCTGCATATTGTCAGAGAAGGAATTTCAAGAATTTCTACGATGTCTTTATGTATCTGAGACGTTGCCTAACCCACTATCTGTTGGCAAAAAGTGCCACCATATATCCTCTAGCCTATCTCTTCCTTTATTCCCTGTCTTACTCCTTCAAGTCTGTGAAAGCATGAGCATATTTTTCATTATTATTTGAAATTTATCAAGTCATATAAGTCCACGCAGAATAAGAATGCTTTTAAGAATATATCGGAGCAATCGTTATATTAATGGCTTGAAAGCGTAACATGTCACGTCCCACGCATGACTTAGACAAAATGGCGGCGAGCTGTCAGTTATATCGAGTGTTGTTATAAATTATATTGTCGTGTTTAATATTACCCTTTTTTGGTTTCAGGCTCTGGGGGCGGCGTAGGGCAGTGTGCACAGTATGTTTATTTTTCTGTTCTTATTCTTTATTATTAGCCGGCTTCAAAGAAAGGAGGTTTCTCAATTCGACCGTAAATCATTTTTTTAGTTTTAGGGTTTCATTGATTTGTATTGATGCACTTTACACCTCGATAAAAATTTCAAAAATCCACTGAAATTATTAAAAATAGGAAACCGCCTTTAAAAAGAGAAAAATAAAATTATTTTCAATTAATGAGTTACTCAATTACTTTTGGAGTTGGTGTTTGATACCGAGTTTGATGCTATATTGGGCACCAACTTCAAAAGTGCACGACGTCTGGTAGAAGCTTCTCGTGACAAGCGGGCTGGGGCTTTTCGCTCAGAGAATCAGCATTACTATTCAACGTGGCAATGCTGCCAGCCTTCTTGGCACGATACCGAAAGACACCGATTTAGGCCAAGTTTTTTACTTGAAAATTGTTTTAAGTACTTTATTGTCTAAATATGTCAATAATAAATGATAAAGATTAGTACCTAAGTAATTTATTTAACATAATCTTTTTTATCTTGTTGAAGGCGGCTTCTTTATCGTGACGTGAAAGTAGATACTACTCTAGTATCAATACTATCAATAGCATTAATGCTGGTTGGTTGGACTTCACTGTATAATATTTGCGCTACTTTTGATTCAACACATTTTCTTCATCTGTGAAGAAATAATAGTTCCACTGTCTATTTGTTGTTTGTATTTACAGTATTCTTAAATATCAAAGTCCAAAATATCTTTATTTGATCCGACTTTTAATATAACACATAACAATAAAATTTTAAATAAAAACAGATTTTTGTACCTCCTTTTTGCTATTTAAACAAAGTTAAATATCTAAATGTTTTGGCTTCCATACCATGTACACGGCATCACGGAAAGCATCGTCAAACCACTTGACATACAAACTTTGATAGGCTCTAGCCATATACATTTGGCAGCCTGTCTTCCCCACTTGGCAACTCAACCTTAACATTTGCATCACCTTCAAGATACAAATACAATACAAGTAGCTGGTTTCTCGAACGAATGAATCTTTTTATTTTTCGATAGGTACGCTCTAAACGCTTGTTGAATATTCATTGCTTGGGGATAGAGCCCCTTTGTTCGAGACGTTATTACTATTACCGCAGCCTTGGACACATGGTTGTGGTATTATACCAGAGGATGATATTTGAATCTGAATTTTCTTGATTATACAATTATGAAGCCGTGGTGGCCTTGAGGTTTGAGCAGCCGCCTGCTACGTAAGCGACGCAAGTTCGAATCCCAGCGGGGCCTGTACCAATGAGTTTTTCTAAAAAAAACTTATGTATAGTGATTTGACACCACGTGCTTTACGGTAAAGGAAAACATCGTGAGGAAACCTGATTATTTCTGAGAAGTTATTCAATGACGTATGTAAAGTGTCTAAGACGGCGATGGACTCACCATCTGTCACGTTGGCACTTGATCATCTACGGTGAAAAGTGAGTGTTGTGATTACAACACCTCGGCTTACCCCTTCGGGGAATACAGGCGTGAGCATATGTATGTATGTATCAAAAGTAAAGCGATGTCTCGATGACAATTCCAGCAGAACCTGACAGTGCCTATGTTAGTATTCCACAAACGAACGGATATTTAAGGGCTGAAAGTTAAGGGTATATACTGTTTACCTTGTACCTTTCGTTAGGGTCAGGAAGGGATTCGTTTTAGTTAACAACACGAACGGAAAGTGCGATCCTTTAGTCTACCTAGGTTTATTTTACTCATCCAACTTAAAAGGTCACGCTCAAAAGGTATAATGGTTCTTGTTGGTCTAACAAACAAACGCAGGATTGCTTCGGGCAATGTTTTCATTAAAACTATGGTAATGTTTAGATGATGTTCAGCTTCTTGGTGTCTCTAATACTTTTAGTGTGAGGCTTAGTAGTCTGTAATAAGGTTTTATGTTCGATCTTTAGCAATTTGAGCCTTAATAGATACTAAAAAAGTCTTAAATCATTCTAATTAATTCAAGTTTATTCGTTGAGGAATATATTGCCACAAATTAATAGAATAAAGTATATATCTGGATGACTCGTTGGTCTTGTAGTGGCAAGCTTGGGGCACAAGGCCGTGGGTTCGGTCGCCGGAGTAGAGTAAAGTGATATTGGGTTTTTCCATCTGTAATAGGGAGCGAGATAATTGCCACTAAACAGCCACAATTCGGGACTGGTAAATTACAACAGAGTTTGAACTTAGTACGTCCATGGTCCGCGGTAGTGCTGGCGACCATTAGAATAATGAGGCATTAATAAACAGATTTTTGTAGTACTTAGTTCATACTTACTCCGCTGACTCAGCGACCCGAAGCGAGTCTTAAAATTATTTTTTATTAAAATCTCGATTTATAGTGTGAATTGAAGTAAACCGTTTTTTGGAAAAAAGAATTTCATGTTTTTATATTACCATCGAAAATAAATTTGTTTCTCTTTGGATTCGCACTTTTCAATAAAAAATAAACATATCACTAGTCTTTATGGCACTTTTTATATAAAATTCCAGTGAAATAAATACAATAAACCAAGCTCCGCTTACCCAATATACCAATTTCCGTTAAATTGGTCACCTTCAACGCCGCGAATTTTGCTCAACATAAATATTCATACAGGCTGACAAAAGAAACAAATTACATCCATAAGCGAAAATTGTTGTTCATTTCGTTTTTCAGGAAAGGGGTACCTTTAAGGAAAATGTGCTTTGTATACTTTTGTCACCGTTGTTGATTTGTCCCTTATAATCGTATAATTTCATTGCCGTATTTAAAAGTTTAATTTGTTAATGTCCTTTACGTGGTCGAGTTTTGCTCCCAATTAATATTGCTTCAAGAATTATCTAGGAAATAGTTCCCGATGATTTATTTTGTATCTTCCATCTACATCACTACCATCCATCTAGGCTTTTCAGTATATTCTGCCGAGCCTGCCGAAAAGGGACTCCAAACGGGTTTCCACTTATTACCAAAGTTGATTAAGTCCTAACATGACAGATTGAATCTATAGTCGTCTTACCCACTAATACGTCCTGAATTTTATCTCAGACTAGCGGACGTCATGCGGTTTTATCCGCGTAGTTCTCTGTCTCGTGGGATTACGGTAATAAAATATAGCTTATATTAATCAGGGATAATGTAGCTTTCTAATGGTGAAATAATATTTAAAATCGGTCCAGTACTTTCTGAGCCATTTTGTTGCAAACATATATGCAAATCTTTCCTCTTTATAATATTAGCGTAGACAATTGTTAAGCGAGTTTCCTTTACCTTTAAGCTTTACCTTTGAGACTTAAATACGCGTCCGTTTCAACCTTGTTGCTTTAGCGGTCAACAAATATAGGTAGCCTTTGGAACGCACCCAAGAATCATCTTAAATCAAGTGACTGCGATTTTGATTCGATTGAAAAGCGACCGCAGATTTATTTTAACAGTAGTTATCATATTCCTATCAAAGTATATACTGTCAATATATATATGTACAAACTGTCAAAGTATATTATAAACTAGACATTTTTATAGAATTAGAGTGATTAGACAACGAGACGATTAATGTACTTGATGAGGTAATTACAAATAGATTATGACGAGGCTAATTACTGCAACAGTTAGCAGGTGCATAGGATGGCTAGAGTTATAGAACGTTTTAGCTTAGCGAAGGTCCTTATAAGTAATTAATGCACTAATATTGACTCTATTGAGACTATAAACTCACGAAAAAGAAATCCAGCCCCGAACTTGCGGTGTGTTAGGAATAGGATTATTATTAAATTTTTTTATTACTTACAAGTGTTATCATTTATAGTAGTGTATAATGTATTATGTGTCCTTCTAACGGTTTGAAAGTACTTTGTCTGCTCAAGTGAAGATATTTTGAATTTTGTTTGGATTATTTTAACATTAGCTCATGCCTGAAGTGTGTTAGTTCTCAAGTTTCATTGAAGGGGCCAAAGTGATAGTGAGAGGACATCGTCTTCTCAGGCACAATAAATACTTCATTAAAATTCATCTGAGACATTAAGGTTTTCTCGCAATGTTTTCCACAGTATAGCTCATGGTATGTATCACCTTGGTTTAGTCCGGTGGGGTTGGAACTAGCATAGCTTGCAAAGTAGGTGTCAACTAGAGCAATTAAACCACATTCATCATCTCCCTGGCCTTATCCTTTACATTATTGGGGTCGGCACTTGATTCAACTCGATGTGTGAAACATCATCAACAGAATCACCTGTTTGTATGCGAAGCCACTGCCATTTAACTTTGGTAACCCCTTTTACGAGAAAATCTGTAATCTGGGTAAAAACAGAGTCTTTTAGGCCTCCAACTGACCTGTAACCACTGCCAAAGATATTAAAGTAGCAACCAGACCAACGGCTTAATGTGCTCTCAGAAGCACATAGGGAACTTGAGCGCAACACCCATGCGACTACTAGCTTGGGTTAAGGCTGTTTAACTTCGCTAATCGAATGATATGCGCAATAGCTACTTATACTATTGAAAAATATGATGTATATCTGCGTTATTGTCATCTGCAATGCAATGCAATTTTAATTATCGTTAAATTGAATTGTCCAGTGATTCATCAACTCAACATCGCCCCTCTTAACAGTCTGCCAAGTAATTTTCATACTCCATAAATTATATTAATCTGTTTTAAACGAATACAATGGGCGATGGGTGGTTTTAACGAGAGGAAAGTACGATTAATCGCAGGTTTATATTGTGCTCTAATTATCATCGTAGACGTTAGATTGTGGACTAGTGGCGCCCCGCGGCTTTCCACAAACCGTAAACATAATAACAAATACAATAGTGGGGGCCTTGGGGTTAGAGCAGTCCCCTGCTACGCAAGCGACGCAAGTTCGAATCCCAGTGGAGCATGTATCTATGAGTTTTTCTAAAAAAAAAAAACGTGCTTTTCGGTGAAGGAAAACATCGTGAGGAAACCTGCATATGTCTGAGAAGTAATTCAAAGACGTATGTATAGTGCCTGAGACGGCGATGGACTCACCCTCTGTCACGTTGGCACTTGATCATATTCGGTGAAATGTGGGTGTTGTTACAACACCTCTGCTTAGCCCTTCGGGGACCCTTCTGGGATGGCGTGAGCATATATATATATATATGCTCACGCCATCCCATATTATTTTTACGACTAGCTCCTTGTTATTCAAAAGATGTCGCCACACGATATAGATAGCAAATTACGTATTATTTATTCCTGATATTAGAATAGACTAGATACATTTAGTAATTATAATATTATTACGAATTTCTCATGAAGACATCACAAATTGAATGGGCAGATATACGCGTATGTGTACCCTGCCTTTATGAAGCTGTACCAAATACCAACTCTGCATAATGTTGGTACGTACTGTTAGCTATTTAAACAAATTCATACTTAAAAGTACTTTATTTGACGAATGTTCTTCCGCTGAGTTTAGCAAAACACAACGGAAGAACACGTGGTAACGAGTTTCCGATATGTATACTATATTATTAATTCTTAAAACGTAGATGTAAAATATTCTAGGAATATTGTAAGCATAAAGAATAACTATTTTTAATTTATCATTATTTCTGTAAAATATAAAATGCAGAAGAGTTATTAACTGATTGTGATACAAGTGGGGTATCTCATTATAAAAGCCACAGTTGCTTGATAAGGCATTCATGGTGGATTGAACCAGAGACCAGTTAGGAACTCCTGCATAATATTGATCAAGTAAGTATTGAATTGTTGATACTTTGGATTTATTGTTAATTGCTTGTCATTTAAATGTACTTATACTAAATGTGTATTCGGTATTATAATTATGTACAATATTTACAGTGATTTCTTTATTTTATTAATTTATCTCATAATAAAAACCTACAAACTATTATTTCTCTTATTTAACTAATTTGTATTGCTTAAAAAAGGCCCATATTCGAATCAAATTTAATATAATGCTTCTTGCCAAGCTGACGTAACTTACATCTCAGAAGTGGGATTGAACAAAACTCTGAAAACAATATCTGTGCGAAATTTTTTTTTTTTTTTAGTAATGGAAGGCCTTATCTCCCCTATATTACCGGCGGTGTCACACCTCAGTAAGTCGGAAGAATCTGCACCGACAAGTAATAAAGTCGCCAGCCAAACGTCCATGGAGCCTGGGAAACAACGAGGTCGCCGCCGTAGCAGGTCACGCGGCGAGCGACGGGATCTACAGCGCAGCGACTCGTACGGCGATCACCAGGATCGTCGGCGCAGCCGCTCACGCAGCGAGCAACATGTTCGACGTCGCCGCCGCCGCTGCTCGCGCAGCGAGCAACGGGTTCGAGGCCGCAGCCGCTCACGCAGCGAGCAACGGGCTCAACGCCGCAGCCGCTCACGCAGCGAGCAACGGGCTCAACGCCGCAGCCGCTCACGCAGCGAGCAACGGGTTCAACTACGGCGTTCGCACAGCAGGCAACGGGGTAGCTGTTGCAGCCAGCCACGCTGCAAACGACGGAATCGCCGCCGCAGCCGTGACTGCGAACATCAACGGCGCAGCTGTTCACGTAGCGGGCACCAACGTCTTAGCCGGTCACGCCTTGGTTCGAGTATCCAGGAACAGGATCAACGCTTCAGCCAGTCTCGCACCGGTCCAAATAGTACGCAGCGCCATCGCGGATCAACAGGTAACCCCGGTACCCTCGGAGAGGATAACGGTGGCTCAATATTAATAAGCGGTTGCGCACCAGGGCCTAGCAAAAGTTCTCTAGATCTCTTAGTACAAGCTTTAAAATCTATTGCTCCTGATCCTGATAAAATAAATTCTGTCAAAAATACTATTCCTGAATTCGATCCTGCAAGGAAAGAGCAAACGATGTCCATGTGGCTACACAAAGTCAATGAATGTGCAGCCATATACGGCTGGTCAGATAAACAAATAGTGCATTTTGCACTAACGAAGCTAAATGGTGTAGCCAAACGTTGGTATGAAGGCCTACCATCGGTGCTCTTTTCTTGGCAAGAATGGCAGTCTAAACTACTCGCGGCCTTCCCCTCCGACGAAAATTATGGGCAAATGTTAAGTGACATGCTAGCTAAGCGGGCTAAATTTGGTGACTCTTTAGAAGACTACTTTTATGATAAAATTTCACTCATTAATAGATGTAGTATAAACGGGAAAAGGGCTGTAGACTGCGTCTTACATGGCATTGATGATCGGTCCGTAAGGCTAGGAGCGGAAGCTGCTCAATTTGATAACTTGGATAAACTGTTGACTTACTTAAGAAATTCTAGAAATGTAAAACAAAATACGGATAAGAAAACTAGTGTAGGTAATAGAATCCAAATTGGTAGAAATATATCTGACGCTCAATCCCAACTTTCACACACGAAAATTAGACTCGTACGTTGTATTAATTGCAAAAAGGAAGGTCATATTGCTAGTCAGTGTAGCTTTCCAATCAAGAAATGTACTAAATGTCTTAAAATAGGTCACGACACCGAAAAATGTTATTCAAATTTATTGCCGACTGAAAAATCGGTAAATGTTGTTTCTCAAGGAGCTTTGCCTAATCATAAATATTTCAAATGCGCTCTAATTAAGAACGTTCCCTTAGACTCTTATATAGACTTGGGGAGTGAATGCTCCATGTTGAATTATTCCTCTTATCTGAAGTTGGCTTTTGACACAATTTGCACTAGCAACCTGCCAGTTCTAAGAGGTTTTGGGAATTCTACCGTCACCACTTTAGGACGCATTAATACCTATGTTGAAATTGATGGTGTAGGCGCGGATACAGAGTTACTTATTGTCCCTGACGATGTCATGAAAGTACCGTTGATGATCGGTCAAACTTTTACTGAACAACCGCATGTTGTTATTCAGAAAACTAGCAACTCTCTAAATATTACACAAATGTCTCATGATATAGTACCAATTAGTAAGATAAAATTAATTGTCAAAGATATAACTTCCGTATCCGGCATCACTGCTATAAATGTTTATACAGAACCAACATTTTGTGGAGCTTTATTTGTCGAAGGTGGCTTAAGAACTGTAAACAAATGTTCCCATTATATACCTTCTGGCATTTATCATTTCGACGACTCTGGTGAAGGTCAAATTGTGGTCAATAATTTAAGTTCGGAGTGTATTCTCTTTCAAAACGACTTTCTGATAGCACGTGGTATTGTAGCAAGTGAGGATGCCACAAAAAGTGTGTTTCATGTTTCTATCGCTGAATGTCAAGATCCTCCGAAAGTAATCACAGTATCAGACGTAAAGTTGGGAGATAATCTTAGTGAAGACATAGTTCATGAATTGATATCGTTACTCAATAAGTTTCGTAACTGCTTTGCTTTCAATATGTCTGAACTAGGGAGTTGTAGCACCACTGAAATGTCAATTAATCTCCAAAACGATGACCCTGTTGTATACAGACCCTATCGGTTGGCAATCAAAGAAAAGGAGGTTGTTAGAGAAATTGTTGGCGATTTATTAAAGAATAACATTATTCGTGAGTCAACATCGCCTTATGCTAGTCCAGTTGTATTGGTGCGTAAAAAGACGGGCGATTATAGACTTTGCATAGATTATAGGGCCCTAAATAGCAGGACAATAAAGGAAAATTACCCTATGCCTCTAATTGATGACACTATCGATGCTTTATCAGGGAATAATCATTTCACAACATTAGATTTGGCATCTGGTTATTACCAAATCCCAATTAGGGAAGGTGATAAACCTAAGACTGCATTTGTCACTCCGGAAGGTCATTTTGAGTTTAATAGAATGCCTTTTGGTTTGGCAAATGCCCCTTCTAATTTCCAACGTATGATAAATAATGTTCTTGGTAATTTGCGTCATCGAGAGGCACTGGCGTACTTAGATGACATTATTATTCCTTCTAAAGATACTTCTGAAGGGCTAACACGATTGGAACATGTACTTCGATTATTGTCTGAAGCAGGGCTCACTCTGAATCTTAACAAGTGTGTTTTTTTTGGGCGTTCTGTGGACCATTTGGGGTTTGTAATTTCTAGCGAAGGAATTAGCCCGGGCTCTAGAAAGATAGAAGCGGTAGAAAATTTTCCAGTACCAACCAATCAACATCAGGTTAGACAGTTTTTGGGATTAGCTAGTTTCTTCCGTCGGTTTGTCCCTGGGTTTTCAATATTAGCTAAACCCCTAACTATTTTGCTAAAAAAACATTCAGGGTGGTTTTGGGGATCAGATCAAGAGGCTGCTTTTCGTAGTTTGAAAAATAGCTTGATACAAAAACCGATTTTAGCACTCTATGACCCTGAAGCTAGCACTGAACTCCATACCGATGCTTGCAAAATAGGGATTGCAGGCATTTTACTCCAGAGAAATAGCTCAAATCAGTTAAGACCCATCGCGTATTTTAGTAGACAAACTACTCCCGAGGAACAGAATTATTGTTCGTATGATCTCGAAACACTAGCAGTCGTAGCGTCACTTCAAAAGTTTCGTGTATATTTAGTCGGTATTCACTTCAAAATTATAACTGATTGCAATTCTTTACGAGCCACTATTTCCAAACGAGATATGTTGCCTCGTGTAGCTAGATGGTGGACTTCAATCCAAGAATATGACTTTGACATAGAATACAGAGCGGGAACTTCCATGACTCACGTAGACGCTTTAAGTCGCAACCCACCAGATTCTCATACAGAATATACTGTCAATAACATAACTGAAACAGATTGGATCATAACGGTTCAAAATTCTGATAGTGAAATTCAGCGAATCATCGGTATCCTGAATGATCCAAATCTTAATGATATTAGCGATATTAAAATCAATTTTAAGTTAAAAAATGGTAGGCTGTTTAGGATTACGTCTGATGGAGATAAATGGGTTGTACCTAAAGGGGTCCGATGGCAAGTCGTTAAGAAAAACCACGATGATATTGGTCACTTTGCTGTAGACAAGACTCTTGAGAAAATAAAAGTTCACTACTGGTTCCCTAAGATGAGGCGATTTGTAAAGAAGTATGTGTCGTCTTGTTTAGAATGCGCATACTCTAAAGCTTCAGCCGGAAAAAACCCGGATTTTTGCATCCGATAGAGAAAGTTAGCAAACCATTTGACACCATACATCTTGACCACGTTGGCCCTTTTGTACGCAGTTGTAGGGGTAATACATACATATTGGTTCTAATTGACGCATTTACACGTTTTATTTATTTGAAGTCTGTTCGTAATACAAAAAGTAGTTCTAGTATTAAAGTCTTACGTGAATTTATTGGTATATTTGGAGTCCCTCGTAGAATAATATCTGATAGGGGGACATCATTTACTAGCGACTCTTTTAAGTCTTTCGTCTCTGAAAAAGGCATTCAACACGTTCTTAACGCCGTTGCTACTCCTAGAGCAAACGGTCAAGTAGAACGGTACAACAAAGTAATTGTAGAGTGTTTAACTGCTAAATGTCTTGAGACCACAGATAGTAAGTGGGACGAATACTTGCCTGATATTCAATGGGGCATGAACAATACTTTTAATAAGGGTATAAATAAATCACCGGCAGAAGCACTATTCGGTATTCGACCCATAGGCTCTAGTGACAGTAACTTAATAACAGCAATAACTGATGGGGTACCTGTAGATAATGACCAGACTAATTTAAATACCATTCGCAGTGAGATAACTTCATTTATTAAGTCCTCCCAGCAGCAACAAAAACATAGGTATGATAAGTCACGATGTAACCCTATCTTATACAAAGAGGGGGATTTAGTTAGAGTCGAAAGACAGATACCAGCTACGGGTACCAGTAAAAAGTTGGTACCTAAGTTTCAAGGTCCATACAAAATAATCAAAGTTTATGAGCATGATCGCTACCAAATAGAAGATACTCCATTGACTCGAAAGGGCACAAAAAAGTATTCCACTGTTGTAGCCGTCGATAAATTAAAACCATGGCTAAATTTTTCAAGACCCCATGGTAACATCCTTAGTGAGGATGAATCTGATTAGAAAATTATTAATTTCCGTGTGCAACCATTGTCTTAATGTGTTTTTTCTCTTTTTAGCAATAATTTGTGTACAAGACGAAAAGGGGCTTGTTGCAAATTATTTTGTTTTGGATGCCTTTATTTTGTATACAGGACGATAAGGGGCCTGTTGCAACATTTAGGTGCAGATAATTATGTGCAAAATTTGTATACAAGACGAAAAGGGGCTTGTTGCAAATTATTTTGTTTTGGATGCCTATATTTTGTATACAGGACGATAAGTGGCCTGTTGCAACATTTAGGTGCAGATAATTATGTGCAAAATTTGTATACAAGACGAAAAGGGGCTTGTTGCAAATTATTTTGTTTTGGATACCTATATTTTGTATACAGGACGACAAGGGGCCTGTTGCAATATTTAGGTGCAGATAATGTCCAGGATTTGTATTCAGGACGACAAAGGGCCTGTTGCAATTTTTGGAAATTATTATTATTATTATGTTTGGGAATCAAGATGAACAAAGGCTTGTTACCATATAAAAAAAAAAAAAAAAAAAAAAATACTAGATTTGCTTAATTGTTTATGGATGCTTATTCTCATTCAATGAGGATGAGGTTTAAGACTTGTACATTAACTTTGTGATTAATTTCAATGTGCGAGGACGAACATTGTAACGGATGGCCGAATCTGTTAGCTATTTAAACAAATTCATACTTAAAAGTACTTTATTTGACGAATGTTCTTCCGCTGAGTTTAGCAAAACACAACGGAAGAACACGTGGTAACGAGTTTCCGATATGTATACTATATTATTAATTCTTAAAACGTAGATGTAAAATATTCTAGGAATATTGTAAGCATAAAGAATAACTATTTTTAATTTATCATTATTTCTGTAAAATATAAAATGCAGAAGAGTTATTAACTGATTGTGATACAAGTGGGGTATCTCATTATAAAAGCCACAGTTGCTTGATAAGGCATTCATGGTGGATTGAACCAGAGACCAGTTAGGAACTCCTGCATAATATTGATCAAGTAAGTATTGAATTGTTGATACTTTGGATTTATTGTTAATTGCTTGTCATTTAAATGTACTTATACTAAATGTGTATTCGGTATTATAATTATGTACAATATTTACAGTGATTTCTTTATTTTATTAATTTATCTCATAATAAAAACCTACAAACTATTATTTCTCTTATTTAACTAATTTGTATTGCTTAAAAAAGGCCCATATTCGAATCAAATTTAATATAATGCTTCTTGCCAAGCTGACGTAACTTACAGTACATAGGTACCTACCAAAAACATTTCGGAAGGAAATTTTCATTAAAATCCGGTTGACCGTTAAAAGATGATCTGGGATGACAGACACATTCTAATAATATGTGCGACGTTTTATGAAATTATTTGACTATTATCTTGTCATAAATCTCGCTCATTTATGTATTACTAGCTGTGGCCCGCGGTTTCACCCGCGTAGACTTAGTTTCATGCTAATCCTAATTTGTTTTGTAAATAAAAGTAGCCTTACTCTTTGAACCATCAGCTATCTGCCGGTGAATGTCCCGTTAACAAACAAACAGACAGACGGAGAAAAAATTGAAAAAGAAGTTTTTTAATGTCATTACCGTTTATAGTACATGAATTATGCATTTAGTGAAATGCTGATAATTTGGAATTACAAACAGACACTTAAATTGTATTTATCTGTATAGATGTAGATAGATACATGTGCCTTATAATCGACAATGTAAAGCAATGGACTAAAGCGTCATTCCACTTCAAAATAATTCCCTTAAGATCTATCACCCTTCACACTACACTTAAAAAAGTTAGTAATGCTTCGATTTTTCCAAAACATCGCGAGCGTGGCACGCACCGTATACGCTCAATCATTTATTTTCGTGTTATTTTTCTCAGCTTTATTTATAAGGTTCTGTCGGTCTAGCGGAAAATTAACTATCAAAGCTTGTGAGAAATTCATCTGTCTCTTGGGATGCTGTTACGTTGCCGTCACGTTCCGTCGGAACTGGCTTTGGCTGAGATTTTTTCACATTGACGCGTGCCTAGTAAGCCAATAAAATTATATTACGTATGTTACAATTTAATACCTGCAAATCCATTTTTAGTCAAATTTAGGTTGCCAATTTATCATTTTTGCCAATCGTTACAGGTCAGTCGGAGGCCAATAATAATCTGACAACCAGCCAATAATCAGACAACTGCAAAGGTCAGATAGCAGTCGCTACGTATAAAAATCAGGTGATCAGCCGCATCGGGTTGAGTCAAGTGCCGACCCCTACAATGTATGGGATAAGGACAGGGAGATGGTGTCATCCGTTTATAGTACCGGTTAGTGGCAGGTGTGTATTACTAGAGTCATAGTGAGAATAAAATTACTGACAATCTGTAAGTCATAATTGTTTACACTTCATTGGATCAAAAGTGGGAATCAGAACGGCATATCTCCGGTATAAGTCTTATTTTTTGTTCCATTTTAAAACAACTATATAAATACTGAAAAACATTTGCATGCTTGCATTCTCTTCCCAATAATATTAATCTATATTTACATGACGTAGCGAGACAGAGAAATAATTTCCACCAGAGGGCCTAGTGCGATTTGTTCGCGTCGACGTAAACGCAGATTTGTATAGGATCGAAACAGCGCCGTCTGGCCTAAAGATGACACTATTGTGAGCCCATACAAATCAGTTATTACGACGATGCGATGACTTGTGACGGCGATTTTAAGAAAACTCACACTAAGCCCTTTGTGAACTAACCTTCTGGCGAGACCTGGCGAGAAACACAGTCAGGCATCTTGAATAAAATATATAATTCATAGTCCGAAAGTAGAATTCGAAAATCATAGTAAATTCCTATCATATTGGGTCGAATTTGTAACCTACTTTGTCTGTTCTCCAACCTACAAACTTATACATTTGATTACCAAGAGCCACCCCACAATTCTTGCTAGAATGAAACTAATTTCCTCCACAAAGAAACCAGTAATTTAGTGTAACAATGCTCCTGATAAAAATAACCCCGTCCCATTCTTCCCTTTGCCTCGTCATTGTACTTTTGTACTCGAGTTCTTTACGCCATTGACGCTTTATTTGGTCTAATTTTAGAATCTTATCTTCATATACAGGACCATGAAAGGGTGTACATTACCCCAAAGTTCTTCGAAGTTATATTGGATTTAGATAACAACGTTACAATCTGTCGCATTCTCAAAATTACGACTGCACATATTTTGATGTAGAATGTATAGAATTGTATGCAAGCCACAGACGTTAGTTTTCAAGTATATTTTTTTTTCAAATGAATTGACATGATTAGTTAAAAAAAATTAAGTAATTTCAAGAAAACAAATTTACTTAAAACTACTCAGGGTGAATGAACTTGACTGTAATATGAGGTCATTAACTTGCATGATTACGAGCAATAATTCTTTGAACACCACCATAACAGTGACTCACGACGGGCATTAGCGGGGTAGGAAGCTTCTGTGTGGTTAAAACTGCGATACAATACTTACAATAGTGAAAAGGTAAAGAGGTCAAAATTATAGTGATATTAAAAGTCGTACACGTAAAATAGAGAAAGGTTTTCGATGACAGAAACCTTCAAGAAGGACAAGTAGTATGTCTGACTTGCATGCGAATTCAAAACTTTTTCTCGCTGATATAGTCTCAATTTACTTAAGAGCCGTGGTGGCCTTGGGGTTTGAGAAGTCGCCTGCTACGCAAACGACGCAAGTTTAAATTCCAGCGGAGCATGTACGATTATGTATGATTTCACACCACGCGATTTACGGTGAAGGAAAACATCGTGAGGAACCCTGCATATGCCTGAAAAGTAATTCAAAGACGTATATATAGTGTTGGACTCACCCTCTGTCACGTTGGCACTTCATATTCGGTGAAATGTGGGGGCTGTTATTTATAATACCCCTGCTTACCCCTTCGGGGACCCTTCTGGGATGGCGTGAGCAATTTATACTTAAGTGTCTCATTTTTAAATAAATAAGCAGGTTTCCAATAAATAAGACGCTCCTTAATATATATAAATGATCATTATATAATTCTGAAGGACACGTAACTCGTCAGATTTCTGCGCTGATCCAGGATCAATGCGGAGCTCGTGAAAGTGAAATGAAATCGTAAATCACTTGATCACATTTCAATGAAAAACGAACCGTATCTTGCATTATCGATTACAATCGAACCTTCTAAGAAATTGGAAGGCGAAGAAATATTTATGATTGAAACCGACACGATCTCCACAGGCCCATTAAGTACACTAAGTAACGTGAAGTCCGATCCTATCGGTGCGAACAATTCCAAGCCATTAGGCAGAAATATCCCTCCAACCCTTTCAAAGATAAAGCCCAAGCTTTCACACCGATTGATTGAATTTCTCAGTGTAAAGGTACGAGTGTATGTTTACGGGTGTGGTGTAAATTCAGGGTACAAGAATTAAGAAATGCAACGCTTGTAGCTTATCTTACTGTCGCAGAAGGATGGAAGACATTCCCCTTATAAGAGTAACTTTGAAAGACATTTTCCATACTTCATTTCACTGATTTCATGATCTGTCACACTTTACGATCTATAAGAGCAGCTTAACGGACAGGGTTCGAAGCAGTCAAAATCGACTGCTTATACCAGTGACTGTGTAGCAGTCTTTCACGTACAAACTTACACGGCCAGTTCGAGCAGTGTGCGACTTCGGGTGCTCGGTAGCACGGTATCAATAACAGCTTCAAACAGTTGAACTACTCGTGTACTCGCCTGTTACTCGAGAGACGCAAGTTCGAATCGATAACGTGAGGATATTCAAGGCGTATGTATAGAGTCTGAGATGGCGATGGAATCACCCTCTGTCACGTTGGCACTTAATCATATTCAAAGTGGATGTTGGTGTTGACCCTACAACACTCAATTTAAGCCGTCATGACACCAAGTAATCAACTTTAATGCCTAAAATTACCACTAGCTTACTCGCTGATCTCTTATGTCTTAAACGATTAGTCCCAGTTGTTTATGTATAAAGTAATAGTTATAAGGAATCGGTGTCCCTTCTATTGAAGAATAGGATCAAGTTCTGCTCTGACGCGCACTTACGGCGGCCCTCAAGTTAGGATCCCTTGTGTACTGAATGAATGTTTGTTTCCTCCAATATTTCTGCTTCGATGCTATGAGTTAATCGAATATCTGTTATTCGATATTTGGATGTGTATCGGTAACAGATGATTCGATAGTCATCACGCTGTATTCGTTCACGCCTTATTGGAGTTCCACTTGCCGTGTTGAGTATCATAATTTAGCCAGCAGCAGAAACTGAATGGAGAGTCAAACCTCGCTTCTATTAGCTATTTACTTCACAAACTTAAACTCAAAATTATCTTCATTCGTTTAGACTTTTAACAAAGCTCTTTCAAATCCTCAGAATGACATAATTATACAGGATCATACTTGCTACCACCAGGTTTGGAAGGTTGCTTTCACTGAGAAAAACCTGGAAAAACAATTAATTCAGTTATTACTCATTTCAAATATATTATACAACTTAAAAAATACAAAATAAATTACTTAAGAAATGTAAGCCCATGGACACAATTTCAATGCACAAATTTCGATAAAAATTAACATAAATAAGGCTAGTAGTTCTACTTACAATGAACAAACCTTAAGTTTATTCATGAATATTTTCTTCAGTAGTTGTAACCAATTGCAATAAAATAAATAGTGTTCAATAACTATATTATATTTACATAAAAACATTAGCTACAAGAAGATTTTACAACACCAATATGAATGTGGATTGTTACAAGGGGAAAGGAAGACCTAAGAAACGATGGATGGATTGTGTGAAAGATGATATGGCTAAAATAGGAGTGAATACAGATATGACGGCTGATAGAGAGAAATGGAAGTGAAGAACACATTGCGCCGACTATAAATAACATGGGATAAGGGTAGGAGGATGATGAGTTTTACTTACATCTAAATGTGCAGCTTGAGATGACCAACATCATGTTAGCTGTCTGTTAGCTCTTGCCATGGCAACACTAACAAACAGCTGGCATCCCTATTTGTATTAAACATTCCATATCCTATCTCAATTCATTCTCTTAACATTCACTCAGTTCAATCATTCTATCATTCATTACATTTTACCGACAAACGTTTTCGCTGGGCATTCTCATCCTAGACGCGACACGAGTGGAACTAAGATTGGATATGGAGAAATTATAAGTGGCTAAGGTGTTTAATTTACTTCACAAAAATGTAAGTACTGGCTCTTATTGTTATATATTATGTATGTGCTAATTTGAAATTGCTAAGAAGTGAAATATAATTGAGTTGAAATCAACCTGTGTTTGAATATTATGATGTGGAATCCTAACTCTTGAACTATAGATAATAATCAGTTGTTCACAAGTATGACACGAATGCTAGTCATTGATCTCCTCGACCAATATACAGGGAAGTGGACAACCCGTCACCTAGAGATTTGAATCTTTCTTAATAAGATCGTCGTTCTTTTATTTTCATCTAATCAGCGAAATGTAAAATTATAACCACGTGCTGATAAGTACGGGTGTATGTGTTGTAAATACGTACCTACATCAACTCATTCGCCTGTCACGTGCTGGTGAATCCTATTAGCTCTGAAACGGAGGAAATTAAAATCTTGTCGTGTTAATTAAACGGTGTGTTTCATTTCACATACAGTTGGATTGGATTAATTGGTACTACGAGGTTTAAGAATCTATATACCTATTTACTCGTCGAACTGTATCATCCACACACCTTTATACTAGAATCCTCGGAGGGGTAGGCAAAGCATTTACGTCAATACTCACGTCTCTACCACGACCTTTTACTGCCACGCTAGTTTGGCAATGATTGTGAGACATATGTATATTAATTACGTGTATTAGTCAGCCTTATCATGTCGATTACAGTTTATGCTCCGGCTCCAATGCGAGATCACGGCATAAATATAGGCTTGTTAATCTGAATGGGTTATAAACAAGATTTTTCAAATACACGTTTGGTCCATCAAGAATTGACACTCCCAATTTTTTAAAATTCACACCTTTATTTACAGTAAAAATAATTTCGATTCGTCGAATTGAAGTTAAGAAACATATCCGTAAAATCCGTAAATGACGTATATTACCTTTACGTCGCATAATTACGCCAATGCCGCTTGTTATCTCGTGGATGCGCACGTCCGTTGAGTACGTTATCCTTGATTCTGTTTGCTTGTAACGAGCTTATGTTAGTATGTTAAGGTTTAAATCTAATAGAAACAATACCAAAATATCATCAACCTATTAAAACGTTACTCTACAGAGAGAGGTTGATATGAAATAAGGTTGTAGGATGCGATCAAGCAGACGGCAAGAGATAGGAGGTACGTGAGCAGCTAATTGAAACCATGCGAGCACCTTTCCGACTCAACGGTCTGTTGGTTGCGAGGCCTAAGGCATAGTGTAGAGCGGAAACTTAGATATTTAAAATTTCTCACCCAAAGAAAAAAATATTAACTAATTTACTTTTGAAGTGACTCTTTTAATAGGATTTTTTTATGTGTACTTATAGTAAAACACATACGAACCGCGTATGTACAATGCACGCGAAATTTGACTAGTTTCATTTTGCTGAATTGATTGATGGGTCAACATTTAGAGAGCCTAATTTTTACCACTCCTGAGAGAAATATTGTTACAGCTATTTCTGTAAATATAGGTAATATGTCCATGGCACTTTCCCATCGGTAAGTCTTGGGTATAAATTATTTTTAAATATATAATCTGCGCACTAGTCGTCGCATTTCTACTTGGACCAAGCCTTGGCAATAGCTCTAGGTTTATTGCTAATTCCCAGAAACCCAATAAGCGTTTGACTTCACCTTGACTGCAATATTCCTAGCGATTGATGTAGTATAACCATTTTTTTGAGTTCTACAAATATTCACGATGTTACTTATCACTTACTAATTAAATACCTACTTAAATAAATGAAGATTTATATTCATTGATTTGTCTGTACACGACGGCTTTACTTGCGAGGAGGAAATTTGAAACGTTGTTATTTTATTCTCGGCAAACTAATTATTATTTCAAATCAAAGTATTTACAATAGTTGGAAAAAATCGATCTCGAGACGGGATTCGTTGTTGTGGCTCAACTAAACCTTAAACTTTGCTGCCTGCTAATTAGCTCTGTCAACCAAACCATCAGAAATAAAAATAATAGGTTTTTGAATATAATTGTATAGAGAGCTGAAAAAAATATTACTTAAATAAATGATTTCTATTTTATATTTGGACACGTGTTAATTAATTTGTATATTTATTCACTTGGTTAAAATGTTGATGGCACTTTGCGACTAGTTTTAAATTCTAAATCCGTAATTTATTCTAGAATAATGCCGATGGAACGGTGAATATTTATTTTCTTTTGAAGTCAATGGATATTAAAGTAGTTAATTATGATTCGCTGAATATTGCATTTTAAGAATAATTTAATTTACATTTAATCGAAATTCTGTGTCCACAATATTTACATATTGAATAAAGACTTAATTATATATACAAGGAACAGTACTTAAAACTAATCACAAGTAGAAAACTTGTCCCAAATCGGTGACTCTCGGGATCGTGCCAAGAACGCTGGCAGCATAGCCACGTTACATATCAATGCTGATTCTCTGAGAGAGAAAAGCCCCAGACCGCTTATCACGAGAAGCTTTTATCAGACGACATGCAACATTTTTGAAAAGTTAATGATCATCCCGACCCCAATTCCTGTGTGTAATTCAATATAGAAACCCGAAATTAAAATAGTATATTTCTAGACTATCCAATTAAGATAAAATTCCTATTACCAATAATTTATTGACAAAGGTCGTAACAAGGGTCCACCGATAGTTGAGCCGAGTCTGAATAATCGATTAACTAATCGAGTGAGAGAATCGGGTAAAAATAGAAGTGCCTGTATCGAGTTGACGTCGCAAGTTTACATTTACATCGATTCTCGATTAGTTGTTTGAGTGGGGACCGACGGGTGTACATACGCATGAGGGTTTTATACAATATGTAGTGTGTCATGTTAGACTACATTTCATTGGCACTCTGTCACAAACATACACACTAGTGAAACCACAATTTGCTCTACAATAAGTCTGAAGTGAAAAAGCTGAAAAATAACATGGATGAGTAAAAAGCCGTGAGAGCCATGGTGGCCTTGAGGTTTGAGCAGTCGCCTGCTACGCAAGCGACGCAAGTTCGAATCCCAGTGGGACCTGTACCAATGAGTTTTTCTAAAAAAACTTATATAATAACACGCCTGTATTCCCCGAAGTGAAAAGTGGGTGTTGTTATCACAACACCCACTTTTCACCGAATTTAATTAAGTGCCAACGTGACAGATGGTGAGTCTATCGCCGTCTCAGGCACTATACATACGTCTTTGAATTACTTCTCAGAAATATGCAGGTTTCCTCACGATGTTTTCCTTCACCGTAAAGCACGTGGTGTGAAATAACTGTACATAAGTTTTTTAGAAAAACTCATTGGTACAGGCCCCGTTGGGATTCGAACTTGCGTCGCTTGCGTAGCAGGCGACTGTTCTAACCCCGAGGCCACCACGGCTCTTTTGCGATTGCAATATTTTATTACAATGAATGTTTAACTTGACCTAGCATGTTGACAGATGACAAAATTCGATATCTCTTATACTAAGGTTGTTGGAACAGTGATTAGCTTCAATACCTTTGGCAAATATAAAGAAAATTACCACTTCTACATTACCCCGGAGGGCAAACTTGATTCTCGCTTTACAACAGTTCGCCCAAAGCTCGTCATATAAACGATATCCTACGTTCAGTAATTTCCTTTCAGGTATCAACCCGTATTTACAATCGTCAGGTGTCTATCGACGCTACAATATTCAAAGGGCAGCCCTCAAACGGCTAGACCAACCCCAATCATGCGCCAATGCCGCTCCGAAACGCCACTCATTTTACCTATATTGGTGATATCTCGTGAATATTAAGCCTCTTCGTCTGGGCACAGTGTAAATATAAGGTTACTTCAAACAGTATGGAATCTAGGAATAAATCTTTCGAAATGACACATGACAGATGCGCGCATCTACGAGGTAGTAAGCGGTATTGTCTTAGTGTCAGTAACAGGTGTCACGTTGTGGCCGATTGCCTATATGTCATTTAAATATTTTACAAACATATAATCAAAAAAAATACTTTGTCGGTAAAAAAATTTTAATTTTTTTAAGAGTAACAACCGTCGCACTCGATAGAGTAAACGTTCGTATTTCAAAAATTTGTTCATGTTTCCATACTGCTTAGTAAGTTTATATTTAATTACTGTGGTATGGGTGTCTAGGGTAGGTGAGGTATTCCATTTCAATAATATGAATATATTTTTCCCGTTTTATGGTTTCTTAACGATGGTTTATATTTTAATCATTTAGTTTTTGGCTATTGAGTACAACTACAAAGGCACTTCCTTACTACGACTGTAAAATAAATTACAATAAATACCAATAAAACTCGTGGAATTATTAAAATACTTGAACAATTGCGGAACAGTACAATCAAGCACAGAAGTCATTCGAAGCTCAACGTGCCATCGAAACGACGATGCGGTCCGAACTATCTGGTCACGGTTTCAGAACCACCGATTCACTATTGCAATATCGAATCCCATTTCTATTCCAATGATGTCCCTTAGACGCGGTGTTGATAAGAACTAGCATTTACATAGAGGTTGGACAAAGGCTAACTTTTAGGCAAATGTTTAAGAAATCCAAGGGTTGTTTAAAACTAACTTAGCCCTGCGGTTTCGCCCGCGTACGTTAACCCCTAAATGTTTTAATTTTTAATAAAGTAAGCCTTAGTTATGTCTTGTAAGTGCCAGTGAAAATCGCGTTGAAATCGGTCCAGCCGATTGCCCGGAACAAACAGACAGACACAAAAAAAAATTAAAATTTGTTTTTTTAAGTCAGTGCCGTATATGCATTTAGTGAAAAACTGTTTGGAATTACAAACACACACTTCAATTATATTTAATTGTATTAATATAGATGTAATGTCACAAGTTTGTTTTTAATATCAATATAAAAGTTCTCACTGCTTTTGAAATTATGTAAAAAAAATATCACCTAAAAAAAATTTCTCGCATACTTAACGCGCGCAAATTCAGAAGAAAAACATCGTGAAGAAACCTGCATATGTCTGAGAAGTAATTTAAAGACGTATGTATGTATAGTGCCTGAGACGGCGATTGACTCACCATCTGTCACGATGGCACTTAATCACCTTCGGTGACTGCCTTTCTGCCTACCCCCTCGGGGAATACAGGCGTGAGTATATGCGTGTATGTATGTAGAATCTATTAAAAAGTATTATTCTGTCCATTCTATACATATAGTACCTTCCATCTCTTGTCGTTCCCCGATTACACTCCCAATGGAGCGATATAGGACTGCATTGGATTAATATAATTTCCTCTACAGCACTTGAATATTAAGTAACCAATTTTGCTAATTTAACGTTTAGTTTGGCAGATTTATCTCGAGGGCTTCTGGCTCCTTGATTTGAATTGAATGTAAATATCATAGAAAAGTAGACTCAATATTGGCTATTATAAATTTTGTTAACTGAGAGCAAAGATGTAATTTTTAGAGTTCCTCATTCAAATGGCGAAAAATGGATTCGTCCTGTCTGACTGTCCGTCCCTATGTCACAGCCAATTATTTTCGAAATTAGAAGAAAATTAGGAAAATATATAACACTAGCTGTGCCCGGCAAACTTTGTATTGCCATTTTTTTTTTTGGGGTGGACTACCCCTAACATTTAGGGGGATGAAAAATAGATGTTGGCCGATTCTCATAGATACCGGATAAGCACAAAAAATTTCATTTAAATCGGTCAAGCCGTTTCGGAGGAGTATGGCAACGAAAACTGTGACACGAGAATTTTATATATTAGATTTTCCTTAAAAAATTAAGTGATGGGCAATAAGTATAAATTAAGAAACATTTTTGTGTTGGGTTAACTTTAAACCTATTTATATAACTTATTGTATGACATAAAGTGCAAATAATACGGAAAATATATCAAATTTCACTTAAAATAAGAACTTAAAAAATAAGTTACACTTTTAGTAAAGATATACTAGTGTCATTAAGTGCAAATAATTAGGAAAAATTTTGGTGCCGTGGAGATTGGGCCGGCCGCTGGTGTGGGATGCCACGTGTGTCGATACGTTGGCTCCGTCCCATCTCCCCGGCACTGCTGTGGCGGCCGGTGCTGCTGCTGTTCAGCAGGAGTGCCTCAAGCGCCGGAAATATGCTTGCATTGGTCAAGGATACATATTTTCTGCGTTTGCGGTTGAAACTCTGGGACCTTGGGGTCCAGATGCTCATCAACTTTTCAAAGAGGTAGCACGTCGTCTGGTAGAAGCTTCTCGTGACAATCGGGCTGGGGCTTTTCTCGCTCAGAGAATCAGCATTGCTATTCAACGTGGCAATGCTGCCAGCCTTCTTGGCACGATCCCGGGAGACACCGATTTGGGCCAAGTTTTCTACATGTAATTAGTTTTTGGTTACTTATTTATTATTAATAAATAAATATAAGATTAGGAAAATATATAAAATTTTACTTAAAATATGACAAATTTCAGTACAAAGACTATCGAAGAGTTGAAAGTGTGTGTTAGACAGATAATACACGCGATTTCACACTGTCCCTTTGCGTGCAAACGCAACAACACAATGAAACTTGATATATTCATGTTATGTATGGTGTAACAGGTGTGTAACAGGATAATTTGGCAATAAATACGTCTTTTCTAAACTGCTTATTGAAGCAATACTATAATACATATAGCTTACAGGGAATTTATCATCTTTGGCAATCGTTACAGGCCGGAGGCCGAAAATAGTCTGACAACTGGTTTAACCCAGATCACAGATTTTCCTCGTTAAATGGGTTGCGATAGTCAGATGGCAGTCGCTTCGTATAAAAATCAGGTGATCAGCCACATCGGGTTGAATCAAGTGCCGACCCCAACAGTGTATGGGATAAGGCCAGGGCGATGATGACACATATAGGTTACTGGGAATTTATTACTGCATCATAAATGAAAACAAAGACAACGATTTACGTCAAACTAAACCGAAGTCAAATTTAAGCGGCCTCGTATTTTACGCCACTTTAGAAGCCACTCGACTCAAATATTTTTATATACCGCGAGGCATAACAAGTATTAGTAATTTTATTCGATTCTGAGTCGTATAGTTAAAAAAATAAGTGAATGAACTTCTGAAATATGCTAAGACTAGCTGGACCCTAAAAGTTTTTTTTACATAAGTTACTCTTCGAAATATCAACCATTTGCCAGTGAACGTCCCGTTTAAATCGGTCCAGCTCTTTGGATTAGCCAGGACAAAGAGACAGACAGACAGAGATTTTTTTTTAATAGTTTTTTTACTTTCATATCCATTTGGTTAAAAGCTGTTTTGGGTTTACAAACAGACAATTTACAAACATTTTATTTATCTGTATAGATTTAATCTGATTCTGATTCGAAGAATAGTCAAAGTCAAAAGTATCTTTATTCGATTAGGCTTTTTACAAAGTACTTTCAAATCGTCAGAATGACATATTTTACTGAGAAGAACCTGGCAAGAAACTCATAAATTACTCATTTCAAAAATATTATACAATTTAAAGAATACAAAATAAATAATTTAAGAAACGTAAGCTCATGGACAATGTTCCAATGCACAAATGTCGATAAAAATTAACATAACAAAAATCTAGTACATCTACTTATAACTAAATTCGTAGCTTGAGATGACCAATAATACAATATTAAGTGATATAACTACTGAATCAAGCTATTTTAGCTTTTTGTACATTAAGTTATCAAACGATGGAATAGCTGCCGTGTTATTCACTAAGGTTTCTCAGTGTTGCACTTGACGTCAATTTAGTTTCAAAGATACGAAAATGAACTTTATCGTTTATATCTCAAATATCAATTTCCTATGATTGAAACCAACGTTCGACGTCAAGAAATCTTCCAGAATAATACGACTGAATTCCAAAGATGCCTGGTGTATAACTCAAACAAAGTACCCAACATGCTTTATTAGAAGTTGCCAGATAAGGCACAAACTTAACTTCATCGTAGTTATGATGCGGGCCATTATTAGGTACGTTATTGCTAACAACTTCAAGTTAGCCTAAATATTGCTTGAACTACTTGTCAGTTTAAGTTATAAATACACACAGAGTAAACTAGAATATATCTATATAAAGAACCATTGTTAACGCGCAAGCCAACTTCACTGCAATCGAAACGTTCCTAGCCGCTCGTAGTTAACTTCGCGTCCCCCTACTTATTTATCTTTTCGTCCTCTCGCTGCGACAGACTACGTAACAACAAAATTAATATGTGCCTATTGTAAACCAAGAAAATAAACGATACAAGAGATTAAATAAGGCTGTCATTTTCAACACCCTGAGCTGCCCGCCTTCTCCACAACAACCATTGATATTTATCTTTGAGTGTTAATACTTTTACACGATTTAGACTGATAGGTGTTAGAGTTTAGGCAAGAAACATCGATATATCTATACATGTCAATATCATTGAAATGTCTGTGAATTGGGAATTACAATTCACAATTAACAGCTTCTCACTAAATACAGGTGAAAATGTATAGGTACGGTACTTGCTCGATCAACATTCGAACAATAAAACTTAATCAAAATCTGTTCATTCATCTGAGAGCTACGTGACCTCAGATGGACACACGCGTCCAACTAATTTATCACAGCTATTTCTGCGGTGTTTTTGGGGCTAAAAATGTTCAGAGTCTGAGCTGCAAGAGATTCAAAAGCAAGCAAGGCAATTATTTTTCCTGGATAAGAGATTTTTTCCGGCGCCAGAGGCACTTCTGCTTAGTAGCAGCGGTAAAGCTACTAAAGTATCAAAGGACATATCCCTATAGGAAGCTATGGATAATTCTGGCATTCCATCAGAATTCCTGGTATTTTCCGGAAAAATCCAGCTAACAAAGTTTAAGAGCACTCGTTGACCAAAAATGTTCTTTGCTTTAATTCATTATTAGCTTCTCCCCGCGATGTCGGATGTGTAATGAGTTTTAGGTAATCTGGAATCTCTTCGTCAGTTTAATCTAAACAATGATCACGTTTTCATAAAACCTCTAATGCACAACTAATACCTTTCCCATTCATTATATGTATTTAATACAATGCATGTGTGTGATGCATGCTGATACAATTTTCACTATTGTGAATAAGTTATGTGAATTTTACAGTAATTACTATAGCGTATGTAGACGCCAGATGAGTTTCTTGTCGGTTTTCTTAGAAGGCTAGTTTTGAAACCAGTGGTCATTTCGTCGAATTTCATAAGTGCATTACCAGGGCCTAAACTCCATACCTACATTTTTTTATTTTCCATATGGAAACAAAATCTAAACTAATATTATAAAAAGGATGGATTCCAATGTATTTTTGTAACAGATTTTTGCAAAAAATTATAAAAACGATTAAAAAAATTAAACTACGCGGGTGCTACCGCGTGACGTCCGATAGTTTTCAATATAGAAACAAAATACAATATAAATTAATAGTATTTTTCAGAAAGGTCAAATTCGGAGCACTCGTAACCGAAGAAAGTGTATGAGGAGATGCATGAATGTGGATGAAGCGAAAGAAGTATGTAAGGATCGTAGCATGTGGCAAACAGTGGTCTCTGCCTACCCTCATGGGATACAGGCGTGAGCATATGTATGCATATATGTACAATATAAAGTATTACTATTAAGATATCAGTGTGAATAAATTGGCTGCCATCAGAGCAAAGAAAATATTTAATGAAACAACATGCCAACAGGAAACCAAACACAACATCATAATTAACCATCGCATGCGATACACATTAGGGTGTAAGCACACGCTCGTAACTCAAAGTGAGATAGTTGCTCTTGTAATTTATGCTATGTCAAAGTGACGTGTCAGGGGTGATATGTAGGTAAAGCAAGGACACACTACAGGACTCTTGGCTGACATTGTAATTGACGGGAACTGATATGATTGTCGATGGCAAATAGAACAAGGCTCTGATGCTTGCGTGGATTTGATCGTCGACGTTCGAAGGAAGTAAGACGTTAGACGGTAGAAGAGATGAAAAATGCATGTGTAAACTTCTAATATTAAGAACAAAGGGCCAACTATGGTCGTTTAAGTAGCGCGTATTAAGAACTTCGTAGCGTTGACGTTTAATTTTACAGTACAAAAATGAAACGAAAGAGCTCAGAAGTTCTTAATATGCCCTGCTTAAATCGATGATGGTAGGCCCCCAGGTGCTGTCTCGAGTTTCGAGCGCTCAGCGAAAATAATGGGGATGAGTGCGCTTGCATTTCTTCACACTCGTGACGGACGGCAACTGTTCAAAGATTATTCACTAGGAGATTTGCGTGGAAAGCGTCAGAACAGAAATAATGGTTTTGAAGTGAGAGATAGCGACAGAGTTACCTCACGCTATTTTCCCAACAAATTATTCTCGATGAGCCTATACTTATATCACCTTTACAAACTCATTTGGGGATCTTTATACGAAGGCTCACGCCTCAATTTGACCTTGACTTGACGTATGGTTTGTTGATTGTTTGCGTTGCGGATGTCTTCCAAGACCTATATATTTTTCAGCATTTGAACTTAAGAAAGAAATATTACCGACCATTCTCATTGTTGTTTAATTTTTTATGAAGCGCTTCTAATTGAGCTTCCACGTAGTACTTGAATCTCATTTCAATTTCCTAAAAACCCGTGGAACCAACGTACCAACATAGATTGATGTGTACGTCACGGAATTTACATATTAATAATATATTACCCGTTAGGCCTGCCAGGGCTTATTTTTAATAATGGCCCTATTTTGATTTATCGGCGCGAGGGGAGCCGAGCCGTTGGTTCCTCATATTTCATGGGTATTATGATTAAATTTTGAAAAATGGCCTGAAAGTCACGGTTACGGGAGCCCATTGGTGAAGGTGTTTATTTTTGCGGGCACGGGTTAATATTTACTAAGGTTAATTTGCTTCTATATGAAGTATCGACTCGTAAAAGCTTGCGTGACTCACTTTTTACTGCGCCATTGAACGTGTTAAATGTAACCGAAACATACCACATTGTTTGCGTCAATCTAAGTTAATCTAGGATGGTTGCATACAACGTTTATATTTTTCATGATATTGATGTAATTAACTGACTATGGCTAATATATTTATGATTATAATAAAATTTTAAAGTTTCGTTATATTTCATTTTATATAAAACTTCCTTAATATTTCTATCCCTTATAAGCTTGGTAGTGATTGAGTGACCTTGCTTGGTATTACAAGCGTTCATTAGCTTCACAAGCCGCTTATAATCAGGATGTACCTTTGCAGTGTAAGAAAGCAAAGTACTTAATAGTTTAAGCTATACGCCCACAATTTCTATTCCATTCTCATCTTCGCACACAATATCACAGACTTAGAAACTAATAAACAAGAACAATACCCCATTGACAACTACCCCGATATGTTTGGTAGACACCTCCAATTAGACGTCAAATTTGTCTAGCCTCAGTTGTCGGGTTTCGATTTGTATGCTAAAGCTGTGATTGGCATATGCAAATATGGGTTTTGGTGCTTCCTCGACCGCGGTGTGGGGGTGAGTGACGTGTCAATGAGACGTCTTATCTGGTGTCTGTCTTATCGTGTCAAAGGGGTAAGTCATTTGTAATTGGTTCACTAATTTACATCATTTGCACAATTTATTAGCTGCTAGCAAAGCCGCGGTTTATGCGGGCTTTATTTGTTGCTGTACCTTTTTTTAATGTCATTGTACATACATACATATGCTCACGCCTGTATTCCCCGAAGGGGTAGGCAGAGGTGCTGTAATCACAACACCCACTTTTCACCGAAGATGATTAAGTGCCAACGTGACAGATGGTGAGTCCATCGCCGTCTCTGATACTTTACATACATCATTGAATTACTTCTCAGAAATATGCAGGTTTCTTCATGATGTTTTCCTTCACCGTAAAGCACGTGGTGTGAAATCACTGTACATAAGTTTTTTTAGAAACACTCGTTAATACAGTAGTAACTTGCGTCGCTTGCGTAGCAGGCGACTGCTCTAATCTCAAGGCCACCACGACTTCTAAATGACATTGTCGCCTAACTTAGTTCTTGTAACATCAGCTATCTGCATAATATAAGTATAATCAATCCAGGCGCTTCAGAGTTACCCGGATTATGGCACGTAAGTTTTTCTAAAAAACTTGCGTGTAGTAATTTCACCCCACGCGCTTTACGGTGAAAGAAAACATCGTGAGGAAACCTGCGCATGTCTGAGAAGTAATTCAATGACGTATGTATATATAGTGCCGGACACGGCGATGGACTCACCCACATTGGCACATGATGATATTCGGTGAAATGTGGGTGTTGATGTTACAACACCTCTGCTTTTCCCGTCGAGGACGTTTCTGGGATGGCGTGAGGGTAGAAACATATTCCCAATCGCATTGCTCCTAAATTACATGTCCTACTTACCATAACTAATCCCGAAACAGTAATAGTGATTCAGATTCACCAGAAGTATCTCTACATCTGGCTTGCACCAGAACAAGCCATATCTCACCGCAAATGAAGCCATCGCTCGCTGTTTATGTTCGTATAAAGCCAATTTCGTCATCAACTAAAAGCATCCAAGCTGTCTATATGAGGGGAATAAAACCAAATTACTACTTTACGTGATCGAAGACAGTTACGAACAAAAAGTATTGTACAACGTTGATAGTAATTCAGCTCGTTATGCGCAATGTTCGAAAATTATTTCTTTTGACGTATGTTTCTAGATATGTGTTTTGTATGTGTGATTAATTTTGATGTTGTCGTTTTTTTGTTTTATAGCCGTCTAGTTAGGACGAAGGTTGATTGATTTCAATTGAATTTTACCGCGAGCTTTTCAATGAAGGGAAACATTGTGAGGAAATATGGATTTCACTGAAAATTAATTCAAATGCGTAAGTATACCTAGTGTCTGAGCCAGCGCTTTAACGTTGGTATCTTACCATTTTCAGTGAGAAGTGGGTGTTCAAACAAGTGAACACAAGGGGTGTTGGGGTTTGAATTGAGCATATTTTATTTCATATGTTTCTTATTTTAATGTTAAGTCCCAAACAAAGTAGACACGATGAAATTGCGCAACATATAAAAGTAGAAATGTTTTAGAAGCGTATTTCCTCTTAAATTGCCTTAATTTCGTCCAAAAGTTACTTGAGACCATTAGCCATATCCCGAACTCGAGAGTCACAAATATTGTTGCCACTCATACAACAAACAAACATAAGCACGAGAAATATTTTACCATTTCAAAATGTTTGACCAATGAAAATAGCAGCGCGCTCTCAAAGAACCAGAACGAAACTTTTTAATGTTTGTTAACATCTTTTTTTTAACCGACAATGGGAAACTTTCTCGGTTGCCAATTAGATGATTTTTACTTGATATTCAAATGTACGCTCGACTTTTCCATTAAAAAACTTTCTAAGCCCCTTAACTTGGAAGAATAAACACACTGGGTTTTTCGACTTTGTAAGATCTACGAATAAGTATTTGCTTAGCCATTAAAGGGTTAAGGGAGCTGAATAAAAGCTTTCGCGCTCTCAATATTTGCCTGGTTTGGAAGATCCGCGACTCCCCTGTGACGTATTTTCGTATGTTAAGACCGTTACACACTCGTGTCTTAATGCATTTTCGATTGTTTTACGATATCATTCTGGAAATACAGTGTATTACAACAGTATTTCCCGTTAGTACAATCAAAACCAGTAAATTCGAAAGGTTTTCTCAGCCAATTTTTGAAATAAGAAAGTTTAAATTATGTTCGTGGTTTTTCCGAGGTTACTTACTAACTTAAACAGTAGTAACGCTCCATGCCTTCGCTAAAGGAAATCTAATGGAATATTCACACACTAAAAAAGATTCACGGTGTTATTCTGTAAGATATATTTCAAAAGCGAAATTGAACTTTATCATGTACGTATTAAGTATTGATTCCTTATGATTGAAACCGACAAGTCGTCGACTCGCCATCGGACTATCTTACAGAATAATGCAGTAGGTCCGTATTTAATTATGCAGCATTTTAACGGCACGCGGATGAAGCAATTGAAATGCAAAAATTAAAATCATCTGAGCAGATGAATACTCACTTTGGAAAATATTACATTCCCAGCGTGAATACGATCTTATGCTTTTGTCTCGAGTTGTGTCACCGAAATATTTCTGAGTTGGGCTGCGATTGTTTCCCAACGGAATGTTTGCTCAAAACGGGTGTTTGTCGGCGAGATAAGCGTTCTCGGGCTTAGCGTAATAATACACGCAATTTGAACACGAGCTTATGTATCTAATAACTTTGAGAAATTTAATTAGATGTTGCATTATGATTTTTACGTTTATACTTTTTGCTTAGTTTATGACACAGATCTCCAGTTCGAAATACGTAGCGCTCTTGGGTACGTTCTCCACCTTAAAAAAGATCTCAGTCAAATAGTGCTGCCTTAGTTACTGTTGCTTTCATAGATAGTACGAACAGGCGGACTGTACGTTTGTCTACACTTTAGTGCTATAAAAAAAGTATGGAATGGAATGGCGTTAAATTTGTCCCACTCCATGTGTGATCCACATACTTAAAAGTCCTCAAAGTTCTTCAGGGGCCCAAGCATGAATTGTTATTGCAATTATAGTTCACCTGTGGGATATTGAAATATGAGACAAACTATACCGCAATGAGAGCGCATGCTAAGGCCCTAAGTATAGTTTAATTGAATAATTTTATATGAATTTCATTGTAATTGTATGAAGAGATGCATGAATGTGGATGAAGCGAAAGAAGTATGTAAGGATCGTAGCATGTGGCAAACAGTGGTCTCTCCTACCCCCATGGGATACAGGCGTGAGCATATGTATGTATGTTTAATTGTAATTAACTATTATTTGCTATGTAATATAAAAAGTACATGATGCCAGCTGAGTTTCTAGTCGGTTCTTCTCAGAAGGCTAGTATCTGAACCGGTGGTCAATTCTTCGACATTCGAAAGGGTCTTACCAGGACGTAAACTGAATGAAATCATTCATTTTAATTTGCATACCATGTCAGTGCAGGAAGTGAACTGCGGTCTCATTGGTATAAGTACCCTGATTCACGTAGCGAGTTAGTAATTGGTAACGTAAAAAAAAAATGATTTAAATTCGTCTAAAAACGATCATTCAAGTTCGATCCTATTGAGTTGTAACTACTATCAAACTTCGACATTCTAAAACATAATTACACGTGAACACGTCATCATTCGATAGGATTCGTTGAAACGACTTTAAACATTAATCGATGTTAAAATATTTGTTTTACTAGAATCGAATTTACTACATTCATCTAAAGTAAGTCACGAAATTGGTAATTATTAGTTAAACTGTCTGCAGATATTATCGATATTAATGAAAGTTTATGAGTTAGCGTGCTCCAAACAAATGTTAAGCCATTAACAGTAACGATGTAATTTTCTGTTAGCGAGCCTCTTTGAAGTGTGGTGCAATTTAAAGAGTGATGCGATTTAGCTTTTGGTATCAACTGGACCTCGAGGCTAACTATAATCGTTTAAGCAGCGCGTATACAGTACATAAAAATTTACGGTAACAAAATGAAATGTCAAGTCTCAAAAGTGTTTGATATGCTCTGCTTAAACCGATTATGGCCTAAATAGAAATTTGCTAATAAGAGCCATGAAAGCTTCTTTGAAAACATCTCAGAATAATAAAGAAGCTATATCAATCATCAATGACTGTACTCTTCGGTTAAGCATAACTTTTGGCCAAATTCAACTTGATTCGTAGGTTCAGTTAAATTAAATAAACAACTTGACTTTGCAAAGGAAATATAATACTATATTTTTTTTATAAATAATATTCCCGAGTCATGTCAAATACACTGTTATAATAGCATGGATAACTGCAGTTGCCACGGGTATTCGTGCATTTCCATAGTGAGATCTCGAAACTCATTTGGCTTGTACCACAATCGAGTTTAGGAATATTAATACCAAGACCTGGGTGTCTTAAACCGGACAGCGGATACCACCAACAGTGAAGTATTATTACGTTAAGGCATTCTTGTTCGCTCAAATTAATTACAAGAATTCTTGCAAGTTTCAACTTCTTGAGGGCAGGCTGAAAGGATAGCCACAGTTGGTTGGTAAGGCTTCAGTTGTTATAATCAATACAGTTTTATACGTCACTGGCTTCTGCCTGTGACTTCATCCACGTGTAATAGTTACTCTGGGCTAACTACCCACCACTTATTTTACGTAACGTGATGATATATAGCTTAAATCCTTAATCGATTTTTTTTATCGGTTCTGCAGTTTCTGAGATTAGTAAGACACAAAAAACAGACTCTTCAGCTTTATATATTAGTATAGATATACGTAAGAGCCACGGTGGCTTCGGGGTTTGAGCAGTTGTCTGCTACGCAAGCGATGCAAGTTGGAGTCCCAGCGGGGCCTGTACCAATGTACTTACGTGCAGTAGTTTCACATCACGTGCAAGGAAAACATCGTGAGGAAACCTGCACATATCTGAGAAGTAATTCAGAGACTTGTATAGTGTTAATGTATAGTGCTTGAGACGGCGATGGACTCACCCTCTGTCACGTGGGCACTTAATCATATACGTTGAAATGTGCACCTTTGCTTACCCCTTCGGGGATGGCGTGAGCATATTTCTTAATTTTTATTTTAGATATAGCAAACTAAGTTTTGTTATCAAATAAATGCGAATAAGCGTAAGTAGTATTGCGTCCTTAGAACATTTTTGAGGCCCGGAAAAACGGAAATTCTAGTGACAAAATGACTTATAATGGATTTTTAACTAACTATTGGAATAGATTTAATTAGGTTAGCTTAATAGGTCTCCAAATTCGTGAATTTTAATTCAGTTACAATAAAGATTTTGGGTTTAAGCAAACTGGGATCAAGGAATGAAAGAAGGTGAAATTTTTCAATTTTATTTTATTAAAATTGTTAGTCTGTATTTTAGTAAGTACTTTAATTTACGATAATCAGCACAGACTTTATAGATTATCATTTCTATAAATATCCTAATATTGTTACAAAAGAACTAAATAATTTAATTACAATGAAATCATTAGGTAGTTTACTCCCATTTATAATTGCTAATTGAGCAAATAGAGCCGTTATGAGAGCTATGAGCGCGCTGCGAAAATTGGGGATACTGTGCATGTTTTTACTCACGCCATACAATCAGAAAGTGACTACTGCGCGTTCAAGGTACGCGCTCATTACTCACGACGGGGCCTAGTAAAAGAGATAGGATATCTAGATCCATAACTTTCGAAGCCCATTCGCCCAAATAGCAAATTCAGAATATATGACACGATAATCAAATAAACAAACATGTACACAACCTGAACAAATCATATCTCTATTGAATTTATTGCTCGAGCTAGGGGTCAGTCGTAATACAGAATGGAATCTGAAAAGATTTACAACCTGTTATACCGTCGTCTAACTTTATTTACATTATGTACATAACGCTATTGGTCCGTCTATTATAGAAATGAATAAATTATTTGGTATATAAGTTGGAGATATTGTTTAGTTTTGATTACAAATGAACAAAGAAATGTTCATATTGACACTGCCATCACCAAATATATGAGAAATCCGTTGAAGTAAGTATTTTATAAACGTTGGTAGACATGCTGGAGGATCTGTATATTGATTGGATTTGTAAAACAAAATATTCTGGGTAACAATAAATTTGGTGTTTAATCTTTAGGTATTTTATAAATCCCTAATAGTCATAATTTAAGTATTTTATTATAAAACACAGATTATTTCAGTTTTCTATTCATAAATTATAACAAATATATTTTTATAATATAATTTAAACTATATATTTAAATATTTAAGTCGAGTTCTTTCGAACCTCGTAACAGTGAACTGAAATAATCTGTCACTTCATCACAATTACCTTTAATAACAACTTTACTATAAACATTACAATAGTTGTAATTAGGATGGATATGCGGCCGAGCTGCGAACTATTTACAATTCTTAATATACTTACTATTCACAAATATACACGGTCAGTATCATTCACTAGAGTTAAAGGGAACGCTATACACTTTCAAACTGTATCTCAATAATTCATTCACTTATAGATATGATGATAATAGTCTCATTGTTCGAAAATCACTTAAGTTTTCAAAAACCTTCTACTGTTGCACAGAATGTCAAATATAATCCGTGACACACTTTAGAAGGTCCGGCTCAAGTCACACGATTTCGTCGTGGTGGACTACGTCACTGCAACTGCCGGCTCGTTGCAGTCAAGCCCTCTGACGTCACACCCTCAACTCCTCCATCGTCACGTTCGACTTTGCGTTCAGTTGAGTATTCTTCTTCGTCAGTGTACTCGTATTTATCATTTGCATCTGATGCGCTGATAATAACGGTTGATTCTCTTGAAGCTGGCCACTTGCTAGAGTGTTTATGTTGCTCTTGCCTATTTTGGGCGGAGGAGGGGCTCTAGGCAAAGTCGCCATTCCCGCCACGTTATTGCCAGGCAAATCCGCGAACTCAGGAGGCGGCAGTTGATGATGAGAGTGAGTATGATGGTGACCCAGTATCGTTGCTGGATCATTCTTAAGGCTAGTCTGGTAAGTTAATGCTCCTTCTAAATCACCACAGATATTATTAGGCATCTGCCCATTCTCTGCTCGTTTTTTCAAATGTGCCCCGTTTGCGTGGCCATCTTGGCCATTCATTCTTGTTTTGTCTCTTTGGTAATACACCCCGGCGAATATAAGAACATTAAGTATTAGCAAGGAACAACCAATAGCAATAGTAACGCTCAGAGCCGTAGAGTAAGCAGCGAAGCCATCTTCAGGCGGGCTTGTAGTTGTAGCGTCATTTTTGTGCACCTCAGCACTTCCAGCAGTACTCTGTGTTGCAGTATTGATTCCAATTATATTGAAATTCAGTGGTGACGTTATATTTATCACGCTTAATATTGGAACTTTAGTTACTAGTCCAGTATCAGTCAGGACTAAGTCCGTAGTCTTTTTGAAAGGCGGACTAAACGTTTTCAATGTGGGTTGTATTGATGCATCTTCATGTTCTAGCTGGTGATGAGAAGACGGCACATCTTCACCGCCCGGACGATGAAGGTCTGGTACTAAATTCAACCAGAAGGATAGCCTGTTAACAATAAGAACATAATATATTTTGTTACTCCACCCGAGTGTTGTTTTAATGAGCGTTTTTCCTCAAAAAGGCTATAAAACAGAAGAATTTATTATACGAGGCATAAAAAGAGCCGTGATAAACGCTAAGTAAATATCTTTTAAAATATTATTTACTCCTGTAAGTAACTAAATAAAAATACGCCGGGGAGCGCCTATTTCATTTGCCAACCTATCACAATAGATATAAAAATAATATAAAACCAAGCACCTGAATAGTGAAATTTACGAGCTAAAGGGTTGTTTCTGCGAAAATATCGATTATTGATCGAGACTTATTTTTTTTTGTTACCTATGTGCTCTGTAATGATTCTTCAACTTGGATTTGATGTCAATGTTCAAATACTTCTTGTGCACGGCTTCATACGCTGTCCACTCTATATTCTTCATTCTGACTCGTTCTTGTCTGCCAGCTCTTATGGGGTCACTCTCTTGTGCTTCATTAGGGTTCCTATTAAAAATATTAATATTTTTATTGGTTTTGAAATTAGTTTTGGATTAGATTATTGTAATATTCTTTCGAAAATCCGTTAAAATTCTTAGAATTATGAATATTGATATTACATTAAGAGCCTATTCCAATGCTGTGAATAAGATGCATTGAACATTTCGATTGCCTTCCCGTTGAGGTTTATTCTACGGTTAGCATTCAAAAAAGCTATATTGATGATGGTATTATTGCTGATACACATTCCTACATTGAAGTCATGAAGTGCAAATACCTTTACTTCACTTAACACATTTAAGTATTTCAACGTACCCGGTCTTAGCAAAGTTCCCCCAGTAGAGCATAACGGACTCGGAGAGTGCTACTTCGGCCTTCGTGTAGTTTCGGGAGAAGTGTGCCAAGCCCCCCACTAGAGGAGCGCCGAAGATATAGGCTAGCTCTTCTCCGTGAATGCAGCCTTGGCGCTGTTTGATCCAAAAAACTATTGTTAATACATGTTTAAGGACTGTTTATGAAGAAATTGGGGATCAGGAAATTAGCCTGCTTGAAAAAACATGCCATTTTTAGCGCCAAAACTAAGACTTTTAGGATTCGGCATGAGTGTCATGCGTAACTCTTTATATAACTAACTTTGACCATTACATTAGAAACTTAGCAACGTTTAGGTGTTTCTGTAAGTGATTACAGTGGTGCTTAACTTTTACTTCAGTTACTTAACGTGGTCTAAAAATTGTCCATGAAAGAGGAGTGCCTCGACTTATAAAAGTAAAGAGATATCCTTCATAGCTTAAACCCAAGATAATAAAGATCTACGTCGGTGCTATCAAGTACCTATTTGAATTAATAATTCAATTCTTATATCACCGGGAGTAAACAGTAAATGTTTAATGAGTTCATAGGTATAACCAACCTTTTTTGAGTTAGTAAATACAGTTATTAAAAACACGAGCTGTCAAAATGAGTTGTGACAAATAAATTAATTCTTGAGAAAAATTTGCATGAATTATTACATATTCTATTAATTTGGAAAAAGCATTATTACAACTAAACAGTAATAAAGTTATTTGTTGAAGTTGTACACTATTCCACTCCAAGTGAAACACTTAATCACAAACAGATTCATATAATTTTACCCATCTACACCAAACTAACAAATGAAGGCTGAATATAACCTGTAGAATCAGAATGCTCGGATGTCACTTCTCACAACAACTAACTACCTAATACAAAGCGTCACGCACATCAAAGTGACAAGATAAACAAACCTGTCACCCTTACTCACTGTGATATTAACACTGCTCATTACACAAAATCAATAATGCAAAGTGATAGGCAAATTAAACCTTCTAATTATCACACATTAACTAACTGATCAACATACGACCAAGGCGGGAGCGATTTCCGAAGCCGTACGTACGGTTTTCGCCAACGACTAACTACATTTTGAGGGAAGCAATTACTTAGTCGACCAGATAAGTGGAAACCCTCCAGACGAGCTATTAGGAGCCAATGGTGGGTCTAAATTGATCGGTCAGCATGCAGTTGCTAGAGTATTATTAAGAGGCGAAGTCTCAAGTTACCTTGTTTGCTATGGATCGGAGATAACGAGATAGTGCGGGATGGCTTCGAAGAAACCATTTTGTAAATTGAAAACTGTTAACGTAAATTAACGCACACTTTGCTCGGGAATACGGTTTTGTATTATCCTTTTGTAGTATTGTTTCCTTATGTTGTTGACATTTACTTTGATGATGTCATGATAGGTTCGTAAATCGACTTCATATTCTTTAAATATTCCCGTTATACATTTAAATGTTAGTGAATATTAAGAAAATAACTATGTAATGCAAAATTAAAAATTAAATGTTAGTTTAAAATAATATTTAGATTACTTCGCTTTTTACATTGCCAAAACAAATCCCACGAAGATTAAACCGCTGGGCAAACCTAGTATAGATAAAAAGGCGTTGAAAATTAAACAATCAAGAAAATTATGGATTAAAGCATTTCAAGAAGTTAACATTGAAATAGGGGTTAAAGATAATTTTAGCTCGTCCGTGAACAGAATTCGTTTCACAAAATTAGCAAAGGAAATCTAGATGCGAAATTCTCAACTTAAATAATTTGTACCAGTTTGCGGGTTTTAACAAAGCAGACGCCTGTTCAAATCCGACAGCTATAGTCAGTGACTGTTCAGTTGAATAATTTGATACATTCAGGACCTTGAAGGCAATTTTAGGCCAACTCTGTCTTGTTCTTTCTCTTAATTTAATTGAATTTCAAACGGACGAAAGATTCAGTTTCTGAGTGTCGATTTTAAAAACTTTAACTACGTTATACGACGACTTTCTCATTGTGTAGTAAGCTCGGTATAATATTACTTGTTTTTATATTGGCTGAAATTCCAAAGGGAGCTAGATGTTACTCCAAGAAGTAAGGATATGATACAATAGGATAATAAAATAATAATTACACAATAACGAAATTGCAAGCATGTATATGATGTGTTTATTATCGTTTAAGTACTATTCTAATATTAAGGCTGTTAATAAAAGCAAACTCGAATTACATGTGACAATAGATAAAAAGTATTTCTTTGGAAATTGTCTCACCTGTGGATAATCTCCATACTTGGTCTGATAATCGAACACATATAAGTAGGAGTTTCTTCGTAATGCTGAATGCGTGTCCGCGGTTAGAACCATCGGTGCTACAACCTGGGCGTCGCTCAAGGCTTCCAATGTTTCATCCCTGTTATTAAATATGCATATCACAAAGGGAAAGGAACGAATAGAATGAAGATTGGATTAGCAAAATGGTGTTCCACCAATTGAAGTCTGGCTGAGATTCACTTCAACACACATAAAAAAGCCCTCTCAAGTTAAGATTAAGCTTTTAATCTAAAAAGGCATTACACGACCACTTTCCAATCAAAATTGATCTTACCTAATGTTAATAGGATGTTGAACAGGCCGCTCCCAATCGGTGTACTCATTAATAATAGTAGCCAAGATCTCCGAAAGATGATAGCTATAGGTGTTTCTGACGAATGATTTGAGAATCTTGGATCTTCTATCGGCTTCAATTCCATATTGCACGTCGTCGCCGCTGAAGGCGAAGTAGGCCTCGGCTTTCGTGACGCCAAGCATTAAGTCGTACCTGATGGATTTACAATTTATGAGTCTTGGGAAATCAAAATTGCTGCACTGCAATTATCACGTAAGTCAAATCAATCGTATTAGTAGTAAAATATAGAATTTGTGAAAAAAATTGTCAAGGAAACCTTCTATAGTTACATGATTGACCAGATCTGTTTTGAAGTTAAATTTGATTAACGTTTTCTTTGAACCAGAATCTTAACTTTTGCTTTTTGCACTGTGTTCATACTTAGTCAGCTGTGCGACGGCACTCTTCCTCATCAGCACAGCGTTGATGATGTTGATAGCGATCTGTGCTTGCTTCCCATCTGGCGGCCTCGCTAGCGCCTGTCCTCCCCATTCATACCCATTCTCTGGGTTTATGAGTAGGTCTCCTGTATCTATGACAATGACAAACGTACATTAGTGCTTTTTAAATTATGTCAAACAGGTATTACTCTATCTAGCAATTAGTCTATAGGATATGCTACTACTGTTGACATTGAGCAGGGTAACTGTCCTTCGTTTGCTGGTTATAGACTGAATCACGTTAAAATACAGTCTGTTTTACAGCTAGCATTTGTTTCTCATTTGGAGATTAGTATGGACTTGGAAACCAAATCCCATAGCTTTTATTAATTTTATACAAAAAACAATTTTTACGTTCAAGAGTTGTTTATTTCTCAGAATACATTTTACACAGGGCCTTTGTGCGGTGTCATGCCTAAAATGAAGCTAAATATTATTGTTATTACAGCTCGAGCACCAGACCTCAGCGTAATTTCCTCAAAACACCACAAACGCGCCGACAAGTCGTTCAGGGGTCACCGAATTTAATTTATAATTTAAATAACGCTCCAGTTTCTTCACAGGAACTATTCATTCTGAAGTTAATTTATACTCACTATTCAACGGGTGCAAAAGCAAATATATTTTGCTTAAGTACACACGCTTTTTAGTAAACATCAAGTATAACTAATTGGATGAATAAATATGAACCACTTATGATACAATTATAAGGATTTCTTCAAATATAATATCATAACACCGTCTAACGAAATAAGGCTCTTTAAATAAAACATTCAACGGAACGAGGGAGTGGGCGTAATTCCCGTACTTTTTATCACCGACTTCTTTAATACACGAAAATTGGGGCAGAATTCTTATCCAAAAAAAGGAATATAATAAAATTGATACGTTTGCAAACAAACCTATCTACATTCGCCAGATTGCGAAAAACTCCAATGCTACAGTGACAGATGACTCGATAATAAGCTTCCTTTGATTTATGCCCAGACCAAATCTGAATACGAAATAGGCCGGAAAAAATGTCTTCGCGTCGTGCGACGATTTAATGGCATGTAACGCAGTAAAAGGGGAAGGACGCGTTACGACGATAAAAAAATCAAAAAAGAAAATTCTTGTTGAACAACAAACTGAGCTAACTGAAAACGGTGACGCTCCACAAGAGGGCGAGATGAGAAAACTTTTGCCGGGACAATTTAATAACGCCCTGCCGCTAAGGCTGACAACCGGAAAGAATGCTACCGATGTGAAAACAACAACGAAGCTATTGCAACCTGAAATAAGTTTCGACACATCACATTCGGTTGTATAAGAGAGAGTTCTTAGATCGGTGTCAAACAACCCTAATTTAGCATATTATTGCCAATATTGATGATTCTCTCGTTGATAGCTCTTGTGACGACTGAAGATTATGTATATAAATTGTGTTAGTTAAATTACGTAAGGTTTTGGTTGTCAAAATGACTTTCCTTTCTTTCTCTCGTCATTGTATTACTCCCTTTATAGCCATATCATCTTACACACTCTTACATTCATTCATCGTTTCTTCGATTCTGTTTTTATTTTCCAGGCGTTAGGGACCTTTGTGTTATACCTTGTTGTATATTTGATTGAAGTATATGTGATTTACTAGATAACGACCCAAATGCTTACTAATTATGTAAAGTAGTCAAAAGCGGTCTGTGTAATAAATAATAGGTGACAAGTTTTTTGTTGAACATGCAATACTAAAATTTCTTTCAGTAATTGGAAAATTTGCTTAGTGTTTTGTGAAACAGAATATATTGAGGAAAATATTGGTTTCCGGCCAAGTTTTGTTTCATAGTCTTGAATATAAATAACACCCAGTAATTGGTACGAACCATGTCAATAAGACGTGTCTTTGGTAAAGTTATAGAGCTGAATATTTTTTTTATTTTTGCAGATATCTTAAATATTTCATATTATGTGATAGTAAGTGTGTCGATATGCCTGTTTTTAAATCACTTCTTATAAGAAAAGTTTTGACAGGCTCAAACTTTGCCAAAGCAATACTACAGCAAAAAAAAATCACATCTAAGACAAGACTTTCGCTAATAAACGGTGGATTCTGACCAGCCTCATTCTCTACCTATGCCCACGCCTGTATCCCGTGGACCCCCGTGTATTCTCATTCTCATTATCCATATCAAGATATGACTTCAGCTTCTTTGCTCCAGAAAAAATTAAAATGGCAGTGATTTGAGCAAAACGCAGTGACCGAAAGACCGTCAAGCCCAAAAATCCACTTCATTTAACTTTCCTCGCTGACCATTAACTTCCAAACGAATGAATCAAAATGAGCCTTCCTTTTACGATCTCCCGTCTTGCGACAAACAAGGAAATCCGTCTTATTTCCAGTGTGCGACAAAAATTATTACTTTTTGATTGCGTATTCACAGCACGAGGCAACTTTCTTAGAACTTGCTTCGACTTGTTCTTCTTATTTTATCCTTTTTGACGCCTCCCCAGTTTAAGGACATCCTTTGTAATCATCATTTAAATGATGTCCTTCTTTTAATATCCAGTTATATTTTAGTTACATTAGCTAAAGATTTTTGTTATTAGCAATCACATCAATGATGCAACCCAAGCCATGTTCTTTTGGTAGCTAAAAACACTTGACGGTGATGGCATCAGCACGTGTTGTATTTACTAGGAAAGTCATGAAGATCTTGAAGAAATCGAAACGATGTCGACGGGGGAACCGAAAACATGAACGCGGTACATGCTTTTAAAAATCGCAGCATTTTGTGTCAAAGGGTACGAAAAGTTTGTCATGTTTTACCATAAAAGACACCTTACCAATGACAACTCCATCGACACTCGGGCCGAAAGCGTAGGCAAAATCTGGCGCTTGGACTGGTGCTGAGAGCAGCGCCTCCAGCGGTCGTTCTCGCAAACACCGAAGTAACGCTGGTGGTGTCAGTTCTGCGAACACATTTAACTGCTTATTGTTTGTCCAATTCAAAAGAGTGTGAGCCTCAGTACCACAAAGGCAATGTCTTCTTACCTGGTGAGCAATTGGCATGTGTAGCTACTATTGCTGCGTATTTGTTAGGATCGGCTACTAAGGACCATGGACTAAGGCCCGATCCTGACATAAGGATTGCTTTGTGGAAGAGAAGGCCTGCAACAAAAAATATCGATTAGGGTAATCTATACAACTATCGATACATCTATAAAGATAAATAAAATTGATGTGTCTGTTTGTAATTCCAAATAAACTGCTGTTCACTAAATGCACATGAAAATATATACGGTACTGACATTAAAAACCAATTTACTAACTTTTTCTCTTTCTGTCTGTCTATCTGTCTGCTTATTCCGACTAATCTCTGAAACGTCTGGACTGATTCGAACGGGACTTTCACTGCCAGATAGCTAATAACACAAAGAGTAACATAGGCTACGTTTAATAATATATTTATGTGAATGAATTTATGTCCACACGGGTGAAACTGCAGGGCACAGCTAGTGTTAATATGATTCCGGAAACAAATTAAAATATGTGAGTGATTTCATTTATTTTATATGACGAATGTGTTTACTATGAAACCTTCGTGCTATTGTGAATGTTCTTTTAATTATATCATCATCATCATCATCATATCAGCCATAAGACGTCCACCGCTGAACATAGGCCTCTCCCAATGATTTCCACCTCACCCGGTTGGAAGCGGCCTGCATCCAGCGGGTCCCCGCGGCCTTGACCAGATCGTCCGTCCATCTCGCGGGGGGGCGCCCTACGCTGCGCTTGCCGGTACGTGGTCTCCACTCAAGAACTCTACTGCCCCAGCGGCCATCAGTCCTTCGAGCAATGTGGCCTGCCCATTGCCACTAATCGGATTAACTAAGCCTGCTAATCCGATTGGCTATGTCGGTTACCTTAGTACGTCTACGGATCTCCTCATTTCTGATTCGATCTCGTAGCGAGACACCAAGCATAGCTCTTTCCATGGCACGCTGAGTGACTTTGAGCCTGTTCAAGAGGCCTACAGTTAGAGACTACGTCTCGGCACCGTAGGTCATCACTGGTAACACGCACTGTTCGAAGACTTTGGTCTTCAATTATATGTGGTATTAAAATTTAAAATACTAATATTTCTATACCGATACAGCCTGTATGAAATGAATATACCAAACAAACACACATAAAGGGATCTGGGGAAGGATAGATTTAACGCTATAAAATAATTCAAATCATAAGCACAGAACATTGCAACAGATCCTAAACTGTGAGCAGTATCAGATTTTAATCCGACTCCATTAGTGAGAACTGGGTTTATGTCACCGGCAGGAACTAAGCATTGTCAACATTTTAAGCTCGGCCGAGCTCGAGGGAAATCTCACGCTGTGTTAAGCTGTGTCTACATTCTGGAATTTTCATTCAATATACTTACTAGCTTAGAATTCAGTTTTAGGGCTGTTGTGAAAGAAACTGTTCTTGATTGACAAAACGTTAATATTTTATCTTACCCTTAAATCAATCTCTAGGAGAAGACAATAAAATGAAATAAAAAAATCTAATTTAAAGATTACATTGGTGAATGTGGACGTGAAAGAATTAAGAATGTATTCATTAAACTATAGATGGGTGTGTGTGGATCTAGTTATAATAATTTGAAGATAAGCTTGTGGATATTGTCAGTAGCTTACAGCAAATTAGATCGTCTTGGCAGAATATTATGTTCTGATGAAGAAGATGAGGTCCTTATTAACTTTCCTTAAAGTAGCCATAAAATTAACTGCTCCCCAATGCATAATGCAGAGTTGTGAAACTTAATTATTGACAACACTCGCCTATATCAGGGTGGTGTAAAAGCATTTTGAAAATCTCTTTAGAAATAATTACACACTAGAGTCTCGTTAAATGTTCTAAGTACGAATCTTCTGCTGGTAAATGTTTTGAAGTGTACGGAAAGTAATAATAATAAAAAAATATTAAAAAAAATATGTTAATATTTAATTTCCTACTCAAAGAACCTTAAGTTTAAGGTCTAGATCCGAAAATATATATTATGAATGGCACTTTAATAGCATCTTTTGTCTGTGAATGTACCAGATCTAGGTCGATGCTCGTCGTGAAATAAGATGTACAGTTTTCTGTAGAAATAGGGACTTGAGAAGTGCATACGAACTGGAAATTGAAGCGGTTATTTTGCCGCTCTGTTCTTGAGATGAAAAATCGAGGTGCATTCCCGCTTGCACTCTATATTTGCATGAACTAGCGTGAGAAATGACTCCTTTCTGTTGAAAATCGTGTATTTTACCCACTTTAAAGTCAAGTACCCGAGTCGGATTAATCCGTTTATTTGGCAAAGATCCATAACTGCGTAGTGATCCAGATTTTTCGTTAGAAGGCGCTTGACAGCAAATGTAAAATTTCGAGACAGATTAAAGTTAATAGTGAGTGAGGACTAAATGAGCGTCATGTGCACTGACCATTATATTCAAGCAATTACTCATCACATCTATAGAAACCCCGCTATGAATGGAGGTGAGTAAAACTACACATTGTATTGTTCGTGCTATCTACTCGTATTGTAAGGGACCGTGCGATATGACGCGTCCCGTTTTATTATTCAGCGGGTATTTCCATCCCCAGCGTTCCTTTATTCAATCATCGGAAAGGCTTGGAGATTTGCTAAGGGGATCTCCTACAGAAATAAAGCTGACGCCACGTCAGCTTTTGAAATATTGCGGGTCAGATTTTCATTGGTGTTATGGGGCTTATTGAATATCCGTAACGACATTATAATTACGTTATGATGCTAAATGAATGTAAAACAGTTGAAAGTGTTACGAACTTTTTAATTATCATATTGTATACATCTAAACAGATAAATAAAATGGAAGTGTCTGCATGTAATTCCAAAATAAGAACTTTTCACTAAATGCATATGAAAGTATACACGGTCTTTCTGTCTGTCTATCCGTCTGTCTGCATGTTTGTTCCGTCTAATCTCCAAAACAGCTGGGCAGATTTTCACTGGCAGATAGCTGATTACTAGGAGAATAAAAGAGTTCAATATAAAAATAAATTGAGATTCGCAAAATAAAGTCGCTAATGAAATTAAGTAATTTCATTAGTTTATTTTATTTAATGTCCTGTATGAAGAATGTGTGTCGTGTAATGTTGCATACAGCTTCAAAAACTGTTTGTCCATACAAGCAGTTTTTGAAGCTGCACTCACTTTAAAGTAACCTTAGAAATAAGCTTTGAGGTGTAACCATTTCCATTCAAAGAATCGCGGGAGCCATGAAATAAAGTTACCTACCTACTTCTACTTAAATTATTTGCACTGTATGGCAAGCCAGCAGTATTCTCAGCAAAAATATGAACTGCAACGTTAATAAACTCTTGAACGGATTCTGAAAATAAATTTCAACGCGAAACAATATCATCGTTTAGTTCCTGGGCGCTATCTGATGCGGCTCACGTTCCGGAGTGGACGCGGGTTGTAGAAATAGCATTATATCATCGCAGCTTTATTGTTTTGTTACGATTCTATACTAATTAGAATGAATGTTCCATTCCGGTGCGTAGCTGTTGCTTCCTCGGATTTCACTTCGTAGTTTGGTGGGTTTTGGTTTAATTGGTTTTTACGAATTTACTTAAAGTTTGTCTACTTTTGAATTTTGAAGTAATTTGGAGTTGAAGGAAACCCTGAAGTTTTTAATCATAAGATCCCAATAATGTTGAAGAAATATTTATATAAATATGAGCACGCTATCACAGAAGGGTCGCCGAAGGGGTAACCAGAGTTGTTGCAACAACACCCACTTTTCACTTAAGATGATAAAGTTACTACGTGTCAGAGGGTGAATCCGTCGCCGTCTCAGCCAGTATACATAATATGTCCTCGAATTATTTCTGCACGATATTTTTCTTCACCATAAACAGAATCCTAGCGAGGCCTGCACCAATGAGTTTTTCTAAAAATAAAACTTATGTGCAATGTTTTCCCACCACATGCTTTACGGTGAATGAAAACATCGTGAGGAAATCGAAATATGTCTGAGAAGTAATTCAAAGACGTATGTATAGTGCTCCAGACGGCGATGGACTCACCCTCTGTCACGTTGGCACTTAAACATATTCGGTGAAATGTGGGTGGTGTTGTTGCAACACCTCTCCTTACTCCTTCGGGGACTCTTCTGGGATGGCGTGAGCATATTTATTTATAAAGCACGTTTGATTACTTTACTATACTGTAAGCCCACTGTTTACCTTTTAGGGAATACAGGCGTGATCGTAATAAACTATTTTGGTCTTGTAAACCACTATTGGCCCTAGTGTTACGTTACTCGGTATTTTGACTGGTGATATTATGTCAACGACACCTACGACCAAATAGACATATTTTCCAACAACTTAGGTGAACTTGCAAAGGTCATTTTAAACTTAATTTGTTATTATAACTCTGTCAAAATATAATTTTCTAACTGTTTATTGCATGATTTGAGTAGTATAACTTGCCTTATTTTAAAGTTGATATTATGTAATAGGTATTATTAGATTCATACAATTGTCACACTACCGCATTAGATTATGAGTCTGTAATGGTAGATGTAAGGTTTGTAAATAAATAAATAAAAATAAAAATGTTATCATGGCAAACATTTGGGTTATATATTTCAGTTTGCTTTGAACCTGGATATTTGGTCTGTATTACAAGTATTTCAGAGTTACGTTCAACACATATTAATATGTTTGAAGCGGGAATAAAATTATTCATGTAAACATTTCGCTGGAAAATATTTACTTTGTAATTCAGTATAAAATACACAATGGATATTTTTCATTTAACTCCACACTTTTATAAATATTTACAACTCATCGTATTTGATGTTCATTTCTGAAATAAACGATATTATATTTAAGAAATAAACTGGTGGATATTTTTATTGATAACAATTTTATTCTCGTTAGATTGAAAATATGAATTTGATCGCACGGCAGCATTCAAATGCCTGAACTTTAACTAGCTGTGTGTGTAGACTCAATTTCATTGGTGGCTTTATTTCACGGAACCCTTGTTTTTTTAATAATAGAAGTAGCCTTGTAACATCATCAGTCATCAGTCATCATCACTCGCTAGCGTTTTCGCCGAACATTTGTATGAGAAATTGTGCAGCGACACCTAGCGGTGACGTGAAGAACTAAAATATCTCATACACATATAGCGAGGGACGCTAGCGAGTATAGTTTACGAAAACGGTGACAAACTCGTGATAAAATAAGTCTTTGATTCTGAGATTAGCCGGAAAAAACAGACGGAGAGACAGAATGGCAATTTTTTTTGTTCAATAATGATTATTGATCTTTTGATTTTGATGAATTGTAAGATTTAGAATAACAAACACACACTTCAATGTTATTTATCTATGTTATATATTAGTTTGTAAATCAGACAATTATTATAACAGAAAAATAATTATGATATTTTTTCTATTCACATCATGGCAACATAGGCGGATATTGTAAATTGCTTTTTGATTGCTTTCAATGCTTCGGTAAATTAGCATTCAATGAACTCATTCTTCAAATGTTGTGATTCTACGAAAGCTTCACACAATGTTTTGATATATCAATAGTTAATTTTATTGTTACTGAGAATTCAATTTCAATTTAATGCCTGTAACAAGATTAATGATAAGGTATTAAGTTCACACTAGAACTTCTAAGAAGTCTTTGTTATCATGATTGATATCTTGATTGGAGCTATTGGTGTCAATAGAAATTTCTATATTTGAATATCAGGATGTACGTCTATACACATACATTAGTAAAAGTATACATTTTTAAATAAATAAATATTCTCACGCCATCCCAGAAGGGTCCCCGAAGGGGTAAGCAGAGGTGTTGTAATAACAAGACCCACATTTCACCAAATATGATTTAGTGCCAACGTGACGGAGGGTGAGTCTATCGCTGTCTCAGGCACTATACATACGTCTTTGAATTACTTCTCAGACATATGCAGGTTTCCTCACGGTGTTTTCCTTCACCGTAAAGCATGTGGGTATCTTTAATTATGGACGACGGCTATTGATCTTAATATATTATGGGTAGGTACGTTCTTCTCGTGTTATGTACAAAATAGCTGTAGTATAGAGACGGAACTAACGCCACCAAATATAAACATAACATATGGACAGCTTCTTTCGTTGGTCGAGAATGGCCAGTAGCTCTCACAGTCGTGGGTGTAAGAGAATCTTGAATATTAATGATGTTATTATTCCAATAGCACTTTTATAATCTAAAAAAATGTTTTGATGAGTCGACAAAGTCGTTTCGTTATACAGGTTTATAAGCGCAACGAGTACGGGAAGTAGGAATATTTAAGAAAAACGTGCCAATAAACTATTTATAAATATTTTACTATCATTATCGCTACATCACCAATCTTCAAATGTCATAAAAAAAAATTAATAATGCAATTTTGCCAGTACCTTAGTAAAAAAAATATCAATATGTCAATGTGTGCGTGCGCTTCTTACCACCAATGTATGGGAGCGAGCCTTATGTATGTATTTATTCCGTGCTAACACAGAGTCGGTGCATTTGGCACCGTCCCAACTGGAGTAAAAACATGTGAAGCCACTCGAGGCATCCATAGTAAGTACTGACGTTACCAAACGCGAATTAAGTACGGCGCACTTTGTGTTTTAAGTCGACGATCTTACGCTATCGTGATTCAATTTAGATATACGTACACGTAAGTGCCTTAAATTTAATTTGGACTAAGAATTCTATTCTAATATATTCCAGATTAGTTGTGACGTGCTGTGCGTTAAAATAACCGAACGCAATTAAAAAAAATTGCCCATGTTTTTCTTTTTACCAGCTATTTGTCAGTGAAATACCCGTTAACATAAGGATAGCAGTTTCAGAAAATAACCTGAAGAAATAGACAAACGTTATTAAGTCAGCACCGTATATCAATCTATAAATATAAATAACTCAAAGGTGACTGACTGACTGACATAGTGATCTATCAACTTACAGCCCAAACCACTGGACGGATCGGGCTGAAATTAGGCATCCGTTAAGAAAGGATTTTGGTTAATTCTACCCTCAAAGGGATAAAATAGGGGAAGAAAGTTTGTATGAAAATTTTTCAATTTTAAACCGATATATTATATAAAACTAAATCTACGCGGGTGAAACCACGAGGCACAGCTAGTTAACTATATGATACTAATGTGGGATTGAAATAAAAATAAGTTTAAAGGTTTGAACGAATCTTCTTTACTACGTCTTTTTAGTGTTTTAACACAATAGAATAATTATAAATTCTTCTTCCATTCTTCGTCGTTCACGTCGTCCATCGTCGTTCTGTCATCCGTCACATCTTATTTTTCCTTCTCCATTAACCGTTCTCACATTGCTTATCAGTATCGCATACGAACTCATTTCACATACATACATACATATGCTCACGCCTATATCCCATGGGGGTAGGCAGAGACCACTGTTTGCCACATGCTACGATCCTTACATACTTCTTTCGCTTCATCCACATTCATGCATCTCTTCATACACTTTCAATGTCTCAATAATGTAATAAATACTTATAATGTGTTAGAAGAGCGATCAAGTATTGCTTAAAGCTTTAAAGAGTTTGGGTAATTTTAGATTTGATTATTGTAATGGCCACGAAACCCATAAAACAAACTTTGGCTGACATCCATCTGGGGCCAGTCGCACCAAAATCCAATTAACCGACAAACAAACTAAACGAATTAACCAGTCGTTAAACTAACCCTCTTATCCTATAGAGACTATATTTGATTATCTAGACTTGAAACACAGCCAGCATTAATGAGGCGAATATAATCAACACATGAACCTTGGGGATGCATTTAGAGTACCACTTACAGAGCTAAATTGTTGTTAGACACGTTAACTGTGAGGTAATGTTGCTTATGGAGGTAAATGAGAGGTAACAAATGTTGATAGTTCGGTATTAGTGGTATCATTATAAATATCCTTCTCAGTCGAGTCTCGTTACATTTTACACAAATCCAAAAATAGTTTCCGTGATCGTAGCTTTACACTGAGGTTTCTAGCTCTAAAGTATGATTGAATGATACAATTCAAATTAGACTGCAAGCATGTATTGTACATATATTAATCACTTATGGAGGGATACATGTTAATAGTTGTTGAAACTGAAGCCAAAGGCAAATTTGTTATGACGACAAAATACTTTACCACCAAACTAAGCTGTCAATGACTGTACTTTTTTGTATGTGAACAGTCATAACTTTGAACATAGACACATATATACACATATAGGCTAAAGCTCGCAGTTACGGTCATGATGACAACTGCAAATTTTAAAATGTGGCGTTAACTTTTTGCAAAACTTAAGTAGTTGGTGCAACCGACCCTTGCGGTTTTCAAAACACTTATTAGATTACGGACAGCGGACCAAACCGCAAAGAATTCAATTTTCCCGATATTCCCGCCCGATGTTTGAACCCTTCAGATTTTATAACACTTATTTTAAAAACGATAGCACTGGCAAGAGTGTCCCCGAAACGCTCATACCGGCTATGCTCGAAAAATTTGAATTTTGATCGCGTCTGCGATTTCCGAAGGCGATATTTGGCCTTTATGGTCATTGGCTCGTTTTATATTTAAGCGGAATATTACACGAAGCTAATGCCTCGCCCTCAAACGAACAATTTCATTACATTAATAGGTGCTATGGGGGCGTTATAGATATTTAAATGGAATTTTGCTTTTACTCTTCCGTGTTGGACCCTTTCATTTTGTTGTTTAATTTTAGTTTTATGATAATAACGTTGTTATATTTAATGTTGAATTAACTTAGTTACGTTGGCTGTTCAAAGGATCAAATTATAACATCTTTTGCTTCACTGTGTACCAAAATGATGAAACATAATTTGGTAGAAATTTGTATCTATCTAGTAATAAGCTATTGTTACAATTCTCGATTTAGGGACAAAATGGTTTATTGTTCGCAAATATTATGGGACATTTAGTTCATGCTCTGACTATCAAAAGACTATGATTACAAATGTTCATCTATTACGCAATATCGATCTATTCATCTATAAAGATACAAAAAAATTAAGAGCCTGTTTGTAATTTCAAATTAACAGGTTTTCACTAAGGGCCTTAATATGGAAGTGTAGAGGGTACCCAAATAAAAAACAAAAATATTTTCTCTGTCTGTTTGTTTGAACAATTTTAACGGTACTTTTACTAGTAGTTAGTTTTATTTAAAAAAAGTAGGGTTCCGCATGTTACCCACGAAATTAAGTCTACGCGGGTAAAACCGCAGGGCACAGCTAGTATATATATACAGATACATGAAATTGAAGCCTCTATTTGTAATTCCAAATTACCAGCTTTTTACTATATGCATATGAAAAAAAAAATCTGTCTATCAGTTTTTCCGGCTAATTTCTGAACCGGTTTGACCGATATTTTTACAAGCAGATGGCTGATGTTACAACGAGCAACTTTTATATATCTTTAAGTACCTACTTTTATTTCAAAACATCCACCCAAGTTCATAATAATATTGTAAGATAATTCTAAAGAGAATAAGGTTCCTTGCCAAACCTCAACCGCTATATTACACAGACAATATTGGAAAGCAAATATCGTTGCCCTCCCTACGGATCCATGTTACGAAAACTCGGTGAAACTAAGGAACACGATAGTTGTAACAAATATAACTTTGCCCTTAAAATATTGCCAAAGAGCAAAATATTACAGAAACGAGTCCCGGAATTGTTTTGTTTTATGGGTGTTCCATATTTCGTGTATTATTTATATAAGCAGTATTTTGTAAATAGTTTACATTCTTACTTTTCTCTTTGAGCATCTATCTGGTTGGTTGCTAGGTGACGTGTAATTAATATGAATATGGAGTAAAAGATTTCTCTGTAAAATATATATAATTTTATTACCTATTCGCTGCTACATTCTGGTGACCCCGAAGAAGTGAACATCGCACCAACGCTGAAACTCTGGAAGAAAACTGAAGTGATCCCACGAAGATGGACCAAAAATTAGAAATACCAGCCTCAACCCCTGCGGCCACTAACGTCGGCACGCCGTCCACCGCAGCTATCGATGTCTTTCCTGCTGATCTAGAAGCCATTTCCGTGCAGTCGAGGTTACTCCCGTTTTGGCGAGAATATCCGGACCTTTGGTTTAAACAATTCGAAGCCGTCACCTTACCATTGAAGACCAGCGATGAAAACAAAGTCTGCTATATTCTTGGTCAGCTGCAGACATCGGATCTTCAACATCTCACGGACATACTCTCCAATCCTCCTCTAACCGGCAAATATGAAGCTATCAAAGCTAGACTTCTCGAAGCATATGGTAAATCGCAAGTAACCAATTTCAGGCATCTCCTCGGTGAAGTAGAACTCGGCGATCAGAAGCCAACCCAACTACTACGGCGCATGCGTGGACTCGCCGGCAACATGCTCACTGAAGACGGGATAAAAATTGAATGGCTGAGCAAGCTCCCGCAACAAGTCCGTGTCGTTCTATCCATCAACACAGACTCGTCCCTAGACATGCTTGCCGCCATGGCCGACAAGATGCTTGAATATTCGCAGCCGAGCACTATCGCAGCAGTCTCCTTGTCACCTCATCAACATCAATTCCCTAGACCTGTCCCCAGCAGCTCAAACGAACTGATCATGAATACACAAATTCAAATGATGGCGAAGCAAATCGAAAAACTGACACTTGAAATGGCGGAATTAAAACAAGAAAGACAGAGCCAACGTTATCGCACGCCTCATCGTTACCGCTCGCGATCGAAATCAATGAATAGGCACAACTACTACAATAATAACAGCTCAAATAAGGATGATCGTCTCTGCAAATACCACTTTAGATTTGGAGATCAAGCTAGGAAATGTGAGCAGCCGTGTTCAAGACGCAATCAACAATCTCAATATCAGGAAAACTAGAACAAACACCGACCGTGGCGGACGTCGGTGTTCCTCCAGCAAGCAACCGCCTGTGTGTTTTCGATCGCAACTCTACAGAACGTTTCCTCGTTGACACCGGTGCGGATATATCTGTACTCGCCGCCACAAGAATAAACAAACAGAAGTCTACGAAAAGCTCCTACAAACTTTTTGCCGCAAATGGTACAGAAATTAATACCTATGGTGAGCAGAATATTCAGCTGGACTTGGGACTCAGACGCTCATTTAGATGGACATTCATCATAGCAGATGTGAAGACCTCTATCCTCGGCGCCGATTTCCTTCGGCATTACAAACTGCTGGTAGATCTACACCGGAGGAAACTCATCGACAGCATCACTGAACTTTCAGTAAACGCCATTACAATCACCTCAATGCAACAATCCGTCCACGTCCTGAGCAATAAGCAAACTTACTATGACATTCTGAAGCAGTATCCAGATGTCCTCAGACCGATGTCACTCAAAGCCCCAGCCAAACACAACGTGACTCACCACATTAACACGACAGGCGCACCACTCTTCGCACGCGCACGCCCTCTACCGCCCGACAAGTACAAAGCGGCTAAGCAAGAATTCGAACGAATGATGGAAATGGGCATATGCCAACCTTCGAAAAGTCCATGGGCAAGTCCACTACATGTCGTTAAAAAGAAAGATGGAAGCTTACGCGTATGCGGAGATTACCGCCGCCTCAACGCTGTCACGCTACCCGACAGATACCCGCTACCGAGACTCCAAGATTTCACGTACTTACTTCACAACAAGAAAATTTTCAGCAAGCTCGATCTCAAAAGCGCATACTATTGGATACCAATGGCAGAAGCAGACGCTCAGAAGACAGCCATCATCACTCCATTCGGTCTCTTCGAATTTAAATGCATGACATTCGGCCTACGCAACGCAAGTCAAACTTTCCAGCGATTCATGCATGAAGTACTACGAGGCATCGAAGGTTGTTTTTCATTCATCGACGATATACTTCTATGCAGCGAAGATGAGGAGAAACACAAGACCCTGCTACATGAAGTACTTGACCGTCTCAACAAATATGGCGTCGCACTCAGCGTTGAAAAATGCGAATTTGCGAAGAAAACAATAAATTTCCTTGGCTATGAAGTATCATCAGAAGGCATTAAACCTACATCAGAACGAGTCGATTCCATATCAAATTATCCGAAACCGAAAACAGTTCTCGAGTTACGACGATTTCTCGGCATTCTTAATTTCTACCGAGACTGCCTTCCACGCCAAGCAGAATTACAGAAAGAGCTGAACAAATATCTACACAACAAGAAGAAACGAGATAACACACCCATTGACTGGACACCGGAGGCCGATCAAGCTTTTCTAAGTTGCCGACAAAGCATTTTGGAAGCTACGACGTTGAGTCATCCCATCTCCGGAGCTCCACTGAGCATCATGACAGACGCTTCAGACCACAGCATCGGCGCAGTACTACAACAGCGCGTCAACAATGTCTGGAAGCCGCTCGCATTCTTCTCACGGGCAATGAGCGACACGCAACGCCGGTACAGTGTGTACGATCGCGAACTACTAGCGATTTACACAGCTGTCAAACACTTTCGCCGTCTAATCGAGGGCTGTGACGTCACCGTGCTCACGGATCATAAACCCCTGTCCTTCGCACTGACAAGACCGCCCAGTAGCAGCGACACACCTCGACGCGAAAGACAGTTGCATTTCATTAGTCAGTTTTGCTCGAAAATAACTTATATTCAAGGCGACCATAACCCCGTTGCCGACGCACTTTCACGCATTCAAGAAATAAGTTGCCCATCACACCTCGACTACAACAAGATAGCAAGTGATCAAATACATGACGAAGAACTACAACAGCTACGATTGCGACCAAACCTCAAGTTTATCGACATCGCCGCACCCGACGGCAGCCAACTAATAGCATGCGAGTTTTCTACGTCATCACCGCGTCCGTACCTGCCGTTAGCACATCGATACGAAGCCTACAAAGCTCAACACGACTTGTGCCATCCAGGTGTGCGAACGACAAGAAAACTTATTACATCTAAGTATTTCTGGCCATCTATGAATAAAGATGTCAGCACATGGACAAGAAGTTGTATTAACTGTCAGCGCGCAAAAGTACAGCGACACGTCGTCACACCGCTTGGAAGTTTCCCGCCGTCGCGCGGTTCGAGCATATTCATATTGATATAATTGGACCACTCCGGATATCAAACGACTACCGCTACTGCGTCACTATCATCGATAGATTCACAAAATGGCCCGAAGCAGTTCCTGTAAAAGAAATTACAGCTGAAGCCGTCGCGAAAGCGTTATACGAAGCTTGGATATCAAGATTCGGCTGTCCTCTGCGAATATCTACCGATCAAGGCAGACAGTTTGAATCATCACTTTGCACTTCGCTAATGAAGAAATTTGGCATAACACGCATCCGCACCACTGCATTTCACCCACAAGCCAATGGACAGATAGAACGCTGGCATCGAACTCTGAAAGCCGCGCTAATGGCCAGAGGAGCCACTATACATTGGAGCGACGAATTACCTACAGTACTGCTAGGACTGCGTACTGCTCTGCGCGAGGACAACAACCTCAGTCCCGCACTACTTACCTACGGTACACCACTACGCATTCCTTCAGATTTCTTCGTGCCGTCAAAGCCGAAAATCGACGATGCAGAATTTGTACGGCGTCTCAGCGAAACAATGACGTCACTGTCTCCAGTACCAAGCAATTCACGAACTTCGAGTCGTCCATTTGTACATAAGCACCTTGCCACGTGTACACATGTGTTTGTACGCAACGACACCGTACGGGCACCTCTCACTCCGCCCTACGACGGACCCTACCCAGTTCTACAGCGGCATGCCAAGTTTTTCAAGATACAGTTGCCTACTAGAGTCACAGTTGTATCGTTAGACCGACTGAAGCCTGCATACATCTATCAGGAGGTAGATACAGAAGAAGTTCCGAGTCAGCCAGTCTCCTCTACGTGCCAGTCAGCCAGCCCTGCGGAACCACCATGCAACAGGCCACCCTCTTATACCACGAGATCCGGCCGTGTCATTAAACCGAGAGTACGGTTTACTTGAAGGGGGGTACTATGGGTGTTCCATATTTCGTGTATTATTTATATAAGCAGTATTTTGTAAATAGTTTACATTCTTACTTTTCTCTTTGAGCATCTATCTGGTTGGTTGCTAGGTGACGTGTAATTAATATGAATATGGAGTAAAAGATTTCTCTGTAAAATATATATAATTTTATTACCTATTCGCTGCTACAGTTTCAACCCTTCGTCGGTATTCGAGGAGACAGATCGCGAAGAGAACGCAAAAAAGCTGCCTTCTTTTCAGTATGGCCATTACATTGAAGGATTTAAAGAATGGATGTTCGGATATATTTATATTTAGTTCGGAGCGAGAATCATGAACGATACCATCCATTTACGGTTTGTGATTGTCAATAAGTAGTAAAATATCGCTTAAATATTCACGGAATATTGATTTAGACAATAAATTATTCTATTGTGACATATATATATATATATATATCACGTATATCTACGTATATCTTGGTGACACTGTTTCATAGATTTTACTATGAAAAATACTAAATGCATATGAAATTAGGTACGGTATCTACATAATATAAAACCAATTTTTTTTTAATATCTGAGGAGCTCGTGGCACAGTTGCTATTGCGCATATCATTCGATCAGCGAAGTTAAGCAACACTAACCCTAGTCAGTAATTGGATGGGTGACCGCCCTAGTTCCCTCCGTGCCTCGGAGAGCACGTTAAGCCGTCGGTCCAGGTTTCCAAAAGGGGTTGCGAATGTCAGATGGCAGTAGCTTCGTATAAAAATCAGGTGATCAGCCACATGAGGTTGAATCAAGTGACGACCCCAACAATGTATGGGATAAGGCCAGGGACGATGATGATGTCTGTATGTCTGTCGGTTTGTAGAGACAAATTTATGAGCCTTTCACCGGCAGATAGCTGATGCTACAAGGAGATCTCGGGCTTCTCGTTTATTAAAAATGAAGTCTTCAAAATAAAGCCACTCATGACATTAAGTTTACGCGGATGAAACCGCAGAGCTCAGCTAGTCTATTTAAAAAATATTATGTGTGATTCTGCCACTATACCTACCCTTTCTAAACAAAGAAAGGGTAGGTATAGTGGCATATGACTATCCTCTGAAAAAACACTTGTTTCAGAACTGTTGAGAGCGTTTTCAGTAGTCGGGTTTTCAAAAGTTATATAGACATACATACTCACACCTGTATTCCCCGAAGGGGTAGGCAGAGGTGTTGTAATCACAACACCCACTGTTCACCGAAGACGATTAAGTGCTAAAGTGACAGATGGTGAGTCCATTGCTCTCTGTCACGTTGACACTTAATCAAATTTTTTCACGTTGTTCTCCTTCACCGTAAAACACGTGGTGTGAAATCACTGTACATAAGTTTTTTAGAAAAACTCATTGGTACAGGCCCCGCTGGGAATCGAACTTGCGTCACTTGCGTAGCAGACGACTGCTCAAACCTCAAGGCCACCACGGCTCTTTCTTTAAAACTTATACAGATAAGAAACTTAATAGAGTCACCGCTAGCTTCATGCCCCCAAAATAAAGGCCCAGTTCCACCAAACGCGGTATGATATTGCGATTGTATATTATGTGTAAAACGCTAGACATGTGACGAAGACAAAGCGTCACGTTACACGTTACGGCACTTACTCTTGACGTTTGACGTTTGCAGCTTGACGTGTGTCACGTCATTACATGAATTACGTTTCGCAAACCGAATCTCGTGAGAGCAGAGTAAAGTGCTAAAGGTGAAGGTAAGTTTTGGCAATACTATAGCCGTTATTTCAAGCCTTTCATCTTTTTATATGCAGATGGCAGCCAAATGTTACAAAAGCCTGATAATGTATTGTTTGGTGTACAAACAAGAGCAATATTCAAAACTAGTACTGCTCACCTGGGGAGTTATCCCCATCTAGCTTTACGATAGTTTCGTGTTCCTACTTTGACTTGCTTAAGGCTACCTTACTTGGTACCTATCGTCTCCTACTATGTAGGCATATAATAAACATGCTCCCTATTATTATTTTTTATTAATGACTACATTCTAAATACCTAAAAATGGTAACGAAAAATACGAAAACAGGCGGCCCTTAAAACCGCAAAACAATGGAAGAAAAAATTCGACGCATAAGGTAGGATCACGAGTAGCTCAGTTGGAAGAGCAACTGCACGGTTTGCAGAGGTCGTGGGTTCGAGTCCCACCTCGTCTTCGTACTTTTCTTTACTTTTTTTAAGAACTTAAATATAACTGGCAAAATTTGTATTATAAGTGCACCGCTGCCTACCCCTTCGATGAATACAGGCGTGAGCTAAATGTATGTGTTTATGACACAATAACCAACTTGGCATAACAATGGCGGTAGCATGTATAATCCTGTATAATTATGACATTCTGACGATTTGAAAGTACTTTGTAAAAAGTCTAATCGAATAAAGATACTTTTAACTTTGACTTTGACTCTGAACTTTCATTCAACCATAGTTTTGTTTTCTTGCTAGTGACACCCCTAGTAGGAAGTATTTGGCAGACTACAGGGGGCCAACTATGATATTTTAAGCAGCGTGTAATAAAAACTTCTTAGATTTGACGTTTCATTATACGGTACAGTAGTTCAAGTCCAATCTCAGAAGTCCTACCTACTACCCAGTAAAGGTTTTAACATTGACGATATTTCTTTTTTAAATATCTTATTTATATTGTAGAATTCTCACAAAGTACTTTCAAATCGTCAGAAGGACACAAAGAATACATTATACATGATTATAAAATAATGTTACCACCGGGTTCGGAAGATTGCTTTTGTTGAGAAGAATCCGGCATGGAAATCAAAAATTATATGGGAACGTTAATGCGCCCCTTGGCGGTCGTAGCAAATTCTAAGTTTCCATACAAAATGAGAAAAATAACCTAAGATAGGTTCAAATCCATAGTTGGGAGGTCTGTAGTCGATAACCATCAAAACTCAGTAGATACAACATCTAGATCACACGTCGCTAATAATTAACGTTACCTATAATAAACCGTCGTCTAAGCAAAGTGTACCCAAGTCGAGTGTACCTTGACAGTAACTTATAATTAACTTATCGGCGCTTGCCTAACTTAACGGTCGCTCTCATCGGAAGTTAGTGAGATTGTAAGTGTGCCATTAAACCGATGTACCAAGTTTTACTTTAGATAATTTACCTTAGATACATGTTTGCGTACGTTACTAATTTAATTATAATACTTAGAAGCTACGGCGTTCTTGAAAAATTGCTTTACAATCTACAACGATAGGAAAGTCGTGTAGTGGTATCTAAGCATTATGACTTATCCATTCACGATTTTCCAGAAGTAGACAAAGAAGTATGTTATAAACAAAAATAGAGTATATGTAGACTGGTACTATATTACATACATTACACAAATAGTCATAATCTTATATCTTTAAACGAGCAATAAGCGATTATATATAATCGGAGTCTCGGAAACGGCTACAACGATTTTCATGAAATTTTGCATGTAGTCGGTTTCAGGGGCAAAAAATAGATCTAGCTAGCGTTTTGACCATGTTTTCAAGCACTGAAAAACTCATAAAATATCATTACAATACGACAGAAAATTTCGCCGACATGTCGCAGCTCAAAGGTGAGGCTTCCAGCTTACGGGGCGATAGCGAAACTAGAGTACCCCGGTTCGAGAATGATGTTCATCGGCAATTTTTCTTCTTTTTTTTCCTGTTTTTTGCGGGAAGAAGAAACCGAGCACAGTTCGGTCAACCTGGTACTATATATGTATGTACGTTTTTTGGTGTATGCGTCCTGTTTGCAAAATAAAAATATCTCTCTTTCTTTTCGTTCTTGTCGATTTATACGAAAGAAATTTAGATGGTTAAAAAATACTAAAGTGCGTCATATACTAAGACGCATACTTATTTCGCGTCGTCTACATTCATGCATCTCTTCATACACTTCCCTCGGCTGTGAGTGCTACGAAATAATGATTTCCTTTCCCCAATCCAGTTTAAATTGGCTGACATTTCACATATTATAGAGCGCGAACATAGATTTTATATGAAGGTATAATATATTAAGTCAATCTGTAGGAGGGAGATTTATGGCACTATTATTATAAAATGAAATTGTTATGAAGTCACGAGCGAGCCTAAAATCTACTTTACGTCAGTAATAACTTGAAAAGTAATCAAGCTCTAGGTACTTAAACATGTGTGCTCTTGAAATAGCTTCAAAGGATCTAAATATTGTAGATGGATATCAATGGAGCTCGCAGGACAGTTGCTGTTGCACAACCCAAGCCAGTAGTTCGATGGGAGACCGCCTGGGTCCCCTCCGCGCCTCGGAGAGCACGTTAAGCCGGATGCCAAATTAAAATATTTTGCAGTCGTTACAGGTCAGGCTTTAGAGAGTCCGACATCTGGTTTAACCCAGATTACCGATTTTCCTCGTAAAAGGGGACGCGAAGTTCAATGGCAGTCGCTTCGTATAAGATATACAGCCTCAGCGGGTTGAATCAAGTGCCGACCCTAACAATGTGTGGGATAAGGTCAGGGAGATGATAACGGATAAATGAGACGCATTTTTGCTAAAACATTTCATGTTTCATTTTAAAAGTGTTATTCTATAGTAAACGGATAACATTCTTTAGATTTAACGGTTATTATTCTTTAGATTGTATAGATATATTCATCGTTTTAAACATTGAGATTTTATTTGGTGGCTCGAACTAATTGCTTTTATTATAGCTCTTTGAAGATCACTTTGTACAAAACTCGCTTTTGCTTTAATAAGTGACACTCGCTAGAACGAGCCGGGCCCGAGTCGAGCTTTGGCGGTAGCTAAGGTCGAGTAGCCGCTCGATATAGGAACCACATACACCGAGAATTCCTTACATGACTGTTATAACCCATCCAGCTGTAAAGCTCTCACCAACATAAATTAATCAAGGCCAAGAACGAGATAATTGCTGTGAGTCGTTGAGGAGTTCCCTGGATTGTCTTTCGGCTTCGTCATCCGATCGAAGTATATGTAAGTTGAACGTGCCCTCTAGGTGGACTCTAGCATCACTTATGGCGAGATTGTAGGCTAGTTTATACTCATTGACACATGCTATGTTTCCTACTCATCGGCCTCCATTATAAAACACCCGAGAAATGAAAATGAAAGCATTCAGCATACGGTACTTATAAATGTCGATAATTTACCGGCAGTATGGAAACTAGTTTTCTTAAAAAAACCGGCAAGAAACTCAGCTAGATATATACATATCACCAATACACTTTAAAATTATTAGATATTGGTAATATATGTGTAAATAAAATGGGAATGGGGACGTAGAATTTTTACACCAACCAAAAAAAGATAATTCCCTTTTCAGAGCCCCTCGATTATATGTATTTAAAACGGCTTTATAAAAGAAAATCTTACCGCTAGCCACTCCAAACTTTTCATCTCATCGGATCTACCTATTACTTAAACAAAACTAAGTTTCGAAGTAGCTTAGCAAGCTTTGAATAACACCAGGTAATAATAATAGGGATAAATAATGTAGGTCTAAACTTTAGATAAACTATTAAATAACTAATATTACAGTCATTAATCCTAAGCTGAAAATACATATAACGAGCAAATTTCATGTTGCGAAGTCAATATCAACAAGCTGAAATTTGCTGAAGGATAGTTTACATAGGATTTTCAGGCTTGCGGAGAGCACCTACGCATTATGAATACGGTTTATTACTCAGGTAGAGGTAAATTTATGAAATAATGTTCTTTTCTCCTTGCTTTTCTTATAAGCTCAAATATAAATATGTATATTGCTAATAACGAACTTCTAGTACAAATATTTTTATGAAAAGGCTCTGCCTACCCCTTCGGGGAATATAGGCGTAAACATATGTATGTATGTATGAAAAGGATAGTTTCCGAACCGCTTACAGATGCTGTACAATGATTTTGCCTTTTACCCGTTACTTTGAACGCGTAATAATTTTTAAGTAAGTACTATTCGTACATCCTTTTCCTTAACGTGTCTCATGTATGCCGTGTAGGTGTCTGTGATGTCGTATAAAAAAGACAGAGGGATAGCACTGGACAAATGTAAATTCATGATGATGATATCACATCTCTGAGGTCAAAGCTATACCGAATTAAAAAAATATATCATAGGTTTAGTCATGAAAATTTCAATGACAGACAGTTTTGCATCTTTGTTCAACTCTTACGTTAGTACAAATTATAGCAAGATCCGTAACAGATTTTCAAAATCATATTATAGGCAAAATAATATTGTATGGAAATGGCGACTTCAATGTATACTATTTAAAGAAGAATAGATGATAATATTCACAAGATACAAAGAGCAACATACCTTCAGGAACTGCAAGTGAGGTCAGCAAGAAATGTACGCAAGCAGCCCCGGTCCCGTGGCCCATTAAAGTGACGTTAGTGGGATCACCGCCGAACACCGCCACGTTCTCCTTGATCCAGTGCAGCGCTGCGATCTGATCCATCAGGCCGTAGTTGGCTGGAGAACGGGGGTATTCATCTGCTCGAGGGTTCAGGAAACCTGCGGGATTATTTAGAGTTAGTAAATCTTTACAGATAAGTAATTAACAGCTTTTCAATAAATGCACACAAACGCTATTATAATTTAAAAACCTTTTTTTATTTATCTCTCTGTCTGTCTGTCTGTTTGTTCCTCTGAAACGACTGTACCAATTTTACCATGACCTTCACCGGCAGATAGCTGTTCTTATAAGGAGTGACCTAGGCTTTATAATAAAATATTCATAGATTTTATTGTTAATAATATAGACACAAAGGTAACGAAGGTACCTACTGAATGGGTAAATGATTTTGTTCAGTACAAGTATAGATCAGACAATGTGGACGAATTCCGTGGTGTACTCGTGTGTAATAGTGATTTTTTTGGGAATTCAACCACAATCCCCACCCTACGCAACCTATACTTGGCTAATGGTGAAGTCTGTCGCGCATATGAATCTAATGACGGTTGAATAAGCAATTTTCTAAGGAGAATCGAGCGAGGATCGAATAACGCCCGCAAGCCCGATACACATATATTCTAGACGCATACTTACTGGGAAAGAATAGCGCCAGAGGAAATTATTCAGTCAAATACATGTTCTAGTTATTTATGTTGTGTTTACAACTTAATTTCACCTACTTAAAATAATGGTAAAGCAACTCAATTCTAGTAAAATAAGCAGAAAAAAATAATAAATAAAACACAGAATTTGAATATGTGTCTGCGGGAATGGTGCCCAGCAAACTGGCTGCGTTACCTCGCTGGATCGCTAAGCTGATCCCCAGACCGAGGTAAGGACGGTCACCAGAGATGAGAACCAGGCGTTTTGAGAGCTCTTTGAAAAGGACTTTCACATTTGGCCTCCATTGCCCCAAAATCTCAACCGCAAACTCAATTATTTATTAAGTTAAAATCCTCTTCAGAATTTCATTAAAACACAATTGACAAATTTGCGTAAAAGCATCGTGCATAAACATGGATTTCATTGTGGTTCTACATTGTTTTATTTTATTAACTTTGCGTCATTGTTAGCTCAACCCAAAGACTTGACCACATTATTGAAATTGGGATCCAATCAGGCCTCAGTTTGAATACTCTCAAGAGCTCTTATTGACCGAATTCAAAGTGCTTAAATGATCGGTCACTGAACTGATTAAACTACTTCAGACATTCATGGACGATTAGAAGTCATTTGGCATCTTAGCGTTAATTCGGAGACGGGATTTACGAATGCTTTTCTTTATTAAATTAAACCAAAAGATAGTATGTACTTAGACTTCTAATATAATTTTCAATTTCGCAATCACAATGTTTATGCCAGATAAAATACATACAGATAAATAAAATTTAAATTTCATTTATTTCACATTAAGAGCTTAATAATGCATATGAGATGTATGTACAGTACTTCCATAAAAGAATATTATTTTAATTACTCAGGCTATCCGTCGTCTGTTCGTTCCGGTTAATCTCCGAAACGGCTGGATAGATTTCAACGGGCCTTTCACTGGCAAATAGCGAATATTACAAGGAATAACATGGGCTACTACAATAATTTATTAATATTATACTTCATGCAAAAGGTTGATTGTTTCTTATCGTCCCTTATATTTTACAATCACAGAAACATGTCAAACAAAAGCCATATTTGACTCTAATCTACTTCATTCGCAATTCAAGCATTAATAAAAAAATCACAAGCAATCCCGCCTACTCTCTTCAAACTCGGGTGTAAGCTTTCTAAAAATCGTACTTTTTCTAATTTAAGAGACAGATTTTTTCAACGTTAATTAAATTGTATTCATTAAATGCTTTACCGAATAAAAAATATTGTCAGCGTCAAAGGAAGAAAATATAAAATAAGGTGCTTTGATTCTCGTTCGGAGCTCTTTATCGTAATTAATAAGTGTTGAAATGCTTTTAAAATGTGTCAAATATTCCCTACAACGCTTGTAATATTTTTTTGAAGGTTTACCTCTGTTATAACTTTACACCAAACACTTTTATAAGCCAGAGTGATTGATAGGCGGCCTATATTACTAATCTCTTTTGCGTTCAAAAATCCCTTGTAATGATTTCATATGAAGGTAGACAATATTTCTCAAAATGCAGTGTTTCCGCAGATAGTACTACTCTATATCATTCAATTGACATTTATATTGACACACAGACTTCAGGTCAGATGGCAGTTGCTTCGTATAAAAATCAGGTGGTCAGCCACATCGGGTTGAATGAAGTGCTGCCCAACAATGTATGGGATAAGGCCAGGGAGATGATGATTGACAGACTCCCTATTGCATATCCACACATAAACAAACACGACTATTCCTTCAGTGTTATATACTCTATCCAAGCCAAGGACTATCTTAGTCTACGTTTTGTCATAAGGAAGGTAGTATTTAGAAAATCGTACGAGGAAGTTAAACTTAGGTAATCTATCCTGTTTACTGTACCGTAACCAACCTCATGCGTGTATGATAAAGTCGAAAATTTCCCCCAACAATGTGTCAAACCCTTTTGTTGTCTCACAAAAGGATGCCTTACAAAGAATGTCAACTTTGTTTTTATTAGGCATAACACCCTATTTGCGAGACGAGAATTTGACAATATTTTTAAGGCTTCACGTTATCAAGTTATAATTTATTACGGAGGTGTAAAATAACGCACCCTTTTTGTATAACATCGCAAGTTTATTTTAACTTGGTATAACAGTCGTGGTGGCCTTGAAGTTTGAGCAGTCGCCTGCTGCGCAAGCGACGCAAGTTCGAATCCCAGCGGGGCCTGTACCAATGAGTTTTTCTAAAAAACTAACGTACAGTGATTTCACACCACGTGCTTCACGGTGAAGGAAAACATCGTGAGGAAACCTGCATATTTCTATGAAGTAATTCAAAGACGTATGTATAGTGCCTGAGACGGCGATGGACGCACCATCTGTCACGTTGGCACTTAATCATCTTCGGTGAAAAGTGGGTGTTGTGATTACAACACCTCTGCCTACCCCTTCTGGGAATACAGGCGTGAGCATATGTATGTTGGAACTGTTAATGAGAGGAGCTCGTGGCACAGTTGCTATTGCGCATATCATTCGATCAGCGAAGCTACCCAAGCTAGTAGTTGGATGGTTTATCGTCCGAGTTCCCTCCGTGCCACGAAGTGCACGTTAAGCTGTCGGTCCCGGTTTCCAATTTATCATCTTTGGCAATCGTTACAGGTCAGTCGGAGGCCTAAGAAAGTCCGAAAACTGTTACAGCCACATCGGGTTGATGATGTTGTTGCCGACCCGAAAATGTATGGGTTAAGGCCAGAGAATTGATCATAAACTGTTTCTGACCTGGGGTCCCATCGATTTAACCAGCGCGTAATAAGAAGTTTTTAGTAAGTAAAACGTTATTGTTTTAACGATGATAGTAAGCCCTTGAATTTAGTTGTTTACACGCAAAGATTATGCGGTACTTACATAAAGTCTAGTTAATCTAGATATTAGCTATTTGGGTCATGAAAAAACACTAAACACGGAGATCGTTCGTAATTTCACATCCAAAGTATACTTAATCCCAATTATCCTCGACTAAATTACAAATACTTACGCCACAACTGAAGGGTCTCTTAAGGGGTAAGCATAGGTGTTGTAATAGCATGTTGGAAGTGTGGGGCAAAGTGTGGGGGGACACCGGTGCGTTCTATCAGAGTACCCGGAGTCCCCCCTGAGCACTGAGGCTGGCCACCGGGTTTTAGTGCGGTAAAAATCCCACATACCCCGATCTGCCTCTCCCAGGGCGGTCGGGGACCTTTTGAAGGTTTCCCCCTCGTCAACAATAAAAAAAAAAAAAAAAAAAAAAAAAAAAGTTGTTGTAATACCATTTTGGGAGTTACTCAATCAAAAGGGTCGCGTGGTGCCAGGCAACCGGACCCAATAATAATCAAAATGTAGCCGATGGTTATGCTGTAAGGTTAAGGACCAGCCAATACTCTCTGTTCTCTCTGCTTATATCTCTTTTCGGTAAGAAATACTTACTTATGTGGACTAGAAGACTTGTTTATATCTACCTTATAAGATCACACTAGCGACCCGCCCACCCTTGACACGCCGCTTCGAGTAACCATTTTTAAGCCTATTACAAAATGTTGAGTTCTCTGTACTATCCTAAATCATCAATATTAAAATATTTTGAATAACTGCCCACATTAGGAGTGTCTATCAACAGCTAGTCTACAAATACTTGCAAAATACACGCAGATTGCCGCTGAGTCATCTCACAGACATTTTACAGATAGCCTGTTATTGCCGTGAAGCATGCGATATGATCATTACACGTGTTCGGTGTATGTCGAACTTATATTCATAGCTGAACACGTTTATTGCTCGTAGTTATTGCCATGGCAGAAATATATGCGCTTGTCGTTAAATATTCTGTAATAAGAATTCAAAAGTTATAGAACAGGGTCATAAAATGTATCTATCTAATTGACGTATTTTTGTATGTATTTCAAAATATGACGTCGTGTCTCACAGATGAAACTTCTTTGTTATTGGAATATACACCTAATTTTATGGCTGGCATTCTCGTCATACTTGTGAACAGGTGCTGTTTGTGGGGGCTGGTCATCTCAAGCTACACAATTATACGTAGTTTACTTTTAGTTTTTTTTTTTTTATTGACTTTTGTGCACTGGAATTGTGTCCATGGGCTTTATATATATGTATATATATATTTTTATGATTTATATTGTATTACTCAAAATTATAAAAAATTTTTTTTAAAGAGATTACTGAGTTTCTTGCCAGCTTCTTCTCAGTAACAGCAACCTTTCGAACCTTGTCGTTCTGATGATTTGAAAGTACTTTGTTAAAAGTCTAATCAAATAAAGATATTTTGAATTTTGAATTTTACACCTTACACCAGATGTACCAACTAGCAAATGTTCGTACTCCGTGATCTTCTATACACATAATTATAAAGGGGAGTTTATAAGTTCGTATGGAGCAGATACACTTATAAGATAAGTGCAAAAAACTACTCACTTGATTTCAAGAACTGTTTTACTATATACTTCGCCAGCTATATGTAAGTCCTATCTAATAGGGGGCGAGTTCCCTCTGACCGGGCAATAATCAGACTCCAGTCTGCTTCTGGAAAACTACAGATGGAAATACCAGCGTTGTTCCCGACTCGGGGATCGATCCCAATACCTCATGTTCTCAATAGCGCTTGCGACTACTAGAGCAACGAAGCAGTCTCTCTCATGCTAACTCTATTCATAAGCTTTTATTTAACTACCATTGTATGTTTTTTGTCCGAGTTTGCAACTGAATTTTAAATCAGTTATTTTTACGCTGTAATTTGGTTCACACGCTTATTGTGGATGACAATTCGTGCTCAGTTATGTGATATATCATTCTAATCCCCATATAGGGGATCATTCAAGATTATTTACACTCCACAGTTATGGGTCTCAAATAGAGGAGCTCGTGGCACAGTTGCTATTGCGCGTATCATTCGATCAGCGAAGTTAAGCAACCCTAGCCCTAGCCAGTAATTGGATGGGTGACCGCCCGAGTCCCCTCCGTGCCTCGGAGAGAACGTTAAGCCGTCGGTCCCGGTTGCCAATTTATCATCTTTGGCAATCGTTACAGGTCAGTCGGAGGCCTAAAATAGTCTGACAACTGGTTTAACCCAGATCACAAATTTTCCTCGTTAAAGGGGTTGCGAAGGTCAGATGGCAGTCGCTTCGTATAAAAATCAGGTGATCAGCCACATCGGGTTGAATCAAGTGCTGATCCCAACAATGTTTGGGATAAGGCCAGGGAGATGAGTTATGGGTATCAAATGAAAGGACTTATGGTGGAGAATAAGAAAAAAATATTTTTTTCTTTAATTAAACTAGTTAATGAAATTAATGAACTTACCCAGCAAGCCAAGTCTGTAGTTGATAGTAACGACGACCAAGCCCGCGTGCGAAGCTAGGACAGCTCCGTCGTAAGGGTTCCCTGAGCTCCACTCGTAGCTCTCTCCGTGGACGAACACCAGGACAGGATACCTGGCCACTGCGTCCCTTACACCTGCTGGAGAGAGGTACTATATTAGAATTGTGGTATTCAACCAAGAGAGTAAAAATATATTATATGCTCACGCCATCCCAGAAGGGGTAAGCAGATGTGTTGTAACAACAACACCCACATTAAACCCAATATGATTAAGTGCCAACGTGACAGAGGGTGAGTCTATCGCCGTCTCAGGCACTATACATACGTTTTTGAATTTTCAGACATGCAGGTTTTCTCAAGATGTTATCCTTCACCGTAAAGCACATGGTGTGAAAATCACTGTACACAAGATTTTAGAGAAACTCGTTGGTATAGGCTCCTCACTTGCGTAGCAGGTCAATTCAAACCCCAAGGCCATAACGGCGACTCTCACGACAATCAGACACTTCAATTTTGTTTATAGATGTATTGATATAGAAAATAGCAGATCGAATATCAGACAATGAAACTAGAGCACCAAACGTTAGCAAGTAATATCGCAAGAGCTATTACAGAACTAATATGTTACTGAGGCTGTTACAGAACGATTGTCTAGTAATGTCGATATATTATTTTTATGAGCGTCTTGGAACCAATATGAGAGGAGCAGTAACAATATTGAAATTTACATGAGGTCGGCTTCCATTGGCGTTAAAAGGCTAGCGAAGAAATAGATACATACAGGGGTCATCATGAGTTATGAATGCTCATCGAAAATAGTGGGTCTAACTCCATATATAATTTTTCATACCACTAAGGCAATACGTGGTTATCGTATGATGCGATACACTCTTCTCTCCCTACACTCTATTGAGCAATGGCGACATTACTCACAAATAAATCATACCACAAGCATAATTTACCTGTTATCTTCGCTAAGTTACACTCTCCAGTCAGATCCACATTCCACTTGACAGAATAATTTTCCCCTACCTTTCTATAGTACAAGGACTGTACTACTAAAATTGTTCGACTTCAGATCTGAGATCTAAGAAGTACGCGTGTGTGCTTTGATTTCCCGCAAATGTATGAAGCCGACTTTCTGCCGCCGTTATATTTTATGGTAACGGTTTCAAATATAAGTCGGACCTTTACGCTCGATGGTCTCTGGATAGATAGAAGTTGTAAATACAGATGGTTCCAGTTTTGAAGTAAAGTTTATTGAAATTTGAATCATTCTCGAAGGTGTAAAGTGGGTAGTTTTAGCTTGTACCCTTCGTTTTATCAAGCTCTGTTGATAAGGCTAGTGTCGTTACTTTTGTGACACAATTGCAAATTTTTTGGTCTTTGAAAATGTATTGAAAACATAGATATTATCTTTATCTTCTATACAGTCGTTACTAAGGTACCTACTTATTTTGATAGAATACATTTAATAAGCTTTCTGTGATTCATATGTAATTCATCAAGCTCATATGCGTGTTGCGTAGCACACATTCAAACACATTATATATTAATATTATCAGTATGTACATATTTGGGAAGAGAGAGTTCCTGATGAGCTGATAATATACCATTAATGAGCCATGGTGACTATGATGTGTGAATGTGATGTGGCTTGGGCAATCTTATATGCAGTGCTGTGATTTCACACCTGCTTTACGTTGAAGGAAAACATCGTGAGGATACCTGAGAAATAACTCAAGACTTATGTTATCTTCGGTGTAAAGTGGATGATGTTATTACAACATCTCTACCTACCCCTTCGGGGTACAGGAGTGAACATATATATGTATGTAAAATACCATAATAATATCATACAACAAAATTCAAAATATCTTTATTTGATTAGACTTTTAACAAAGTAGTTTCAAATCGTCAGAACGACAAGATTACACAGGATTATAAATACTACCGCCAGGTTCGGAAGGTTGCTTTTACTGCCTCAGTGAAGAACCTGGCAAGAAACTCAGTAATTACTTTTTTCAAAAAAGTAATTTCTTAATTTTGAGTAATAAAATTTAAATCATAAAAAATATATACATAAGGACACAGTTCTAGTGCACAAAAGTAAAAAAAAATATATAAAAACTAAAAGTAAGTATTACGTATAATTGTGTAGCTTGAGATGACCAGAAATGTTGCTCACATTATCAAAGTCGCAAATTAAAAGCAAAGTAAAATAGCTAATCGATACTATGTATTAATATAGTTTAACATACAATTTAGCCTCTCTTTTTAAAATACAAAACCTCCCTAATTTATTGGAGACAACAAAACATTATTCTTGTGATATCGTTCGACGTTTGCGAGGCGTACCTTTGTCTTATCTCAGCTGTGACGGATCGGCAGCGGAGGGGATAATTCAAGTTTTTCTCAGGATTTAGCGACGGCAGGTAAACTGCTTGTCGGCAGTTCAGAGCGTGGGACGATTTGAGATTGCAGATAGCATTATGGGGATGTTGGAAGAAAGTGCTCAGGTATAAATTATGTGAGTTATCCTCTATGGTTGCGTGATCGTTGAGCTAAATTTGTAGGCCAAGTACAACTTTGGGTCCCGTTTCTGGTTTTTTGTGCTTGCTGAAATCAGTCACGATGACGAAGATATTTGGAAAATGATCTTCTCTCTCGAGCACAACCAAAAGTATGTAATTATCACTACGTTTCTACAGACATATAACATTACATCACCACAGATGGGCCAAAACCTCGTAAAGTATCTTTTGTCACCAACATATTTATATAAATGCTTACACCATTCGCTAAGGAAGACCTTCATAAACACTACCCGGCACGCAACTATCTCCTGCAAATCTGCCCAATAATGAGGGGCGGAAAGAGATAGCCGTATGTTTATGTGCTCCTTCCCATAATGCGTCGCTAGAGAGCCTTGCTAACGATCGTGAATAGGGAGAAGTTAGATTTCGCGATTCTTTTGATATTTGATTAGGATTCTATGTGCGTGTTGAAAAGAATATCAAGATTGGAAAGTAGAATACGGTCCTTTAGAAGAAAGTTCCCGACTCTTCACAATTACCCTTGACAATACTAATAGTATTCCAGAAAGCATGATACTTTTTGAAGTCAAGTTTTTTCGAGTTTACGGGGAGAGCGAGTGATCTTGCTCATCCCCAACCAGGTGGGTGTCATGCCTGGGGAGCCCAGGCTGCAACTGTTGGAAACTTGTATAATACAGCAATGCGCTCGAAAAAACTTATTGCGCGATTTAGGTTCTCGTGTATTTGTACTCAAACTTTACAATTATTAGCGAGTAGCGCCATCTATGTAGCGTATGAACAAACGCTGCTACAAGATTTCACAACTATACCCAAAAAATATTATCTATAGTGTCTGATATATCCTATTGTTCTATATTCTCAAGAATAACAAGCTGTCACATAATGCCATAATTTTCACAAAGGTGATGTTGCATCTAATAGGAATAATTATTGCCTTCAATTAAGTCATACTTTTTAAAATTTCCTTTATGTTATCATAGAACTGCAACACTAGTAACGAGGGAGAATTTATCTGCAGTTCTGACGATTATATCAACTACACGCTTAAAATACTTTAATTTAAACTTGTGTCGGCTCGACCAGAATACAATGTATGTTGGCAAACAACAGCTAAAGCCTGAAATAAATCAAAATTGGAACAGAACCGAGAAATAAATCCTTATTTGGTACGTATTTGGGTCATAATCCACTAGTTATGTCATCCGTTCAGTATTGTTTCCGTATAATCATTCAATGCATTGCTATTGTTATTATTATGAACGACTGCATATTCAAATTGCGTTTGTGCTTTTTATATTATTCGGTTCATCGAAGCATCCACCATATGATGAGCGAAATAGATGTACCTAAAGGACTGCATTACCATGATGAATAGCTTGTTGACTATCCTATATATCTTCCACACACCCTATTCAACTGAGCAGAACTGAACAAATGAGCAGTAATCATTTCTACTGCCTTTGTTTTTATGTGTATGTTACGCGATTCTGCTATCGTTAAAAACCGGTTTAAACAATGGATTTACATATGCTGGCGCCTGTATTCCCCGAAGGGGTAGGCAGTGGTGTTGTTATCACAACACCCACTTTTCACCGAATTTAATTAAGTGCCAACGTGACAGATGGTGAGTCTATCGCCGTCTCAGGCACTATACATACGTCTTTGAATTACTTCTCAGAAATATGCAGGTTTCCTCACGATGTTTTCCTTCACCTTAAAGCACGTGGTGTGAAATCACTATACATAAGTTTTTAGAAAAACTCATTGGTACAGGCCCCGCTGGGATTCGAACTTGCGTCGCTTGTGTAGCAGGCGACTGCTCAAACCTCAAGGCCACCACGGCTCTTATATAATGGATTTCTATTTAAAATTACGCGTGGTCCCACTTGCCTGATAATAAAAATTAATCAGGCATTTGAAAACGCGGGTCCAGTTAGCTAGCGGTCCCAGTCGTCTGTATCCTCCCGAAAACGACAGAACCGATTGAGACAGTATTTTATGGACAATATGGTTTCTTTAACACAGAATACATTTTAGTAATCGCGAGTGACATGACAAAGCCATAACGGAATACTCAAATGATTTAAAGTAATACGGCAATTATTATGATTGCCATTTTACATCCACGTTAGCGGTACATGAAATAAAAAATAATAGGTAATTTTCCGGGTGACCTTTGAGTGTCACACGAGTCACGGCATCGGCCAAGGTTAACATTTGAATGAAAGCGTTACTTATGTTAATGTTTAAGGTGTAAATGACAAAGCACATTGATAATGTATTAGAGGTATGGAAAGAGGCAAGTAGTCTTACTGACATGGTCAGAGAATCAGAGCAAGAAGGCCGATTTTGTCTGTGATAAACATTGTATTCAGATTATGTTGTATTGTGGCCACTGCCAGTGTGACCGTGCTGTGACGTCTCGACTTGGTCCTAGCGGAAGATCAGTGATGGTTGTCATCACCGTGATAGCCAGATTATGCTGAGTTGGATCCAATTCATAACAACTATAATCTATTGTTGCGACAAACCTTATCGCTCCTTTATGTATTTTGTTATGAATAAATTTATTTTCTTTCTTTCTTTCTTTCTTTCTTTCTTTCTTTCGATTTGTGTTTGTAATCTCATGTGTCTTTACTTACTTTGGTAAATTGTATTGCCACGGCACGTTTAGATCAACCAGTTGCTGAAACGACGTATTCAAGTCAATCTTATCTAAAGCCGTGGTGGCCTCGGGGTTAGAGCAGTCGCCTGCCATGCAAGCGACGCAAGTTCGAATCCCAGTGGGGCCTGTACCAATGAGTTTTTCTAAAAACTTATGTGCAGTTATTTCACACCACGTGCTTTACGGTGAAGGAAAACATCGTGAGGAAACCTGCATATTACTGAGAAGTAATTCAGTGACATATGTAAAGTGTCTGAGACGGCGATGGACTCACCATCTGTCACGTTGGCACTTAATCATCTGCGGTGAAAAGTGGGTGTTGTGATTACAACACATCTGCCCACCCCTTCGGGGAATACAGGCGTGAGCATATGTGTATGTCTTATCCAAAAAGAATTAAAATGTTTTTTCAGCTGATTATAATAGATATAATATTTGTTTTACTTGTCCTTAAAGCAGGGTAGTTATTGTAATTTACAATCGGCAGTTTGAAACTTAAAAGAAACTAGACAAAGCTCAAACAGTATGTAAGTGCTGTGGCAGGCCCAGCGTATGTAGATCTTCTCCACGAAATCCGACACTATCTGTTATCCACGGTGATGGATCGAGTGGGGAGCATAAATCAACCGACGGATATATAGATCAAAGGGTTTACGTCGAACGGTGGCTGTCAGCTCACATTTTTGGTTGTTATGGGTGGTTAAATTATTTTGCACAGCTTGTCTCGGGTGATACATTGACACTCGGACTGGAATCGCTGTGTTATGTCGAGATAAAATTGAATTTACATTTAAATCGGTCCCCGCTGTGCCCTATTTAGCTGTCTTTAATCCATCACAATGTAGATTGACTATATTTTATTTATTATAGGACTAGCTTACGCCCGCAGCTTTGCCTGCATGGCAGTAAGATTTCAACAACAATATGACGTAAGCTCAAGCTTTTTTGAATAAAATCGAATTGAGCTTTCAAATATAACAAATTTAATAAAGTACTAAGGAGCACTGATATCAACTTTGCAGCAAATCCCCGCCAAAATGTCTTTCTACCCAAGCTTTTAGGGGATGAATATCAACATAGTAAAAATCACGTGTGTCTTACACAAACGTAGCCCCCCTTTTTTCAATCTCTTAGGGCTAGTATTCCAGATAATCCTTTCTTACAGAAAGCTTTCTTCATACAAAGAACATAACCCTCCAAGTTTCAGGTCTCCGATCTGCGGTTTAGGCTGTCCGTTGATCCGTTGATCAGTCGTTCAGAACAAAGTATTTTACACATACAGATCTACTCGATACATTTAAGAGACGTATTTCTTTGCGATTCAGACTTCGTAATATCACAAATCACGTTGTAAAATTTGATGTTCCATCATCTTTCATTCTGTGTTCGTGAAATCGATTACGTGACTCTTCTATTAATGAAGTATTAAACAAATTCAAATGGCGTATCTCCAACATTTTACCCGAATGAGATATTCCTCAAGTTCAGTATGTGTAATATTTAAATGACGGTAAAGTAAATTGAATTGTAACTTTTATGAATTTGACGGTTTCAAATTTACATCTGAATCTCAAAAATCACTACTCGCGAACCCAAAATAGTATCGCGATCAAACCAGAATGTAATTTATGCGTCACATTCAATTCGACTCCACCACATTTCGGTTGTACGAATTTGCCTGGACTCCGGTTCGCAATAACAGCATTTCAGCCGGAATACCGAATAGTAGCGAATACCGGAAAATTGTGCATCGTAATTTGAAACTTTTCTGGAACGTGTACTGCGATGTGAAAATTCTCTAATTGGTCGCTACAGTACACACTCGAACTGACTGTGTTCGAGAAATAATAAGAAATAGGTGTGGGGCCAATTGCTTGCATTGTAGACTTTTCCGTTGGAAAACAAAAGGCTCGCGCTACCTCATTAATTCTGCTTGTGACATTTTTCAATATATCTGGATTTTTTTTAACTTGAAAATGATAACGAAAAATATGTATTCAGTTTGGGCTAACAGGCAAGCAACTAGTGATAAAATAGGATAGGGCCCATAGCTGATACCTATTAAGGATCAAATCAATGATCGCTGTTTCATGAAATTTTGTATGCAAGGGGTTACAGGGGACCGACTGTTCTAGCTAGATTTCATTAAAAATAACATACCGATCACAGTTCGTTTTTAAGTTAGTAATGGCTAATTACCAACGATTAGGCTCTGTGTTTCGCACTGTTGTGCCCTTCACCCATACATAATATGTGCATCGGGTATACGATACACATATTAACTACTAACTATGGGTGAAGAAACACTCAGGTAACCTATCTGTGCCTTGTAGTTTCACTCGCGTAGACTTAATCTCGCGGAACCTCTATTTATTACTATGATAAAAGCCTACGTTACTCCTTGTAACATCAGCTATGTGCCGGTGAAAGTCTCATTAAATCGGTCCGTTTCTGAGATTAGCCGAGACAAACAGACATACATAAACAGAGATATATTTTTTTAAATAAGACCTTTTTCTTAGCGGGGCCTGTACCAATGAGTTTTTCTAAAAAAACTTATGTACAGTGATTTTACACCACGTGCTTTACGGTGAAGGAAAACATCGTGAGGAAACCTGCATATTTCTGAGAAGTAATTCAATGACGTATGTACAGTGTCTGAGACGGCGATGGACTCACAATCTGTCACGTTGGCACTTAATCATCTTCGGTGAAAAGTGGGTGTTGTGATTACAACACCTCTGCCTACCCCTTCGGGGAATACAGGCGTGAGCATATGTATGTATTACTGTTTTTTTGGAGTTACAAACTTCAAATTTGTTTGTCTGTATAGATGTGTAAATACTCTCAAAAAACGCCATTGTTATATCTAAAGAGAGGAATTATTTCATAATAGAACTGTATTTGAGTCTAGTTCGTAGACTGGAAGTTTTGCACAGTCATTGATCTGAGCTACTTTAGCATGACATAGCCCTTTCTAGACTGACCTACGCTTGAATGGCCCCATTCACTTCGACATTTTATCATTTCTCTCGTTTTCATTCCTTTTATAAAAAATAAAGAACTGCGGAATGGCAGTAGCATTTTATATTTTTATGACGAACTCTTTTCATTTATTATACAAAATAGCTTTTATAAGCGACTTGTTAAGGTACAGTTTGGTTTAATTTACGAACTTAGGATAAGTAGCTTTATTATACTAGCCGTGCCCCGTCTACCGAGCCCTTTTTTTTTTTAATAAATATAGCCTAATTACTCCTCGTAACATCAGTTATCTGCCAGTGAATGCCCGTTAAAGTCGGTCCAGCCGTTTCAGAGATTACCGGAACAAACAGACAGACAAACATACCCGGAAATATTTTTGAAATTGTTTTTTTTTTACGTCAGTTCCGTATATACACTATCATTTTGTGTTTAATAAAAAGCTGTTATTTTGGTATTAAAAACAGACACTTCAATTTTACTTATATAGATTTCTATCAACGATTTAGTGATTAGAGTTATCATTATAACGAGGCAAATATAGAGAAGAGATTGCTCACTTTTGAATGAAATTGTCCATTCCACCATCTGTCACGTTAACCTTCGGTACAAAGTAGGTATTGCATCAGCTCTAATTTCCTTATTGCGGAATACCAAGTGGCATGACGAAATGTAAACTTATTTAATCAACTTATTAAAATTATATGTGGAGTGATGTGACAGCTTTACAGGAAAGGAAACCTTTCCACCTAAATGTAATCCAAAACCAATCGTAAAAGATAATGAGAAATTCAAAGACGTATGTAAGACTGTGATGGACTCGTCATGTGCCATGTAGACACCTAATCTTCGATGAAAAATGGGTGTTGTAATACTTATGTCTACTCAATACAAAAATGATTTCATCATTATCATCATCTCCCTGGGCTTATCCCATACATTGTTAGGGTCGGCACTTGATTTGTCTAATCACCTGATTTTTATACAAAGCGACAGCCCCCTAATCTTCGTAACCCTTTAAAGAGAAAAAATCATAATCTCGGTTAAATCAGTTCTTAGACTTTCTTGAGCCTCTAATTGACCTGTAACGATTTCCAAAAACGTTCAATTGGCACCATAATAACATAATCAATGAACATTAAAAAAAGATAGTTATTTTTGTAGTTCAAGAGGTCGAGAAAAATAGTACTGCCCCAAGATAAAAATGGTAATGTCGAGACATTTTAACAATGTGTGCATTGTGCAGTCTATAGAATATTATTTCTGGTAAATTGGTTCTCGCCTGTTCTAGACACGAATAGGGTACGTGAGGCTAAATAAGAAGCAATTTTATTTTATAATAACCCAACGTTCTGCTTTCTTTATACAATTTTTTACCGAGTTTATAAAATTGCTTGTTTTTACTAATATTGATACCTTTTATACCGAAAGGTGTGGGCAGTATAGTTGATACTGAGTATGTTGCAAAATATTAGGGGTCTCCGGGTCCTAGTTACATATACTTATCTACTTACTGTTATGGAAAGATAATTGTTTTTATTTAACACATCTTAACTGTGCCTGGTAAATGTTGTTTTTCCATAAATATTTTTGGTGTCGTTATCTTTTAGGGGCGTGAACAGTAAACTACGATCTCAGGACTTACCAAATATTCTCAAAAACATTCATAAGAATCTGCCAAGCCTTTTCGTAAGAGTTTTATTACAAACACTGTGACGCGAGGATATTATATAATAGGGGAAGACTTAGAGGAATGAAACAGTTGAATTACAAATTTAAAAAAATATACCTGATAATTGTATGCTACTAGTATTGCCACGCTGAATAGAATGCTCTGATTCTCTAAGCAAAAGACCCAGCCTCATGAGAGGCCTCTACCGGACAACATATTTTGCAAACATCCATCAGGTGATCAGCCGCATCGGGTTGAATCGAGTCCCAACAATGTATGGGATACGTCCAGGGAGATGATTATCCAGTAACACCCATACTATCATATATTCACTTGTCAAAGAATGGAATTCATAATATCCCGTATTTTATAATCTTAGCGGCTTTCCGAACTTGTGTCAACACCCACAGCTCACCGATGATATATTTAGGTGCCAACGTGATAAATGGTGAGTCTGTCGCTGTTTCGTAGACAACATTCCAGTCTGGAATATGTGGCACAATGTGATATTCCGTTTACTAGTACAATATTAATTTACATTCCTTTCAACAACAGATCCGTGGTGGCCTCAAGTTCGAATCCCAGCGGGGCCTGTACCAATGAGTTTTTCTAAAAAACGTATGTACAGTGATTTCACACCACGTGCTTTACGGTGAAGGAAAACATCGTGAGGAAACCTGCATATTTCTGAGAAGTAATTCAAAGACGTATGTATAGTGCCTGAGACGGCGATAGACTCACCATCTGTCACGTTGGCACTTAATCAAATTCGGTGAAAAGTGCGTGTTGTGATTACAACACCTCTGCCTACCTCTTCGGGGAATACAGGCGTGAGCATATGTATGTATGTATCAACAACAGATCTTCTCGTTGGCTTTCTTCGGTCAGGATCGGTACTTGATTCAAGCCGATGTGGCTGATCACATTTTTATATAAAGCCATGTGAACTTCGCAACACCTTTTACGAAGAAGATCCCTATGTAAAACCAGTTGTCTGACTTTCTTAGTTTTCTGACTGCACATGCATTTGCATGCATTGTAATGCTGTTCAATTGGCAACCGAGAAGGACACTTGCTCTCAGAGGCACAGTGCGTATTCGGGAGAACACCCATAGTGCTATTTTGTCTTGGATGGGTTTAACCTAGTTGTTAACGTAAGCCATTTAAAACTCAAATGTCAAATAAATTGATTCACAATTAGCATGTCTTATAAAATAAATTTACGATCCGCTTATATCTTATGAAACTCCCGATGGCTTTGCGAATCGAAGATTCTGTTCGGTATAACATCGTAAATTCCAGCTTAGCATATCATACTAAGCAATCGGGGGATTATGTAAGCGATATGGCAGACACGTATTCATATGCGAACATTTTTGGGAAAGGCAGGGCGCGTCATTTACGGTTATTAAAAAGCCTGAAGACTATTTCGGGGCCCGTACCCGAAACCACACCCGGATTTGTAGCGGACGCAAGTTGGGAGAGATAGTTTTTATTATGAGCACATTTTTCTTTTAGTGTCACAGTAGTATTCTATACTTTATTGGCACTGTCATATGGGTTCAACAGAATACAACATAATTTTGATTCCTGCCAATTTTAACGCATATAAATATATAGCAAGACTTGAAGAGAGTTATATCAACTTTAAGAATTGAACTGTAATTTAAGGATTAAATATTATTCATTCCTAAAGAAGATATTTCTTCTCATCCAAAGTCATTCATACAAATATAGTAAATGAGAAAAGTGTCATATCGTCTGTCGGATGAGAAGAGCTTTTATAGATTTAAGAAAGCATAATCATAACGCGATCTAATTGACGTCTGGCGCCATCTTGTGAAGTCCCTGTTAAATTGCCATAGAAGGTGTAAACTTTAAGTGTAACCCGCTTGCGCGTTTGATATGTACCAACGACTAAAAAGCCGTGGGTGAAAAAGTATTATGTATGCACAGCGTACGTACGTTGTGACAAAGCCAGTGTACAGAACAGGTAGACGGAGAAAAACGTGTTTGTAGGATTTCCTCGTAATATTCGAGGCTGAAACAAGCCTTGGGCTTTTCGGGGGGTTTAGGGGTGTACTTGCTTTGAAGAGATTTTTATAACTAGCAGCGGGTTTAGAGAATGGACGAGGTACTTTTTTGTGGATTAAAGATTAAGGTTAACTGGATCTTTTTGTCTTGGAAGGGGATGAAAAAAAGAGTCGTTTCAGCGGAATTTTTATGTAAAATTATTCTATTAGACTAGGTCGTTTTATATTTACGGAGTCTTTTATAAGTGCATAAGGTGTTATTTAATAAGAGTATGCTACTAGCAGTGATCCTTCGCTTTAGCAATGATTGTTGCAATGTTAAGTATAGATAAATAGTTTCTGACATCTGCTAAAGAGTAGAATTTTTTTGGTTTGTTTATGGTTGTATAACATTGAAGTTACCTTTATATGAGCGTCCAATGTAAAGCACGAATGTAAAACCCGTTCGCGTGTCCGCCGTGTCCACTTGAAATGAGTAGGTACTTTTGGTACCCCTAATCTTTTTTCGCCCCGTAACATCATTACTCACACTCAGCACCCAATTAGCCGCACCCGTGAATTTTGTCATAACACTCATTCATTTATTTTTAATATCCTCCCCGCCATTCATATTTCCCGCTTGGTACGGAAAAATTAATGTGATTTCTGCTGTCAGGTACAATACCTTTTTTTAAATTAGCTCATTTGAAAGCAAAGATTTTTATTTAATATCATTAGTTTCTGGCATATCTTATTTTACCAAACAAATCATGATAATATTTTGATTGTCAAACGAGTGTATGTGTACAATGCACAAGCTTTGGATGCACCAAATTTTGGAAATCAGCTACATATTTCAGATCAAGGAAACCTAGTAGGGTTGTTTTCCTGTGGTAAGTAACGGTGCCAGTACTCTATAGATGGAGGAGTAACAGTGCAAGCTTTGCTTTACTAGGTCAGATGAAAATAAATAAAAATCGACCAAATACCTTGCGCTGGTGCATAGATGTTAAGGTACAGACAATCTTCAGACTGGTTCGTCAGGAACGGCAGTATCCTCTTCAAATACTCCAGTCTTCCTTTAGATATCCTTTTTAGCACTGCAGTCTCATTCCTTATATCTGGTAGTACTTGGGGACACACTGGGCTGAACTCCTCAGCTATTTTGACCCCAGACCACTGGGCACCTGATACAGGTGGCATAAACCTAAGGGATCCAATTGGCGGAGACGCATACGGCACTCCTCTAAAAACTTCTACCGGTTCTAAAAACCTCGACTCAGGAGTCACTATGAAACCTCTTATATCTCCGTACTTCGTCCTTACAACTCTGGAACTTATGAACGGTTGCGGCGGTTTTTCGTCCATTGCTGTCTCTCCTCGGACCAACTTGGATGTCAGTACTGGAAGCGTAATGAAATACAAGATCAGCAATATTATCATCTTTTCGCTTCCACCGCCACCGTTCGATGTGATGTCCCAGATTGTTTAGTGCTATAAGTCGACCATGTTGCGCCGTGAGCTTGCTTTTGGCGACCATTTACTGAGTTATCTGAAACAAAACGAGACTACTAAATATATATATAAAGATCAGTACTTAAAACTAATAACATGTAGGAAACTTTCTTAAAATCAGTGTCTCTTCAGATCGTGCCAAGAAGAATGGCATCATTGCCACGTCGAATAGCAATATTGATTCTCTGAGCGAGATAAGACACAGCCAGCTTGCCACGACAGACTTCTAACTCACGACATGCAACCTCTAAACTACTACATTATACGGCACCATATAGTAGAGGTATGGGTCTTTGTAGCTGCCTAACTGGGGACTGCACAGACATGCAACGCTTTCGTTATTTAACCTATGAAAGTCAGTAATACGCAAGTGACACTGTGCTAACTTTCATTGGATGAAGTAGCCGCTTACAATCAGATGGAAGTTACGCTTGTTTACTATCTTTGTTGAATAAAACAGATAATAGGAGGTTTAAGGACCAGTAATAAAATAAAGTTACTAGTAATACACCGCATCAACAACATAGCTAACACACATCCACAAAGTTCCACCATTAAATGTATATCATGGTTCTGATAATCCTGAATGTACAAATTATCCGTCACAACTTTTCTGGGCAGTAACTTACAAGACATCTTAACATAATGTACCAAACAAAACTATAGATCGAATTGAACATCGAGCACAGGAGCAGAGTTATTGGCGCAATAAATCCAACTCAGATAAACAAGCATAAAGTAAACACGAATGGCTCTCGTAAAATGTCCTCGCCCCGAAGAAATCGTTTCCTGGACCGAGTGTGTATAGTGATGTGCAATATTTAACATAAACATCTTAATACACTCGATGTCGATATAATATCAGCAAATTCAGCATGTATTACAGTACTTGCAATAAAGAACAGTTTATACAGGTCGATATGATGTACCGGTACTGCAATGTGCGCGATAAGACCGCCAATTGTAAATGAATGTATACTGTATCTGTATCCTACTTGTGTATTTGTGTAGTATACAGTAAAAGTATTTAGTTTCAACTACTTATCGAATTATTGCATTAATCGTCCTGTTGAACATCACTACAGCCATACATAAAACGCCAGTATGTGCAATTTTGTGAATATTTATATTGCCTACGGTTGAAAAACAAAGTAGTTTTATTGGCAATAAAATTTAGACACAATCGATTGAATGGAATACTTTTGAAGGGTCCACTATAGATGTAGTTTCAGTATAATCAAACTCAGGCTAGCAGCCTTAAAATAATATTTAATGACTTTATAATAACATGAACCTCCTGAGGACGCCCGGGCATAATGGAATCTTCCATTTGATATTTGGCACTCCCCGACCGGAGACTGTTATAAAGTTGGTATTTCATTTTATCTATAGTTAATATATAAAGCCGAAGAGTTTGTTTGTTTGCTTGCGCTAATCACAAAAACTACTGGTCTGATTTGAAAAATGATTTCAGTGCTAGATAGCCCATTTATTGAGGAAGCCTATATGCTAATATCATCTACGTAAGCAAAATTACGCGTTAAAGTTAGCGTTAGTCCAAAGTAACTATTCCACGCGAGTGAAGTCAATGCCAATGAGCTGGTGACTGGTGTCAGAAGCATTCATAGGCTGCATATCTTTAATTTGCTTCTTGGAACTTTTGGGAAGGCAATATGATGATCCTTTATAATGGATCTCACCCTTTCTCACTTCACAAACCCCATTTCTATTACTGAGACGGTAAAATGAGATGAACATAGCTTTATCCTTGTGAAAAGGGTAACAGAGAGAAGAGAGGGCCGTACGAAATTATACCTAATTCTCTCTCCGTTAGGGGTTTCCTGAAAACTTAACTGTGTCCATTAGTTGAAAGGACCATGGAAGTTCACCAAAAACTTAATTCTCCTAATAAGTAAAATGTACGTACTTAATTTTAATAATAACGCCCTATTCAACATAACCCGCACCTAGGATCTAAGCCACAATAGTACGCAAAATGGGTAATTTAAGAGCAAGTATTATTTTTACTTAATTTTGTTACGACGGGTCTTGGAAATTAGGAGTATTATCGTTGATTGCAGGGTTGAAGGGCACTAGGACAGAATAAGCTAATTTTCTTTACGTTACCTTAACAAAATTAAAAGGTGGGTGGAATTAGTTAGGGACTAACTAGCACTCGATGTTAATCCTTGGTTGTTTGTTTGTATTTAAAGCTTATGTATTATGTATTAAGAAATGAGGACACGATTTAACGAACCTTGTAGGTTTCTTGACGTAGTAGTTAAGTTACTACTAGCTGTGACCTGCGGTTTCACCCAAGTAGACTTAATTTCATGGGTGACTTATTGACAACTAGCCGATGAAATCGGTCCAGCCATTTCTGACAGTAGCCGGAACCAAAAGATAGAAAGACAGTAACGTATATACTTTAATATATGCATTTAGTGAATGCTTGGCCTTAGGATTACAAACGGACGACTTCAATTTTATTTAACGGCTTATATATTTTGCAAATGTGCTTTAATCTATATAGATAAATGCAATTGAAGTGTCTGTTTTTAATTCCAAAATAACAGTTTTTTCACTAAATGCATCTAATATATACGGTACTGATATAAAAAAAAAATTATAAACATTTTCTCTGTCTGTGAAACAGCTGGACAGATTTTAACGAGTCTTTCACTGGCAGATAGTTAATGTTACAAGGAGTAACTTAGGCGACTTTTATTAAAAAAACATTTAGGGTTCCGCAGGAATCAAATTAAATCTAAGCTGGTGAAACGTAGTTACGTTTAATAAAATAACACGAATATAATTGAATATATATTGACTTACTTCTGAAAATACGTGTTAGTGGGCTATCCCAGATGTGTATGTAATCACATCCTTGGACCGCATAGCTACGCTTCTCCACTCACTTTATATGTAGATGGTACGCTTCTGCTTCACTGCTCAACTAAATTGATGAGCAGTTGAGCAGGACATAGTTTATATTACCGAACAATTTATCTCTATAGCTCAACTATTTTTTGCTCAACTTATTTGATTTTACTATGCGTAACAAACATATCGCACGTTCAGAACGTCAGGGGCGCAACTCAAAAATAGGGAAAATATTCATAAGAGAGCCGTGGTGGCCTTGAGGTTTGAGCAGTCGCCTGCTACGCAAGCGGCGCAAGATCGAATCCGAGCGGGGCCTGTACCAATGAGTTTTTCTAAAAAACGTATGTACAGTGATTTCACACCAATAGCTATACGGTGAAGGAAAACGTCGTGAGGAAACCTGCATATGTCTGAGAAGTAATTCAATGACGTATGTATAGTGTCTAAGACTGCGATGGACTCACCATCTTTCACGTTGACACTTAATCATCTTCGGTGAAAAAGTGGGTGTTGTTATTACAACACCTCTGCCTACCCCTTCGGGGAATACAGGCGTGAGCATATGTCATAAGACAGACCTCAAAATGTACTTCTACACGTAGTTTTTGAAAACAAAAAGAGCTTTTTTAACACTTTTACACAAAACCTAAACGATATTAAAAATATAAAATACGTTGTATTCAAACTGGTTATATAATTACTGCGTAAATTAAAAATTTAAACTTACGAATCTTTGAGTATGACTTATGAAAATAAATTTACATATTTTTGAATTGGGCCTCTATCGTTCTGAGAGAGCAATATGTTTGTGAACAAATAGATGACGTTTTGGATACATATAGAAATTATCAACACATGGAGCAGCAGTTCCCAAGTATGATACGAGATCTTCCCTTATCTGACTGAGCACAATCTCTCGCACTCCAATTGCAATAACGCGCTGTGTTTAATTAAATCTTGTCGGATGTTAATAAGGCATAAAATTGAATGAAGTATTCTAATTTCCATTATACAGTAAGCACATTCACCTGTTCTTAACAGCGTTCTAATGCCACCCACGTCTCGTATACATTGCTATTATGTAGATCATGCAGCGCGATGTCGTGCGATGCTAATTCTGTAAAGACCGTTTTATCGCGACTCGCAAGTACTTTAATTCAACTGTATTTTGTAGATTGCTGATTATAAACCAGTATTTAGGTGGGAATAGGATGGTTTGATTATGCTTGTCTACAATGGTAGCAAACAAGCGTCCAATCTCGCGGATGCCATGTGCAGGTTTTCTCGCGATGCTTTCCTTCACCGTAAAGGACGTGGTGTTAAACCACTGCACATTTTTTTAGAATATCACTAAGGTATAGACCTCGCTGGGTTTCGAACTTGCGTCGCTTGTGTGACTGGCAACTGCTAAACCTGAAGCTCCATGACTCTTTATAACTATTTAGGCAAAAAACGGTCCCACCATAACTAGTCAAGCACCTCCATTCTCCCCCCTGAGGTATTGGCGTCCATTCACAGCGCAGGAACAAGGCATTACTCAACTGTATCATTATTCGGCTGCAATCTTCTATAAGGTACAGTGTACAGGCACCAGTCAGGCAGCTCCAAAATCCTAAAAGACAGGCTCTGACTCACCATGTAACACGATAATAATAAATAAATTCTTAGCTCTCTCCTATCGCTATCACTCTTAATATTTTGAAAAACGGCAGTAAAGATATTTTCGTAGTATATTTTTACTTTTTCGTATCTCAAATCTTTTGTTACCAAAAGCTAAATATCCACACATGAACCGTGCAGGGTGAATCAGTTACCATTGCCTTTAAATAACACGAGCACAATGTACCCGCTTACTGAGATAAGTCTACACAAAAGGTCTCGGCTACATGACTCGTATGCTGGCGCTTTGTGTCAGATTAATAAAATAGAACACAAATATTTTAAGAGTAACATTTGGAGATTAAAAACAGAATGAGTGTAACTTAACTTTGAAAGTATTTCAAAGGATAATAAGTACACCCTGTCTTATACCAATTGTATTGATATCGTTGGATAGTTTTAATATCAGCAAAAGATTTATAATCACAACAGGTCACATTTCAAAGTCCTATTGACCGAACATGGAACGTATATAACTCTCAAGCGCAATTCGAAGACACTATCGAATTGAAACTATAGTATGTATCTAGCTCTTATTGCAATGATGGTTCAGCTAGGTGACAGTAACAGATGTATACTCGTCATATGCATCTGTCTCATAATAAGAGTCAAACTATCATGGCAATCATAGCTCATGGTAGGACCCCCTGATGTCATAACATGAGAACACCTAATTATAATGCTCAGGCCAGAAGGGTCCTAGCAGAGGTGTTTTAAAAACAACACCCACGTTTCACCGAATATGATTAAGTGCCAACGTGACATAGGGCGAGTCCGTCGCCGTCGCCGTTATGAACAAAATACAAAAATATATATACATTGTTGTTACCGGTACAAGGTGGTATGAACTAGTACATCGGCAGTTCACATACATTGTTATCAAAAGGCCACAGCTCAACTATAACCGCAGACCTAACTGGGATCCAGTTCATTCTAGCGGAGCTGGTTTTCAGTGGTATCTATCCACTTGTCCCTGTCATTTGTATCGTCTTCAGAGGCAACGTCTATGAGACCTTTCCTTACTACGTCCATCAACCTGGTTTTAGTTTTGGCATCACATGTCCTTACTATTAGAATTTTCTCCCCCACTTTATCAGCGATATTGCGCACACAGAAACGATAGTATAAAATACGTAATTGAATAATAACAAACACCTTAATGAGGTTATTAAAGGAGTGTTTAACATCATAAACACACGGAGAGCCCCGGTAAGCTCCTGCGAGTTGTTTTTTAAGTAGGTTTATTATACGAGAGGAAGTTTCTTCGAAAAGTCTTCCATTTTCCTTTTATGAGTCACGGAAGTCTTAAAAACCGATTTTACGAGTGTTTCCTGTGCCGAGCGATGGAGTGTATTGGAAGACAGAACAATTGACGTTTATGCTCCAATTTTAGGATGATTCGAAAACATTAGGGTTCATATTCACCAGCGTGGAATAGGGTATGTTGGAGCTCATTGAATGACTTTATTATATCCTCGGGTCACTAAATTATGTTCCATTGATTTTTCACAAAAGAGACTTTTGCAAACGGTATCAAAAAACCAAACTGAAATAGTCACGATGGGTGTGCGGTTTTAAATATCTACAATTACTTTCAGACACACATGCTTGATATCACTGTCCGGGTTTATAGACTGCAGTGCTTACCATCAGATGGTACAGCCTATTGTCTTCGGTTTCTATATTATTTTAAAGCAATTCTTTTTTCAATTGCTGTATAAAATATTGTGCAAATGTTGCCTGATAGAATACTAAAACAAAGTGTAACCAATACGTCATAGGAAATTCGATAAAGGAACTTTGATTCATATTTATCAAGCTCACCCAAATATGTCATCGTCAAAACACACACACAATACCCTAACCCACACTCGCGCACGCCTTCCGTCATTTGTCAGGCGTTTGCACACGATTGTATAGCGGGGTTGAATAGTCTACGCGGGAAATTGCGGTCTCCCCGGCGGCGCGGCTCCCAGCTTGCCGTTCTATCGGGTGACGTAACAAAATGTGACAGTACCTTAGAAAACTTGGTAGTTGTGCTTAGTTTTATTGTAGTAGTATAACACGAACGGTACAGATTGCTTCAAATGATCATCATGGGCAAAGTCGAGGGCAGAAAACATGCAGGGAGGTTTTCCTTCCCATATCATGTCGTCTCAGACGTTTCGTAATATCCAAGAGTGGATCGGCGCGTATCGCTCGGCGTAAAAGCGGAATTGATTCTTGGAGCTGACAGCCAACCTTCTGTAGAGGAGAGGCAGAGAGACATTAATAAGAAGAAGAAGTGTAGCGAGAGGAGATTGTGACATACTATTGCGCATATGGATCAGCGAATTTAAGCAACCTACACCCAAGCCAGTCAGTTGGAGGCCTAAGAAAGTCTGACAACTGGTTTAACCCCGAACTCAGATTTTCGTCGTAAAAGAGGTTCGAAAGGTCAAGGCAGTCGCTTCGTGTAAAAATCAGGTGATCAGCCACATCAGGTTGAATCAAGTGCCGACCCACAATGTACGGGATAAGGCCAGGGAGATGATGGGGTGTAACTTGAACAGGCAACAGATGAGATGGAAAGTGGAAAGTCCTGGATGTCCTAAATGGATGTAGTTGGCCCGCATTGGGTGACAAGAAATAAGATCCCCAGACAAGAACATCATGTAGCATTACCATTCGTCGAAAATTGGAACGACTTGCCTGGAAGAAAGCTTACTAATAGATGTATTGGGCTCTGTTCAAAAGTAGTAAAATGGCTTTCTTCTTTGCTCTAACTTTGTAGTCAAAAAAATCCCTCATTTCCCACAAAATGTCTTCGCAATATTCAATTAAAACGCTATCCAAAGTCTGTATAATGTTAAAAAGCCTCCGATTCTACCAGAAATGATTGGTTTATTTAAGCGAATGATTGATTAGTCAAACATCTTTGCGCAGGCAGAATATTGATAAGCTATCTTTCGAGATTGATTAATGATGCTGCATTCTGTATTTGAGATATTGGTTGGTAAGGGAACGCATGGAAGGAAATCCTCTAAGTACTTTTATCATATTACGGAACGGTTTAGAATAAAGGAACGTAGAATATTGTATTCTTAAAAGGTTTTCATTCAACCGTAATGAGCCATTCCAAATTCAATTAGATCATCTCTCTCGTGTCCTTAGCCCATGTTATTTAATATATGGTCTGCGCAATATATTTCGCTACCATTTCTCTCATTCAGCAGTTATATCTGTATAATGTCCTTTTCTAATTATGTCATACATATGCTCATGCCTGTATTCCCCGAAGGTGTATGCAGGGGTGTTGTAATCACAACAACCACCTTTCACCGAAGATGATTAAGTGCCAACGTGAGTCTATCGCTGTCTCAGGCACTATACACACGTCTTTGAATTACTTCTCAGAAATATGCAGGTTTCCTCACGATGTTTTCCTTCACCGTAAAGCACATGGTGTGAAATCACTGTACATAAGCTTTTTAGAAAAACTCATTGGTACAGGCCCCGCTGGGATTCGAACATACGATTCTAGCTATGTCATTAACTTTATAACTCATAATTATACCTCCTCAACGAGAATCCTCAAGAACAGAAAAGTTTGACTGCATACACTTTTTGCCTACAATAATATGCTAACTAAGTATAATATGTAGATTTTTTTCATTGCTTTTAAGCGCGTGCCGTCAAGACATTGCAAGTAGCTCTATTCCACTCAACCACCACAGCTCTTGAACAAATGGATTCTAAAATCATAAAGTAAAGCTATAGAAACCCAGGCTATATTGATTAAAGTATGTAGTGTAAAGCCACTAATCGTTATTATTTCACGTCTACGTCAAATGAATATTAAGGAGTCTAAAAACGTATTTCGAGTCCGAAACTTGAACCATTATTTATACCGGGGAAACTTCACGTGTAGCTGTTACAACGTTTACTTTGCAAAATACGTAATGCCTTTATTTTACAGAAAGCTTGCGTGAACTTTTCATTTGCAGTCAGTAAATGTTAATTTAGCTGAAGTTTGCTTACCAAATTCATTTATATCTGGCTGAGGTGCTTCGACACCTAATTTCTACCGACTACTATTACATACATACTCAGATTCCAGCTAGCAACTTGGTTATCAGAAATGATAATTTTATACTTATCGTATACCAAATTTCGAACTTAGCAAACATGTTATTTCAAAATCTATCAACCTTGATTTCAACTGTCACTGTTAATATGTATAATGTTTAAAATAATATTTGTTGAATTCTAGAAATCTGATAACTCAAGCAGTTTCACCTCTCAAAAGTTAGACACTTCTGATGTATTCAAGCTTCAAAACATCTATAGAATTACATAAAAAGCAATATCTGCCCCGGCAAAGTTTATAGGCGGCTCCGAATATTTTTTCTTCCATTCTTGCTAAGCTGAATGGCTTTCCATTAGAGCATTGACGTTTGCGTTCACTCTCAAAGTAATTTGAACCCAGCGGTCTTCTACCGTCATACCTTTTTAATCTGGCTTTTAGTTCGCGACAATTTCAAAGCTGAAAAATATTTAACACGGTTCAACTACAAAATACAAGTGTCGTTATTTTGCTAAGCTGAGTAAATATGCACTTGTCTATTGAATTTTCTTTATGTTTGAACCTCTATACTTGTTTTTAATTATTTCTGAATAATATTTTCTGCTTGATAGTTAAGCTTGTCGTGGTCACAGTTGTCAAGTATGTTATAAATCTGATCCTCTTGAGATTTTTTACCTAACATTTTGTTTTGAAACAGACTCGTCTAAATATGTTACCCTCTGGGATATTATTACCTCACTTTTTTTTACCTACTGCTTTTCATAATGACGTGAAGAAACTTTGTTTTTACTTCTTATTCTTATCTTATCTCTCAAATAAATATCTTCTTAGTTTCAATACAAACATTTTTGAGCCCTGGTGGCCATGGAGTTTGAGCAGTCACCTGGTACGTAAGCGTTACTAGTTCATACTGCAGCGTCTGTACCAATGAGTTTCCCTATAAACTTTGTTCAGCGATTTAGCACCGCGTGCTTTACGATGAAGGAAAACATCGTGAGTAAAGATGTCTGAGAAGTAATTCAAATTATATATGGACTCTGAGACGGCGGTAGATGCACTATCTGTCACGTTGGCACTTAATCAACGGTGGGTGTTGTTGTTTCAACACCTCTGCCTACCCTTTTGGGGAATGCAGGCTTGAGCATGTGAATGTTCTATTTAGTAGGAATATTCAATCTTTGATCGCATATTATACTCGGTCGATAACAGCCATCTTTTCAAAATGTTCTCTGTTAAGTTTGTTCCAAAAGTTGTGAACCAGTTCTTTAGAATTGTTTACGACTAGAGACTACTCAGTACTCACAACTTGTTATTAAACTCACTCTTAAACTTTATGACTCGATATCTTGGTTTATGAGACTTTGAGATTGTTTCAAGTTTTATATTTTTGTTGAGACTACGATGAACTTTAAGATGATATTTGAAAACTAATTAAGTGTATTTTTACTGGAAAACACTGAAGTTTTATAGTACATCATTACGTATATAATTTCACATTGATATTTTATTACAGTTCCCAAATGCAAATTATTCCTATAAAAAATGTTTTTCGTGGTTATGTAGCCTGCTGCGCAAGCGACGCAAGTTTGAATTCCAGCGAGGTCTGTACCAATGAGTTTTTCTAAAAACTTATGTACAGTGATTCCACAGGAGAACCATCGTGAGGAAACCTGCATATTTCTGAGAAGTAATTGAATGACTTATGTATAGGGCCTGAGATGGCGATAGACTCACAATCTGTCACGTTTGCACTTAATCATCTTGGGTGAAAAGTGGGTGTTGTGATAATAACATCTCTGCCTACTCCTACTCTCCCCGAAGGGGGAATACAGGCGTGAGCATATGTATGTATGTATGTAGTGTCCTTATTTCCCGCAAAATGTTGAATTCTACTTTTAAATATATTTGACTGTGAAATTCTGTGAACGCAAACATAAAAATATCTTTAATTGATTAGGCTTTTAACAAAGTACTTTTAAATCTTCAGAATCGTCATTTTTATGATTATATATGATCATGCATACTATCGCCAAGTTCGGAAGGCTGCAGCTGAAAGGTTCAGAATGGTGGATGTACATTCTCTAATACATAGTATTACATAGTAGCTCCAGCAAAGCATACACGTAAATATACAGACACAGATCTTAAGCTTCTAAGTAAGCGTGTCCCTTCAATTACAGGAGACCATAGCATCCATTAAAATATAATTTATAGCAACAAGATCAAAACAGAATGTAATGTGTTACAGAAAATTAAAAATTTTGAAGTTATTTGAATATCAACATAAAAAATTGCTTCGAAATTTTAGGAGGCGATTTACTCTCCCCCTTTTATATCTACTAATAGTTCAAAAATTTGGAATAAAAAATATCAGTGACGAATCCGGAAATATACTATGTAGTGGGATACGACAACATAATGAAAACCCAAAAATGTATATAAAAGAGTTCCAAAACGCAAACCGCATCATATTGTTAGATGCGAGGGAGCGGCCCGCGCGGTTTCAGTTACAGGAAATTGCGGGTCTCGTGACCGTGTCGTATAAAGCTGGGTGCTCACTGTATGACAATCAACTTAAACGCCACAGTGAATCATGTGTGCGAGCCTTTAATGTCAATTTAATGTGTTCGATTCGAATTCTCACCATAAGATGGCGTCATGCCATCTTTTACAAAAGGGGACGTTTAAGTGAAAGGACATTTCAAATTAATTTTAATTTCAAGTAAATTCACACCGGGTGTGAACCATAAATAATATAACAAGACCAGCCCAGCTCCCTAGCTCGCACACCAGCAACGCCTTAAGCCGAGTTCCGAGCCCCACTATGGAATGCCCTTAGCTGTGTTATTTAAAACTATTTGCCTGGATGGAGGCTTTGACTAGTTTCGCCATAGCCAGGTTAAGCAGAAATGGCTTCCGGAGCTTAATGTGCAAGAGACAGCTCACAAAAAAAAAACAATAATCTATGTGTTACCACAACACACAATTTCTTTTACTTTATTAATTTGAGGGGACCTTCGGTTAGGCAAAAACTTAATGTTTAAAGAGCATCTCTTTCGAATCTACTACCATCCGACCTTTGCAACCCCTTTTAAGAGAAAAATCGATAATCTGGGTTAAACCAGTCTTCAGGCTCTTTTCAGGCTCCGATTGGCCTGTTAGGATTACCAAATATGTTTAGCAGGGCCGACGGCTTATCGTGCTCTCCGAGGCACGGAGGGGACTCGGGAGGTCACCCCTCCAACTACTGGCTTGGATTAGAGCTGTCTAACTTCCCTGTTCGAATGATATGCGCAATAGTAACTGTGCTACGAGTGAGGCCCCGAGGCCTTAGTATGATCTTTTATTGCCAGGATAGTGCTGGCGTGTGACTATGGTAGGTCATATAGGTACATGTAATAATGTGAATTAAAATTATACGGTAACAACAGCTCGTGATAAGGCTCCTGGAATGTCTTTTCGGTCGGTGAGAATTCAAACGACAATTCTCTATCGGTTATTTCAGATGCAAATGGCCAAAATGTGCAAAATGGGTTTTACGTGAACGCTGTGCCAATAGAGAAAAGATAAACTCTGCACCTTATCACTGACGATAAATTTTGATCAATCCATACATCTATGATATATACAGATAAATATAATTGAAGTTTCTGTTTGTAATTCCAAATTAATAGCTTTTACTAGATGCATATGAAAGTATATAAAAATAATCAATTTTTTTTTTCTTTCTGCCTGTCTTTTTGTCTGTCTGCCCGTCTGCCTGTATGTACCGCTTAATCTCCGAAACGGCTGGTTCGGCGATTTTTAGTTAGCAAATGTAACAAGGAGTAACTCAAGCTTTTATTTAAAGAAAAACTTTAGGGTTCCGCCACCGAAACTTAAATATTTTCAGAGCCTTAAATATTAATGAATTATTCATTATTTAGCAGTCAAAGTACATTCTGATCAGAGATCGCATCGCATTCAACTTAAAATAGACCTATTTATATTATTTTATAGTAAGTCGCTATATTTTAGTTAAGTGTATATATATACATATCTACATCTTACTTGCTAACTCGTGTTCTTGGCACTGGAATAATGTGCATTGATTTTGTGTAATCACCACAGTAGCACCATACTATAATAAACTTTGTCATTTTTTATATAATTACATTTCATCTTCTGCATCGCGCTTGGCTTACTTATATTTTAAGTATCAAGTTAGTAGCAGTGTGTTTTGACACATTAGTTCTTATAAAACACTAGCTGTGACCCGCAGTTTCACTCGCGTATACTTTATTTCGCGAAAGTAAGAGTAGCCTAAGTTACTCTTTATAACATCAGCTATCTGTCAGTGAAAGTCCCGTGTCTCGACAGTCAGAGATTGTTTATTAATATCCGTACCGTATATGCTATCATATGCATTTAATGCTGTTTATTTGAAATCATAAAAAGACACTTAAATTGTATTAATCTGTATAGATTATTAAGTTTGGATCTAATGATGATGAAGATCAAATCGGAGCAATTTTCTAAAAAATCGACCGAATAAACAAGCTCAAAAATTATTTTGTTAAAGTGAGACAATAGGCTATTAGCCGTTCAGTTGAGCATCAATGGGAACTCGCCTTTATGCAAGGCATGTAATTTTAATTAAATTTCAGACGGAACGGAAGTTTTCATGCTCTTTGACCCCTGTGATTTTTATGCATCTGTGTGTTTGATTGTTACAGAAAGCATTTTTCAATCGAAAACCACTAAGTTAACTTTGCTAGAGTCTTTCTAACTTTTCGTAGACAACATTTTTTTCCAGATTTTGCAAATTCTTTCACTGTTAGAATACTGTATTACCTAACACAGGCTATTGTGTTAATCGAGTTAAATTTTAAGATCCCTAATCTTGGCACGATCCCGAGAGACGCCGATTTGGGCCAAGTTTTCTACTTGAAATTAGTTTTAAGTAGTGATCCTTGAATATATATAATTAAGTCTTTATTCAATACGTAGCCATTTAGGCACTTTTATTAATTATAAAAAAGCAATTTCATTAAAAGCGATACAATCAAATTACATTTGTTTGATCCCTAATAAAACGCGGGCAAAGCCGTGGACTGTTGCTAGTACTAAATATGTTGAAAGCGTGCAAGTGAAAAGGGATTCAATAAAACAATTGATTGGAATGCTCATTGGAAGTTTCCAAATGAAATAATTTCAGCGTCCAATTTTCACGATTCAATATTTCCAAACTAACTTAAATTATTATCAAACTTTTCACATAGACAGGAGTATCGATTGAAGCCCACATGTCGTGCTAGCGACCTATTTCAACGTTGACAGATAGAAAATGACTTATACAACGTCCAACTTTTAATTTTTATTAAATTAAAATAAAATACAAAAGCCGTGGGGTTTGAGTAGTCGCCTGCTATGCAAGCGACGCAAGTTCGAATCCCAGCGGGGCCTGTTGATGTTGCCAATGAGTTTTACTAAAAACTTATGTGCAGTGATTTCAAACTACGTGCTTTACAGTGAAGGTCGTCGTGAAATCGTGATGAAACCTGCATATTTCTGACAAGTAATTCAAAGACGTGTACACAGCACCCTCTGTCACGTTGGCACTTAATCATATTCGGTGAAATATGGGTGTCGTCGTTACAACACTTTGGGGACCCTTCTGGGATGGCGTGAGCATATTTTTTAATTTAGAATTTTGAGTGTATTTTGTGAGATTATTTCAAAATGGAAAAGGTTTCGGATCCATTTGTCTCAAACAAATGCCATGCCAAATATCAAATGAAACGAATTGACTCACTGTGAATCTGGATGACATTTGTTGTGACCATGGCATGAGGCCATGACATGACATGACCATGTCAAATGTCATCCAGATTCACAGTGAGTCAATTCGTTTCATTTGATAAGGCCGAAGTCAAGTGACACCCGTTGGTTTTGGCAATATCTCACGAACGGTGGACAGGTGGCGCAGATCGTTCTGGGGCATTTGTATTGGTGCTACAACATTTGACGTAACGAACGTGTGTGATGCTTGATGCTAAGTTCAAAAGTAAGTAAGTAACTAATTAATCTATACATCTATATCTAAAATCTATAAATAAAATTGATGTGTCTGTTTGTAACTCCAAAGTTACAGCTTTTCACTAAATGCATATGAAAGTATATAAGTTACTGAAATGAAAATAGCAATTTAAAAAAAATCTCTGTCTGTTTTTCCGGCAAATCACTGAAATGCATACACCGATTTTAGCGGGAATTTGACTGGTAGATAGCTAATTTTAAAATAGCTAGAAGGCTAAGTTACTCATAGCCTTCTTTTATTTATAAAAAAGTTAAGGTTTAGGTTATTAGGTTAAGGTTATAAAATTAGGTCTCTACGGGTGAAACCATGGGCAGGGCTATTTAATAAAATAAAAATAATATAATTTTCTCTTTTTGAAGGATTTTTTAATTACAAAACAACACCGCTGTATGATACTCATTATCGTAGTGTTAGTCTGTCAGTAATTAACATTTAGGGAATAAAAACTTTAATGTGCTCTATAAACGCACATAGCATACAATTATGTTTGCATTAAATGATAAAGCTATATTTCAGAATGATATAATTAAACCCGTGCTCCGTATAACCGCGTTCACGGAAATGGTTGTCACGCGAGTGTTATTTAAAAATATTATACTAGTCTCTAGGGTTGAAACTTATGGTCAGCGACACTCTTTATACATTCTTTAAAAAATATATTCGGCGGTTCGGAATTAAAAAGACTTTCTAAGCACAAAAATACGAATATTAATCTATGCATGGGAAAACTGACGAGAAAAATTATGTTTTTTATGCCATCAATAAGGAGTAGAAAATTCCTGTACTTGTGGGTCCAACCGGGACGATGAAACACCATGCCAATCTTTTCGAGGGTTGTATGGAAAGGCCCAAAGATGATGATATCTTTGGGAAAGATGAGTTAAGTTCCATAGGTCTGTTTGGACCCACAAGTCAGCTTGAGCAATTCCATACATACATATGCTCACGCCTGTATTCCCCAAAGGGATAGGCAGAGGTGTTGTAATCACAACACCCACTTTTCACCGAAGATGATTAAGTGCCAACGTGACAGATGGTGAGTTCATTGCCGTCTCAGACACTTTACATACGTCATTGAATTACTTCTCAGAAATATGCAGGTTTCCTCACAATGTTTTCCTTTACCGTAAAGCACGTGGTGTGAAATCACTGTACATAAGTTTTTTTAGAAAAACTCATAGGTACACGCCTCACCGGGATTCAAACTTGCGTCGCTTGCGTAGCAGGCGACTGCTCAAACCTCAAGGCCACCACTTACAAAGTAATTCCAATTCTAAATATTTGAAAAAAAACATTTTAATTACTTGCAGTTGAAAAAATGTTACAAAATCTGTTTGTAGGTGTGTTTCCAAATATGACGGAGTTTTTGCAGTTACAAAGTAATTTTATTTGGCTTCCACTTCGCGAAAGAGGCAACCCTATACACAACGACGTCATTTTATTAAAACAGTTCTAGGGTAAACTTTTAAATCCAAGCTTTTCACGTTTTTCCATTTAAACTGTGACGTTAAATAATGGGGAAACATAAAAAAGGAACTCGTTTTTTTATCTGCCATTAAGAATTACACACCGCTTGTGGCATTTTGTCGGTGCGTACGTAGTTTATTGGAACGGATTTGGTAGCGTTTTCCTAATTTGTGTAGATAGATATTTCTTGTGTGATAAATCTTTGATTTTCTCCTTACTTTTGTGGGCAGTGCGAGTGATCATGCTCATCCATACTACAATGCGCTTGAAAACTCTTATTGCGCGATTTAGGTTCTAATGTATTTGTACTCAAACTTCACATCTGTTAGCGAGTAGCGCCATCTATGTAGCGAATGAAGAAACGCTGCTACACTTTCATTACAATAACGTACATCATCATTATACATACATACATATGGTCACGCCTGTATTCCCCGAAAGAGTAGGCAGAGGTGTTGTAATCACAGCACCCACGCTTCACCGAAGATGATTAAGTGCCAACGTGATAGATGGTGAGTCCATCGCCGTCGCAGACACTATACATACGTCTTTGAATTACTTCTCAGAAATATGCTGGTTTCTTCACGACGTCTTCCCTCAGCGTAAAGCACGTGATGTGAAATCAGCGTACATAAGTTTTTTAGAAAAACTCGTTAGCCCCACTGGGATTCGAAATTGCGTCGCTTGCGTAGCAGGCAACTGCTCAAACCTCAAGGCCACCACGGCTCTTACAATAACTTACAGCTACTTAACATTTTTATGAATAAAAGTATGGATAGATCTAATCTGACAGATAACTGGGGATCTGTCAGTATACTTTCATAGAGCATTGATAATAGCCGTAGATTGGCAACCCACAATGGCGGTTGTAACAGATCTTAGAATAGGTAACTAAGAATATTCAAAATTGCAATCTTCAAATTTTCTGCACATTTTTGACTTCCGCCTCTTATTATTTTGATTTGAGTATTAAAAGGCATTATAATGACAATTGAACAACATTTTGATATCAACAGTTCGATTAAATTTACAAATTAATTCGAGAAATTATCTAAACTTAATCGGCTCATTTCTAATTCCGACTAAACACTGTGTACGCGAAACGTCTAAACTAATCTAGTTTCAAATTCAATACCATTTACAAACCAAAACAATCCGAATAGCTCAATTCGATTTGGGTATTGATATCGATAAAGAGCATCGCATTAGTCAACAAAGTAACTCGTGTGCTATATTAACATCGCTATTCGACTAAAATTCATTACTCAGTATCGAATGGATCGAATGGCATCGAGTCATTAATCGACTCCGGTACCATATTAACGAACGCATCGTTTATCAACGTATATTTTGATTCCGTAACAGTATCGAATGGCCATTACAAAATTAATCGATTTAGTTGAGGATTATAATGATAGTATTGAGGATTATAATTAGATGTATCTTTGCGTCTTTTAATAAGAGATGTACGGCATAGTGGGATCTTTTACAGAAGATCGCAGCCAGATGCTATCTTAGAGTACTCGGTGTTGTGTTCCTGCGGTAAGTAAGGTCACAGTATAATAATGATCTCCTACCGAATTTCGGCTACGGCGGCTAATCTCAACGAGGATCAGCCATGTGCGCAGGAGATATTATAGTGCACAAGTGTGTGCGCAAACACAGGTGCACTCTTTATTCCCTCACTCTCATAGTCCGATGGGAGGCAATCCGACACGACCGGAGAGAGATCAGGCGTAGGACCAACGGCTTAACGTGCTTTAATCACAGTCACAGTATGATATATATATATATATAACTTACTAAACAGTAACATGATAACTTAAAACTAGTTTTCGCAGTCGCAACCTATTTCTTAGTTATCATGTCACATTATATAAATGGTAACACAGATCAAAATTCTACTAAGAACTGAAACATTGGTATGGCATTTATAACCTGTCGGTCTTATCGTAATAAAATGTCTTGCAAGTAAATATAATCAGCAATTTGAGAGAATCAGATTTTTTAGAGTTAACATTTTGAAAAAATCCATTTTTAGTGGGTTTTCTTCAGGAACACTCAGAGAGAGTCTTTCAAGTCAGTCTATTAATCAGTCAGTCAGCTTAGATGACAAGGCAAACTGTACCATCTACTTTAAACTGATTCTTATAATCAATCGACTAAGACCACAACTCACGGGAACTTTGTCATCAAATGCTTTATTTTGAGACGGTTTATGTGTCGATGAAAAATCTATTATAAAATTAATTGCCAATCAAAAGATAAATCGAATGTAAACCACTGGCGCAGTTTATTTACTGTTATTTAAATACAAATTAACTTGCTACCCTTTGTAGTCAAATTATTAAACTAGTTGGCAATGTGGTCACGGGATTATAGGGTGGAAATGTCAAACGCACTTTTTCGTTGCCATATTTTTTTATATTTTAATGAGATCTGCATAGTACTTTTCCTTAATAAAAAATAATGTCATGAATAACGTATTAAGGAATTCTTAGCATTGGATTGCCGTCCATCGGACTATGAGAGTGAGGGAATAAAGAGTCCACCTGTGTTTGCACACACACTTGTGCACTATAATATCTCCTGCGCACATGGCTGATCCTCGTTGAGATTAGCCGCCGTAACCGAAATTCGATAGGAGATCATTATTTATTATTATGTTATGCATTTATTGTTAAGGTTCTGATAAATATAATTTCAAAGACAGCGACTAACTCATAAACTGGCATTGTACATTAAAAAATGTTTTTTTGTGAAATATATGTACCTGAAATATATATACCTGAGTATACATCAAATTCATTTGCATTTTATTCCGGAATCGTTTGTCCTCGAAATTAAAGAATGGCATCAAAAAATAACAAGCTTTCTGATAAATCTGTATAACCCTATTAAAATTTTACGAAGCGGTGAAATACGGGAGCGTCCGCTTATCCATTATTAATGAAAAGTGAAAATATATATTTTTTCACATGAGTTCCTACGAGTTGGATTGTTGGTTTGTATATAGAGATTTGCATGGTATTGATCGATGTTGTTTTAGGGTTAGCTATAATATTTAAAATATTTTTGAAAATCTTGTGATTATTGAATAAACCATTTTAAAATTTTCAAATATTTTTTTTTGGTATACTAGCGGACGTTTCTCGGTTTCACCCGCATAGTTCTCGTTCCCGTGGGATAAAATATAGCGTATATTAATCAGTGATAATGTAGCAATAAAAACGTGATAGAATTTTTAAAATCGGTCCAGTACTTTTGGACCAATTCGTCATAAACATACATACAAACCTTTCCTCTTTATAATATTAGTATAGATTCCAATATTCAAATAAATAACGCATTATACAAATATATTATACACTTGTTTGTCACGTCTGATACATAAATAAATTCCGCCTGTGACATGAAAAATAAGCTTAAGAAACAATAAAGGTATTCTTCTAAGTTTAACGAAATTATAACTTCTCAATAAATACAGTCGACATCAAAAGTCAATATGACCATAATATCCAGAGGTTAATTAAAAACGATTAACTTGGACGGGTGCACATTGTTAGTGTGAGTGTATCTAGGTCACAAACGTCACTCCCGTCACACACGTCGGGATGGAAACGAGCACTTGCCACGATTATACACCTTACGGCCTCATATATAGGTATTCAATTCAATGTGCGGGTTTATTGGACTAGTGTTCGGGCTAGAATTAAATATTTATTGCGTTTCGTCCCTTTTCAGTGTCCGAAATGCGAGGTAATACTTTTGTTTGTTTTTTATTTGCATCATCAATTATTTGGGATACTTTGTATATATAAGGTGCGCATAATATGTTTGTTTTATTAGATAAGAAAACAATAATTTTTTGGAGCAACATTCAAATATCAAGGCCTTTATTGATAATTAAAAGAAAGCCCGTATGAAAAATTTCTGAAAGTCATTTCTATTTCGCCATATTCCGTGAACGTGATACGTACTTGACAAGTTACAGTCACTGATTAAATATAAGCTATTCAAGCAGTTAGGAATCTAGGAATAAATCGTTTGCTACACTCACACATCCGCGCGCATCTACTAGAAAATAAACGGAATAAGCGTAAACAGTATGTGGTGTCGCGTCGTGTCCGATCGCTTATACGTCGTTCACCGATATTTCTCGGAAATCTAAACGGCAAATCTCCATTATTTTACCTGACGCCCAATGGAGCAATCTTCTTATTTCAAAAAATAGCCCTAGATTCGTTACTGCTTTTAAGCTTTATATTTATACTGTGCTATAGCGTCAGTGTATTAGATAGAGAGAGTCAATTATGATCGACACAAGATGCACAGCTGTAGGTGGCATGTGGGGTCGACAAGCCTTCAAGATGACTTTGAAATATGGTGTCTATGTGTTCCGGACAGAAGGTTGTGATCCGAATGTAATAATGTCACATTGGGATGACAGTTTATACAAATGTTAAGATAATTATAACTAGATTGCTTTATATGCATAAGGTGTCAAGGAACCAGAGTTCACTGTGACTGATGATAGCGAATCCATTGCCGTTTCTTATTTGAGGATTGCACCTGTATTATAAGTTATTTAAGCATTTGTAATCTGTACTTACAAGCGCTATCGCACAATATTTGTATCAAAACAGCGCCTTTAGCGGCCTCATTCTTGGTGTTGGCAATATTCTAGACTGCTTGCAACACCAAGAGTGTCACTCGCGCTTTGACCTTATAAACAATAGAATCACTTTGGCTCCACAATGGCTCCACTCTCAACCCTATGGAGATGACCCAATTCACCACAGAACAACATAATTCTAAGGTTCAATTGATTGACTGCTACTCTCTGTAAAATTTAGGTACAATCCCCAATGGGCAGCATTTAATTTCAATCAAGACATGTAAACCAATTTGCTCTGCCTCTCTTATATACTTAATAATATTGTTGTCTTCAAGAGAATATAGTATAAATTATTTCAATATATATAAATGAATATATGCTACAACTAAGGCTTAGTATGTATTATCTCTATACCAATTACAAACCCATTACTGTCGCCGTCTTATCATCCCACGCTAATATTAGTAGTTAATATTACGCCAAATGTAATATTAGACAGAATAGACCTGAAGATAACAACTTTGAATCATTTCAATGATAAGCGTTAAGTTTCTAGCTTCCTAGTTTCTAATTTCCATCGAGTTCCTGAGTATCAGGTATTAGTTTTTAAATCTTATTTATAGCCAACATAAAAAAAAGGTTTTATTTATATAAGGCATTGTAGCAGTATGTCTTCACTCGCTCCATAGATGGCGCTACTCGCTAACAATTGCAAAGTTTGAGTACAAATACATGAGAACCTAAATCGCGCAATAAGAGTTCAAACGCATTGCAGTATTATACAAGTTCTCAGCTGGAACAGCTTGAGCCGCGGTTTCTCTGGCATGACACCAGCTTTAAGATCTTCACTTTGTCGGCGATAAGCATAATAACTCGTTCTCCCCGCAGTATTATTTTTTTAAATGGAATCGCTTTGGCCCTATGATTCAAAACTATTTTACTCAACCTTTTCTCTCGCAACACTGGCTTCTATATATATTCTGTCAAAACCCTAGGCATACTATTCTTAAGCGTAATCTGGCTTCTATAGTATATGAGCTTTAAATGCACTTACGAATGTATTCAAAATTGCTGGTTTCAAACGAGAGTAGATTTATCTGTACCGAGCCGTTTGTAAGTAAATACCAAATAATTTTCGGCATTGATCCATCAGGATGTATCAATATGACTGTAATTATTGGCTATTTGTGAGCTATCAATAATATTAGTAGGACGTTGAGATATGTATTTCAAGATGCCAAGGAAGCCCATAAAGCGAATGACAAGAGCCAGCTTCCTAGTTGGTAAAAACAAACTTCAATTCAAACCATAGATTCTAAGGTCCTACATTTCCGGTGGAATTAATGTTACCAAATTAAACTCTAGAATGCTTTCCCGACAAAGTGACGTGCTCCGTCAATAAAACCAGGAAATGTCCGGACATCAAATTAGTTCAGCTGTAAAATATCCCTTTCACCAAGATTATCCCAGTCACCCGATCGTTTGATATCGATTTTAACCTCGCTCTATACTGCTTCCATTTTCATCTTTGTATGCCCCTGACGTTTCATATTATGGTGACATCATTGCTCGTAATCTAATCGATATAGTTTATGCGATTAATCGAATATTTCAATTCAACTTCGTCTTATTGATCGATCTGATTGCGATGTTAATATTTGTGGCGTTGTTTTACAAAACGGATCAAATTATAATAATTTATAATTTAATGTCATAATATTTAAGTAGGTACCAATCGGTATGCGAGTTTTGTATATTTACTTTTTCTGCTACTATGATATTTCAGATAAAAAACATTCTGAAAAAGGAGTCTTAACAGGCGTATAGCCAATGAAGTGAACCCTTTTTTACATATGGGTTCCTATGAAGTACAGGATCCCATAAAACTTATATGGTTCAACAGAATAAGTTTTTTTTTTAATATGAATTTTTCGAATCTATTTCTTGTACAGCTTTTCGTTGTAATAATTTATCATAACGATAACCTGTAGGTTATTGTTCTCAATCAAAGAATGTACGATTTATATTACGCAGATGTCGATGTTATGATGTGTACCATAACATGCTACAAATCATGAAATCCTTACATTACCATGTATATATATACTGGAAGTATGCAACTATGTGCGCAAATACCCCAACTTATTTACCAAATGCGAAGACATACAAAAAAGATATACCTTAAGACATAAGAATAAATTAGTATTCCACAGTTCTAATCTTAAGTTACATTCCACGAGCCCCTTCAAAATGTGTATAAAAATATATAATAAACTACCTAAATATATAAGAGAGGAATATAATGTAAATAGATACAACAAACTAGTTAAGCAACTATTAATAAATAAAAGCTACTATACTGTACAGGATTATTTAGAAGATACATTTAAGTAAATGTTTAATACAAGTATTGGTAATTACTTACTACTAATAGGTTTAGTTTAAATATAACCATGTAAAAATAAGTTAAATATTTAAAGTTATGTTGTAACTAAATATAGTAAGTAGATAATATAAAGAAGAACATGTAGAATAGGATCTTAACTTTTTATATTGTATTATAACAGATAAGGCAGTGTGCGTTGTCTGTTGTAATAAAGTGTAGGAATTAATAGATATTACATTGTTGTTTATTAATAAATAATTTTATACATATTAGGTACTTGTAGATAAATATATTAATAGCTCTAGTAGTGCCTCTCACGTTGCTGTGCCCTAACAGGGTTTATGTTAGATTTACTTGTGTTACTATTATAATTAAGATTAGTATGTATCATACATGTAACTAACATAAATGCAATAAATAAATAATCTGCCCTAACCGCGCCACCAAATCAAATCCCCCTAATTTAACGACCTGTAACGTTCAAAGTTAGATTATGGATAACTTCCGGCCTCATAAAAACAGTGATGTCGGAGCCTTGAAGAAATCAATACTTTATCCGACCTCAAACTGATTCGCAGGCCACAATCCAGCCCCCCCTACCCTTAGGGGTCCTGTGAGTTATCGACGCAAATTTCGCTCTATCACATAGGATTTAAACGAAAACGGATGAAATTATTTCTTCAGCCAAAACGCTGGTAAGGCACTTAAGAACCTCGAGTAAATTACCACCGGTTTGGAAAAAAGCCTTCTGGAAAGAACCGGAAAGATTTACATTTTATCAAAAACGTTCTAATATTAGGCATCTAATATTCACCTATCAGCATTTCAAGAAAAAAAAATTACACAATTGATCAGGGGTCACCATGACCTCTTATTGCCTAGATGAACTCATATTAGGAGACAGATGTATATGAAGTCTGTCACTGTCCCACACTGAAACTATGATAACAATGAAACTACGGTGGTAAATTCCCGACATTCATAAGTGCCTTACCAGAGCCTAAACTAAATAAATATTTTTCATTTTCATGATGGCAAAAACAGCTTATGAGCTTAGCTTTAAGGCTCCGGGGTCTTTTCAACTATAACCAAGCTTTATTATCTCACCTTCTAGATGGACGAGGCTCATTAAGATGAAGAATATCGACAATAATCGATTCGGTCGACAAAGGTTTCGTTGAAGTGATTTCAAAGGAGTTAAATTTGCACGAGAGTTATTGTTCTCACTCCAAACTTATATTTGCATTGCTTGTCAAGAGATGTAGCATTTTCAGTCGATATTTCTACAGAATATTATTTTTATTACAGATTTTTTTAAATTTCCACTAATTATTGTCTAGCTAAATATCAGCGCTATTTTCACTGTCTTAACTTTGTGTTGCGTAATCTGTCATAATTCAGGCAATATGTTCTGAACAGCACTTTAACCCATAGTCATTACAGATGTCTTATAAAAATGTCTATAGTATTACGTTGAATCTGAGCACTAAAAAAATTATAAATATAAATTAATATTATTGTAAACTAGCTGTGCCCGCGGAACACTAAATGTTTATTTTTGAAATAAAAGTAGCCAAAGTTACTCCTTGTAATATTAGCTATCTACCAGTGAAAGTTCCGTTAAATCGGTTCAGCCGTTTCAGAGATTACCCAGAACAAACAGATACACAGAGAAAAATTTTAGAAATTTGTTTTTTCGAAGTCACTATCTTATATGCTTTCATAAGCATTGAGTGAAAAGCAGTTATTTTGGAATTACAAACAGACACTTTAAATTTATTTATCTGTATGTAGTATTTATGTATGTATATATGTATAGATTAAAAACAAATCTATGAAATCGTAGGGTGTTTTTTAAGCTATTATTTAGTATGATATTAATATGGTATCTTAACAAACATAACGTCCAATGTATTTCAAACCACAAATTAAACGGTTCACCTCAAAAGTTAACACATCACTGCTTGGTAGACAATATTCGTGCTCGGTTCTTAAGTCATAAAAATCACAAAGGTTTTTTATATTATGTTATTAAGATTAACGTCACGAATTTATGTAACGTTACTTATGCATGCACATCATTTCATGCAAGGACATGTCATGCATACATGCTATGTTCGATATATTTTACGAGTACATCCAATTTCGTGCTGATCCATGTCGACAAATGTATAAAGGGACGTCCCTTGCCGAATATTTTATGCGTCGACCTAACTTGAGGGACGGATTAATTCGTAAAATGGTTATTTCTATGGAATCGAATAGCCGTCCTTGATTAGAAGACGTCTTAAGGTATTAGCGAGGATCTATTCTGAGGGTTTCGCTTCACCTCGTTACGAAAGGGACACCCAGTTTGGATGATCGATATTGATAAGTATTTGAGTGTGATCAGTTTGGCCGGAGGATTGACGAGTTCATACGTTTATAATCCTCATATATACATACATATGCTCACGCCTGTATTCCCCGAAGGGGTAGGCAGAGGTGTTGTAATCACAACACCCACTTTTCACCAAAGATGATTAAGTGCCAACGTGACAGATGGTGAGTCCTTTGCCGTCTCAAACACTTTACATACGTCATTGAATTACTTCTCAGAAATATGCAGGTTTCCTCACGATGTTTTCCATCACAGTAAAGCACGTGGTGTGAAATCACTGTACATAAGTTTTTTAGTAAAACTCATTGGTACAGGCCCCGTTGGGATTCGAATTTGCGTCGCTTGCGTAGCAGGCGAGTGTTCAAACCTCAAGGCCACCACGGCCTCATCTTGAGTAAAATTGCGATCTATATAATTATAAAAATTAGAATTCTACATCATTATTACTGTTTAATATAGGCTATATTTTATAATTACGCGGGTGAAACAGCGTGGCGTCTGCTAGTTAATTATATTTGAATGTGTTTATATTATGTTATTTTTTGTTTCATTTATACAGGTTTTCTCAGAAAGCTAAACCTTTGACTTATTGACATTATGTAATGTTTTGACAATGCCTTTATTCGATGCGGTATCGAAGCCTTTATCGTAACTAATATTATAAATGCTAATGTGAGTTTGTTTGTCACGTTTTCACGTCTTAACCGAAACCACGGTCGAAAGCTATGTATTTTAATGTTTCATGTAGTCTCTTCTTTTGAGAAAAAAAAAACGAACACGTGGATAACAATGTTTTTAATACTACTTGAATAGTATGCCAAGTTTGTTATGGGGCTTAGAAATTAAGTTCTTCAAGAAGGTCAATCCGAAAAGGTAACGAACTAAAGCATATACATTTAGAATGTTAGTGAATAAATATTTAATATGGCAAAATAACTATTTATTCCTAGTTCATTCGAAAACTCGCGTAACTTAACCCCTCAGAGAATTATTCTATAAACTCTAATACAATAAACCTTATTTAATACCAACTAAACCAGCTGCATCAAAACAATTGGGAATTACCAACTGTTTAGCAACAATTAATTTAATTCCTAACTTAAACTAAGCTTAGTAATAGCCAAAGGAATTCGAGTAACGAATTTGGAATCTGTGAAACCGTTTAATATAAACAGAGATCGTTTGAGGCAGTCTGAAATGTGATCGGTCGAAATAATTCAGCAAACGGGTGCGGGCTACGGTTACGAATTGTGGAGTGAGCCGACTGTGTGTAAACGTATTTTGAATTCAAATTCAAATTATCTTTATTTGATTATACATACATACATATGCTCACGCCCGTATTCCCCGAAGGGGTAGGCAGAGGTGTTGTAATCACAGAACCCACTTTTCACCGAAGATGATTAAGTGCCAACGTGATAGATGGTGACTCCATCGCCGTCTCAGACACTTTACATACGTCACTGTACATAAGTTTTTTAGAAAAACTCATTGGTACAGGCCCCCAACTGGGATTCGAACTTGCGTCGCTTGCGTAGCAGGCGACTGCTCAAACCTCAAGGCCACCATCGTTTGAGTGCTAAAAGGAATAAATGGTCTGAATGCTAGAACCATGCCACTTAGTGCACCCAATCAAACCACAGCTGTTCAATTAAGCGGACCCAACGCTGTATGTGGTGTGATAAATATACATTTAACTCCTAGTTACTTGGTTATGTTATAAACTCTCTTTAACCGCTACTTTGTTCGCGTTATGTTTGAAAAGTCCTACGCCTTTGGATTTAAGCCCTAATGTTTTTAAAATAGAAACAGCCTGTGTTACTCATTGTTACATTAGCTATCTGCCAGAGAAAGTCTCATTAAAATTGGTCCAGGCGTTTCGGAGATTAGCCGTAGCATACAGATAGTTAGAGGCAAAATAACAAAACAATTTATGTTTTGGTGATGGACTAAATTTTGTATCGCTGGATAACTTCGTCCAATGCCCGCAGTGTTCCCAAGTGCGGTATTTTAAGGGACAAAGAGGCTTGAGGATTCACATAGGTAAGGCACACAAACCTCAGGCTGGACCCTCAAGCTTTAATCCCTTACAAACTCCCAATAACGCTTTTTATGAACAGTTGAGTCGCCTTAAAAATTCAACCCCCCTTATTAAACGTATTCCTAGAGCGGCTCGCGTTTCGGTTTCAAATTCATTAACTAAATTAATCAAAGAAACGGTTTCTGAAAATTCTACACGTGCTTGGGAGCAACTGTTGATATTTCCCTATTCAGTGCTCCATGTTGATAAATCCTCAACATTATCTCTCACGGACAAAATAAAAAAAAATTGTTGTACCCCTCCCGACCCAACCGTTCTAAATTATCCAAATTACGTCCTGAGAGATAATAAATATCAACATGTGGAGTCAAAATTGAGTGACGGTGACATTAAGGGGGCCGCCCGCCTTCTATTCTCCAGCGATACACTTGCTGCTAATGATGCAGATACATTAAATGCTTTGCGCAGTAAGCACCCACTCCCGGCATCCACCTCCAACTTCCCCGACCCGCCTCAGCCTTCCGATGTGCCCCTGCGGGTGTCACCGAGTGACACCCTCGCTGCTGTTTTGTCCTTCCGCAGTGGCTCGGCTGGTGGTTTAGATGGTTTATCGCCACAACACCTGAAGGACTTGCTTGCTGGCTCAGCAGGTGAGTCCTCCGAGGCACTGTTGAAGGCCTTGACGGACCTGATCAACTTAATGTTAGCAGGTAAAGTTCCCGGGGGCGTTCTCGATGTGCTCTATGGAGCTAATCTATGTGCTCTGGCTAAGAAGGACGGTGGTATCAGACCCATCGCGGTTGGCACAACTTACCGCAGGCTTGCAGCAAAGTTGTGTTGCAAGTCTGCGGTGGTTGATCTAGCACCCTACTTCCGGCCAAGGCAGATGGGTTTCGGTTCAAAGGGGGGTTGTGAGGCGGCGGTTCATTCCCTAAGGACTCTCCTTTACCACCAAGGAGCAGAGGTGGTGTTGAAGGTGGATGTTAAGAACGCTTTCAACAGTGTTGACAGGGGCACTCTGTTGACGCAGGTAAAGGAAAAGATCCCTTCCGCTTTTAATTTCTTGTGGCAGTGCTATAGTTCACCAACCAAATTGTTATACCAAAATAACCTCATCAGTTCTGCCGAGGGCTGTCAACAGGGTGACCCTCTTGGGCCAGCCATATTTAGCCTAGCAATACACCCTCTAATTTCTAAGCTTAATTCTAAATTCAATGTTTGGTATTTAGATGATGGCACCCTTGGAGGTGACGTGAACACAGTCCTTTCAGACCTTAAATTAATGATTTCCGAATTCAAGTCCATCGGACTTGATTTAAATTTTACTAAATGCGAACTTTTTATCTCCGACCACACGCTGGAGAGTAAACGTTCCATAATCTCGAAATTCAATTCATTGGCCCCAAATATTTGTATCAAAGAAAAGAGTTCACTTCGCCTCTTGGGATCTCCCATATTTGAAGAGGCTTTCCCGGCTTTTGCAGAAGACCATTTTGAAAAATTTAGAGGTTCTTCAGAACATCTATCCAAAATTAAAACACATATGGCTTATTTTATAATAAGGCATTGTCTTTTCGTACCTAAATTTACCTACGTCTTGCGCAGCAGCCCTTTGTGGAAAGACCCCCAAATTTTAAAGAGTTTAGATATTCAAGTTCGATCAACTTTATCCACAATTTGCAATATTGATTTGGACGACCGATCGTGGTCCCAGGCTACCCTGCCTATTAGGTTTGGTGGGCTGGGAATACGCAAAATTTCGGATGTGGCCCTGCCGGCTTTTCTGGCTTCAGTTCACAGTGTGCGCGACCTCACTGGCAATATTCTGTTTCCGTCACTCAGTGACTGTGAGGTTTCGTTCCTAACTGAGGCCAGAAATACTTGGCTTATGGCTTGCCCTAGCACTGACTTGCCGCCAAGACCGCAATCTCAAAGGCAATGGGACGAGCCTATCAGCAGGCTGAATTATAATACACTTCTTGAAAGTAGTTTAATCTCTGCTGATCGTGCCCGCCTCTTGGCAGTAGCTAAATGGGAGTCTGGTCTTTGGCTTCAGGCCTTACCATCTTTTAACATCGGTACGCTTCTGGATGACACAACATTCAGATTGTGTGCTTGCTTGCGTTTAGGCGCAAAATGTATTGTCCCTCATCGGTGTCACTGTGGAGATCGTGTGGACATCTTCGGACACCATGGTCTGTCATGCGTCAGTAGCGCCGGTCGACGATGTCGTCATTCTTCCATCAATGACCTAATACGCCGGGCTCTGGTCACCGCCGGGGTGCCTGCTGTACTGGAACCAGTAGGTTTGGCGCGCAGCGATGGCCGGAGGCCGGATGGTATGTCACTGGTGCCGTGGAGATTGGGTCGGCCGCTGGTGTGGGATGCCACGTGTGTCGATACGTTGGCTCCGTCCCATCTCCCCGGCACTTCTGTGGCGGCCGGTGCTGCTGCTGCTCAGCAGGAGTGCCTCAAGCGCCGGAAATATGCTTGCATTGGTCAAGGATACATATTTTCTGCGTTTGCGGTTGAAACTCTGGGACCTTGGGGTCCAGATGCTCATCAACTTTTCAAAGAGGTTGCACGTCGTCTGGTAGAAGCTTCTCGTGACAAGCGGGCTGGGGCTTTTCTCGCTCAGAGAATCAGCATTGCTATTCAAAGTGGCAATGCTGCCAGCCTTCTTGGCACGATCCCGAGAGACACCGATTTGGGCCAAGTTTTCTACTTGTAATTAGTTTTTATAAAAATTAAAAAAATTTTTAATACATTTATGTTTTGTTATGTCTGTACTGTGTATACTTTCCAAGTAAGAATACTCTATAAATGAATTTTATGCATTTAGTGAAAACCTGTTATTTTGCAGCTACAAACGGACACTTACATTTAATTTATCTGTAGTATAGACGTATTGAGCACATTAATAAATCTGTCATATATATAAAACGTGTAAAATCCCTATCCCTATGTGAATATATGAATATATTCGCGGTCTTACTTTAATGTATTGTTTGACGATGATAAACTCACCATCTGTCACGTTGATACTTAATCTTCTTCGGTGAAAAGCGGGTGTTGTTATTACAACACCTCTGCCTACCCCTTCGGGGAATACAGGCGTGAGCATCGCACCCTCAGAAAGATAGGGGTTCAACTCCAAATTTTGCGAAAACGAATTAAGATCGTAAACAGACCTAAAGATTTATGTTCCACCCGAAGCTTTAAATAACAGATTTTTTTTACACAACCTTGACTTTTCTATGTAAATATAAAAAAAAAATTAATTGTATTCAAAACTAGTAAAATAATTACCGCCGGTAGATCTATGATTGCGATTTCCAAAAACATATGTTTTTTGAATTGAGCTTCTATCGTTCTGAGGGTGCGATATATTTACTGTATTGTCGAAAATAAGTTATTGTATAATTGAACGCTAAACGCAAATATACATTTTTATAAGCACTGTCTTAAAATATGAGTCTGTCTACGTTTTATTTCCATTTAAGTAAATCCAGAGAGCTTCCTATTGTGCCTGTCCCTTGAACACAGTTCGCCAAATCCAACCCTGCTCCTTTCATCTCGGCCAAACACAGTGTTCTGCCAGTTTATTTATAACGGTTATAGCTAGTAATCCTTTTTCGTTGGACCGCATTCACCTAACAATAACATGGGCCGAGTAAATAATTTCATTGAAAACTACAATAAGTTTTCGGTATTGCAGTATACAATGTACGATTACTTGTATTTATTGTTAGTCAACAGTGAAAAGAGAACATTTTGTACTTCCCCGCCGATTCAACGTTTATTTTTGTTATTGTAAGATTCTCTGTCTTACATACATATGCTCACTCCTGTATTCCCCGAAGGGGTAGGCAGAGGTATTGTTATCACAACAACCACTTTTCACCGAAGATGATTCATTGCCAACGTGACAGATGGTGAGTCCATCGCCGTCTCGGACACTTTACATACGTAATTGAATTACTTATCAGAAATATGCAGGTTTCCTCACCATGTTTTCTTTCACCGTAAAGCACGTGGCGTGAAATCACTGTACATAAGTTTTTTTAGAAAAACTCATTGGTACAGGCTCCGCTGGGATTCGAACTTGCGTTGCTTGCGTAGCAGGCGACTGCTCAAACCTCAAGGCCACCACGGCTCTTTCTTCTCTGTCTTGTTTTAGTTTAATCGTGTTAAAAGTTTGTCTTGGGATTGTGGAAGACATAATAACGGGGATAAATAGTCTTTTACATTTAGTACAAGCTGTGCCCCGCGTGGATTTTCATGCTTTATTTCACGGAACCATGATGTGTTTTCTAAATATGAGTACTCTATGTTACTCCTTGAAACATCAGCTTTCTGCCAGTAAAAGTTCCGTTTAAATCAGCTCAGGCGATTAGCCGGAACAAACTGATAGGCAGAGAAAAATATTATTTGGTTATTCTATGTCAGTACCGTGTATAGTTTCATAATATCTGGTTGACCAAGCTGTGCTCGGTATCTTGGGATGGGTGAACGTCAGTCTCTAACCAGGGTACTCCAGTTTCGTTATCGTAAGCTGGAAGCCTCAACTTTGAGCTACCATAACTTGACAGATGTCGGCAAAATTTGCTGTCGTATTTTAATGATATTTTATGAGTTTTTCAGTGCCTGAAAACGTGATCAAAACGATGTTTTCCATAAATGAAACATAGCTAGATCTATTATTTGCCCTTGAAACCCCCTACGTGCAAAATTTCATGAATATCGTTGGAGCCGTTTCCGAGATTCCGATTATATACAAGAATAGCTCGTTTATATAGATATAAGATACATTTAGTGTAAAGCTGTTATTTTAATTACAAACAAACACTAAAATTCTATTTCTGTGTATGGATTTATTCATTCAAAGCATCATATAAAGCAGAGAAAAGGTTATAACAGAACGTGGGGTAAATGTACGTTTACGAAATAATGTCGTCCGCACGTTGGCCTATCGGCCGAGTGCTCCCTTTCTTTATATATTTTCGGGATCGAGTCGACAACGTCTAGAAAGTACAGTGAATGTAAAACAGAAGTTGAATACTGAATATTACTACAAAAACTATTTGATAATTAGAAAACATATTAAGCACACGCCTGTAGGGGTAGGCAGTGTTTACAGTACACCCACATATCATCAGTTATGTTTAAATCTCAGATAGAAGGATTTAATTCTTTGTACAGAAACAATTTTTATTTCCATATGACGTGCGTTTCGGTGAAGAATAGCCTGAGTCGAGACGAGACTCACCATCTGTTACATTAGCACCACATTTTCAACACTGAAAAGTGAACGTGTACGTCTGTCTGTCGGACACCTCTTAAGAGAGACTTCACTTGATCTACATTAGAACAACAGAGTCTTCAAAGACTTATCTATTTGGTGTTTAAATTGAAATGCCTAAACGTGTGGAATATAGATCTCCCTCCTTTTTCCAAGTCGGCTTAAACTCTAGCAAACAAACAACTTGTCACCCTATGTTACTTTATCAGTTACTTCAATATTTTAGTCTTGGATTTTTCAAATGGATCGCCTCTTACGTACGAGAGACATCGTAAATTGTGCTAAAGTACTTATTATTTATCTTTCCACCGAGAAGTGTTATCCTTCTTTGAGTATAATATAGCCTTTCTTTATTTATAGAAAGCGTTATTCTAGTTTTGTGTCATTCCTTATACCAAACAAGTATGAATAATATTTATCGAGGCTGAAATATTTATCCAAAAGAACTTCATGATATATTTGCTAGAAAAAATACAATTTGTAAGTTTACCATGATAAGGTATGAAGCTAGTACTTAATCTATACATACAGATTAATAAAATTGTAATTGTCCGTTTGTTATTCCAAAATAGATACTGAAATAAAAAAAAAAACTATTTATATAAAGAAATCTCTGTGTTTTTTTCTGTCAGTTTGTTCCGGCTAATCTCCAAAACGACCGGATCGATTTTAATATCATTGTTATATAGCTAATTTTGCGCGGAGTAACTTAAGCTACTTTTTTTTATTTAAATTGAGTTCTCCGTGTCACCCTTGAAACTAAGTCTACGCGGGTGAAACCGCAGGGCACAGGTAGAATAAATATGTATAAAGAGTTTACCTACACTTACATAATCGGATTATTCACCAACTCGATACAGGAGACTAAACACATATGTCCAGTTCGTGAACCTCAAAGTTAATAGGTATCATATAAGTATATCATCATCTGGTATTAATTAGGATGCTTTGTTATACTAGTATTCTACAAAGAGCCGTGGTGGCCTCGGGGTTTGAGCAGTCGCCTGCTTTGCAAGCGACGCAAGTTCGAATCCCAGCGGAGCCTGTACCAATGAGTTTTTCTAAAAACTTATGTGCAGTTATTTCGCACCAAGAGCTTTACGGTGAAGGAAAACATCGTGAGGAAACCTGCATATGTCTGAGAAGAATTTCAAAGGCGTATAGTGCCTGAAACGGCGATGGACTCACCCTCTGTCACGTTGGCACTTAAGCATATTCTGTGAAATGTGGGTGTTGTTGTTACAACACCTCTGCTTACCCCTTCGGGGACCCTTTTGGGATGGCGGAAGCATATAAAAATATTGAACAAAGAATCAATACAATTTAAATAACTAATCATCTCCCTGGCCATAACACATACATTGTTGGGGTCGGCACTTGGTTCCCCCGATGTGACTGATCACCTGATTTTTATACGAATCAACTGACATCTTAACTTCGTAATACTTTTACGAGAAAAATCGGTAATCTGGGTTGAACCAGTCAGAGTCTCTTAGGCCTCCGAATGTCCTGCAAAGATTGCCAAAGATGTTAAATTGGCAACGGGACCGAAAGCTTAACGTTCTCTCCGAGGCAAGGAGGGACCTCAGGCGGACACTTATCACCAATAGCAACTATGCCATGAGCTCTATACTTGTATTATAAAGAGAAACATTTTGTATGTAGGTATGTTTGTAACAACTGGCACAAAGTGTACTGGTCCAATTTAAAACAAATCTTTGACAATTTGAATGCTACATTATCACTGATTATTAAAGGTTATATTTTATCCCCGTACTCTCACGAGAACGGGAGCTACGCGGGTAGAACCGCGTGACGTCCGCTAGTAATTTATATCACTCATCAAACTTCTAAAGAAATCCAATTAAACAAAACTGATCTATCACTATTGCGACCTACTTCTGAATCAATTAAACCACTGAAGCTTGAGCACTATAATTAAGGTTCCACTAGAAATAGGACGTCTCTTTAATATAATGCTGTTTACATACAAGAATACACACATTTGCAAATACACATCAGCACTCCTATACAACTGATAGACAAAACACGAAGACTGAAACATAATACTTGTCTTGAAACCTCTATTAACAGCTTTACTGTTGTATACTGAGGCAAAACAATGCTTTTGCCTACAATGCCATATAATCATGCTCTATGAGGGGCAGTTAAAGCGGTTACCTAGTGATCTGTTGTGTGAAATTCTAAAATAACAGCTTTTAACTAACTTTATATGAATTTATTTACGACGCATATTTGAATCCCAGTGGGGCCTACACCAATGAGTTATTCTAAAAACTTATATGCAGTGATTTTACACCATGTGCTTTAGGAGAACATCGTAAGAAACCTGCATATGTCTGAGAAGTATTGTTAGACGTATGTATAGTGCCTGGGACGACGATAGACTCACCATCTGTCACATTGGCAAGAAAAGTCACAATAAATTATTGAAGCTGCCAGCATACCATAGACATCAGTGTTCCAAGAATTGGTTTTGACATGTTTTTTCGTTCACTTAAAATGCGCCCCAAGCGGCGAGTGTAGGAAGTTTTACGTCATCATCATCATCATCATATCAGCCATAGGACGTCCACTGCTGAACATAGGCCTCTCCCAATGATTTCCACCTCACCCGGTTGGAAGCGGCCTGCATCCAGCGGGTCCCCGCGGACTTGACCAGATCGTCCGTCCATCTCGCGGGGGGGCGCCCTACGCTGCGCTTGCCGGTACGTGGTCTCCACTCGAGAACTCTACTGCCCCAGCGGCCATCAGTCCTTCGAGCAAAGTGGCCTGCCCATTGCCACTTAAGCCTGCTAACCCGATTGGCTATGTCGGTTACCTTAGCACGTCTACGGATCTCCTCGTTTCTGATTCGATCTCGTAGCGAGACACCAAGCATAGCTTTTTCCATGGCACGCTGAGTGACTTTGAGCCTATTCAAGAGGCCTACAGTTAGAGACCACGTCTCGGCACCGTACGTCCGTATACAAAAAAGTGTAAAATGCAAGGTCAAGCGACAACGTTCATATCGTTATCTATACTTGGGGCACAGTTCGGCTACGGGGAAACACATAAATATTGCGTTGCCTTTCCGTAATTGTATAATTTTCAACTTCATAACGATCAGCCTGATTTACGAAGATTAAAATTTAATTTCCGATTAACAATAGCAGTATTGATTATGCGCCCGAATTTCCATTACTGTTATAATCCTATTACAATTACTTGATCAATGTACAGACAAACAGTGGCAGATGGAGTTTGTATATATTTACGTAGATCAGATTCTTCAGGCCTATGTAGTTGACTGTCGACATAAAAAGTTTTAATACGTTACTTTTGCATTTCAATCCCGTAATTTAAACTTATGGTCAATTCTCAAAGTTGTAGTTCTCGCTTACTAATATAATTATTGGTCTATTTATGTAATATATAAATATAAGACCAGAAATAACTTTGTAAAATAATTACTATTTAATGTAGTTTCCAATGGCGTATTAAACATTATAATTATCAAGAATTGTTTGGCAGAAAACTGACCTTAAATAGGAAATTGTTTGGCATTTTTCTACGGTCGAGAAATAAATCGTTTCAGAAGAATTGTATTTTAAATATTCTGAAAAAGAAAATAACAGAGTTGCCAGTTCTTCTCAGAAGACATATTCCCGTGGTAGTTTTTCTTAAGAATTGAACAACATAACTGCCGTACCAGCCTGCACTGAATAAATAATTTTCATTATGTCTCGGAATTCTGAGAAAAGAAATCTTTGCTGTAGAAATATTTAATCCAAACATTCTCAATGCCAGTGAATACAATAATGTTTACTTTTGTATCAAATCCGTCACGCAGAAACATTTTTTCAAGCGTCGTGCCGCGTGAATTTTTCCACAAAATGGATAAGATAAGGGGTGAGGAACCATTAATTGTACGTCATTGTCGCAAAACCCTCCCCTGACGAGGGAAGGGAGGCCCTCAGAGGACCTTTCGAGATCTCAGGGCACTGATGAATCAATTACAACATTGAAAAAATACTGGGCGGAAAAGGGCGACATTATTGTGACAGATTTGACTTTGCTTCGTAATGTATTGCTTGTGAACATTAATCTACAAATCTTAACAGCGAGAAATCTTAAAAGAGCAATTCTTGTATATATATAATCGGAATCTCGGAAACGGCTCCATCGAATTTCATGAAGTTTTTGCATTTAGGGGGTTTCAGAGGCAAAAAATGTATCTAGCTAGGTTTAATTTATGGAAAACATCGTTTTGATCACGTTTTCAGGCGCTGAAAAACTCATAAAATATCATTACAATACGACAGCAAATTTCGCCGACATCTGTCCAGTTATGGTAGCTCAAAGGTGAGGCTTCCAGCTTACGATAACGAAACTGGAGTACCCCGGTTCGAGACTGACGTTCACCGCATTTTTTTTTTCTTTATTTTCCTCTTTTTTGTGTGAAGAAGAAACCGAGCACAGCTCGGTCTACCAGATATTGTTACGGATATTGTTATGTTTTTTATCGGATGTGTAGGGCTAGTTAAGTATTCTACTCGCTGTAGTTGCTCAAATTTTGGGCTGTTACAATTGTTTCTTAATTTTGGTACAGGGCGCCTCAATATTGAGAACTTCTGAGCTTTGACGTTTTATTTTGGTACCGTAAAATTAAACTTCAATGCTAAGAAGTTCTTAATACAATCATATTTGGCCCCGTCGTAAATCGTTATTAAGTAACATGATTTCAACCAAGACTAGACCAAATATGAACTACATCTATATCCCTTATTAAATCCATATACCAAAAAGAGACAAAGCTAATTCTAAGCCAAAATTTTTTTTAAGGTCACGTGTTGTAATAAGGTGGAAAGAGTTAAAATTAAAATAAACATGCTCACGCCATCCCAGAAGGGTCCCCGAAGCGGTAAGCAGATGTGTTGTAACAACAACACCCACATTTCACCGAATATGATTAAGTGCTAACGTGACAGATGGTGAGTCCATCACCGTCTCAGACACCGTAAAGCAACGTGGTGTGAAATCACTGTACATAAGTTTTTTAGAAAAAGTCATTGGTACAGGCCCCGCTGGGATTCGAACTTGCGTCGCTTACGTAACAGGCGACTGCTCAAACCCCGCGGCCACCACGGCACTATAAGTAGATGTTTAATGTCTTGGCGAACCACGTGTTTTGCCGAAAGGAAAAACACTGGAGGGAGCCCTGTAAACCTTATGTATCTAATACTATGAGAGGAATGCATGCAGTGTGAAAATATTTGATCTACTTACCAATATCAGAGTCTTCAAAGAATAGTGACAAGTGGCAACATTTTGTCAAAGAAAATTATTTAAATGACCAGAAATTGTCAATAATTGCTTTAAAAATAATAATGGCCATTACTTAACTGTATCCAGGACTAACATCTAAATCTAGCCTAAATTTCGACTGATGGTATTTTACGTGGTAAAAAAGAAGAAATCCGAAGAATAGCAGGCTTTTCCTTCACTTAGTATAATTTGATGAGTCCTTGAAGACACCTTGGGAATTCGAGCATTGATAATTTATAATTGATGGATGATTTTCCTCGAGGATGGTATGAAAAAAAATTCAATTATGTGTTCAGAGTAATTGATTAATTTCTGCCTTTTATATTTTTTTCCTTTCATCTATTAAGTATTCAATCATTCGCCTGACACGTGCCTACTGCAGCATATTAGGGATTCAGGAGAAATTTAATATTTATAACCCACAAACTCCTGCAACCGTAAAGCAAAACAATCAAAGAGTATTTTTTCCTAACCAGAACTAAGAAATTAAGCATGTGTATCATGCATAAAAAATCATAATATGATAATGAAGTATCATAAATATTAAAATGAAAATGAAAATGATTTATCTAGTTTAAAGCCTGGTAAATTACTTTTGAACTAGCCGACCCTTAATAGAAAGTACTTAATGTAAATTATGAATGTGTTTTATAAAGTGGCACCAGAATTACGTTGCGTGTAACATGGCCTTCAGATGACTGATGTAAAACTGAAACGATTATACGGATTAGTTGCTCGACTAGTTTTATCACCATCTACCCGGACTTCACGCGGTTTCACTATTAGTTCTCGTTCCCGGAGTACGGGGATAAAATATAGCCTATATTAATCAGTGATAATGTTGCAACCAAATAGTGAAATAATTTTTAATGTCGGTCCAGTACTTTGTGGGCCAATTCATTACAAACATACATACGAACCGTTCCTCTTTATAATATACTGGCGGATGTCACGCGGTTTCACCCGCGTAGTTCCCGTTCCCGTGGGAATACGGAGATAAAATATAGACTATGTTACTTGCTGATGATGTAGCTTTACAATGATGAAAGAATTTTTGAAATCGGCACAGTAGTTTTTGAGAACACACAAAAATACAAATCCTTTCATCTTTATAATAGTAGAGGAGCTCGTGGCACAGTTGCTATAGCGCATATCATTCGATCAGTGAAGTTAAGCAACCCTAGCCCTAGCCAGTAATTGGATGGGTGACCGTCCGAGTTTCCTCCGTGCCTCGGAGAGCATGTTAAGCCGTCGGTCCCGGTTGCCAATTTATCATCTTTGGCAATCGTTACAGGTCAGTCTGACAACTGGTTTAACCCAGATACCAGATTTTCCTCGTAAAAGTGGTTGCGAAGGTCAGATGGCAGTCGTTTCGTATAAAAATCTGGTGATCAGCCACATCGGGTTGAATCAAGTGCTGACCCCAACAAGGTATGGGATAAGGCCAGGGAGATGATGATTTTTATAATAGTAGTGTAGAAGTATAGAAAGCAACAAATGTACCAACCATAAGAATGCTTTTAAATAAACTAGACTTCACTCTATGCTAAGAAATCCATTACTTTCATCGCAAATACTACATGAGTATTGCGCGAAATGGAGGTAAAATTGTAAAAACCTTCGGTGCAAATACTCTTAGTTTCAAGCAAGTTTCTTAGAGTGTATAACGGTACAAAGGTTATAGCACAAATTACAGCTAATCCTATTTAGGTAGCTGCTTTCAAACGTAGCCGAGAATTAGACGGATTTACTTCATAGAGGAAATTAGTTCTACGAATATGTACTGTGTAATTCTGCAAAGCTGTCTGAAATGGTTTCTGGCTATGGAAACAATATAACCATCGCCAGGTCAAGTTTTAACATCATGTAGTAGAGGCACAGTTAAAATATAATCTTTACAACTAGTTAAGGATCTTGGAACAAATCCCTTTGAAATTACACACTCGCATCATCGAAAACATAATCGGAATAAGCGTAGGTAATGCCAGTAAGAGGTGTCATTCACATATTTTATCGGCGTTTAAAAAAAACAATACGTCAAATTTACATTATTTAGACAGTGTATAAAAGAGTTAATTTTAAAATCTTTACGACTGAGAACCCTTGTGCAATGGAGAAAACGTGCTGATTTCAAAAAATAGGTCTAGATTCTTTACTGCTTTTAAAGCTTATATTTATATTGTGGCAGAGGTGAGTTCGACGCTGTCATTCGACGGTATGATTTAAATTTCCGGCAAAATAGGCAATATTTTATGATGCGGGCAATATTGTTGATTGGAGCGAAACTAAATGGCGTCGTGAACAATATTGCCCGTATCAAAAAATATGGTCTATTTTGCCGGAAATTTAAATCATACCGTCGAATGACAGCGTCGAACTCACCTCTGCCACAATATAAATATAAGCTTTAAAAGCAGTAAAGAATCTAGACCTATTTTTTGAAATGAAATCACACGGTCGTAAGATAATTTGACAGCGCTGAACTTATCTCTACTACGTACATTTTACTTAAAACGACCTGGCGGAGATATACATACAGATAGTTAAAATTGAAGTGTCCATTTATATTTCTAATGAATAGCTTTTCGCTAAAAGCATACGAGAGTAATAACATATATGTTGAAATTACATAAAAAAATAATTTCTAATTGCGGTCCGTCTGTCTGTCTGTTTGCTCCAAGTACTATATGAAACAGCTGACCCGATTCAAATTGGGGACATACATACTAAGTAGAGATAGTTTAATATTATCACTAAGTTACATAGTTTGTATTACTAGGCAGAGCTAGTAGAGTTATAAATAGTTAGCCCCAAACATATTATCTAGTCTATAGGCAAAAACCATTGCAGACAATTCCGTAGAATTTACACAGTAATATTCGCAGAACTAATTGCTTCTATAAAGTAAATCCGTCTAATTCTACGCTAGGTTTGAAAGCAGTTAAGTAAATAGAATGTGGCTGTCTGGCAATTCGTCATAAGTATCTTGATAACATCCAGAAGATAATAATTTCAACCTAAACTTGTTCACTGTAAGTTTGTTACACAGTATTCCCTCATCTATATACCCAACGACTGATCAAATTCCACCAGCGTGGGTCGCTCGACCAAGTTTCATACGTATGCAAAAGTTCAGCTCAATCGAATACCAGAAAGTAGGTCAAATTTAACTTGCAAAATTTAATAAAAACGTGACAGGTGAAATCTTTGGTGATACAGACTGAATGCTTGTAAAAAGAGCAAAATATTACATGATCTGCCAGTTCGAATTTCAGAGGTGACCAATGAGTTTTTCTAAAACTCTTGTGGAAAAGAGCCGTGGTGGCCTTGAGGTTTGAGCAGTCGCCTGCTACGCAAGCGACGCGAGTTCGAATCCCAGCGGCGTCTGTACCAATGGGTTTTTCTAAAAAACTTATGTACAGTGATTTCACACCACGTGCTTTACGGCGAAGGAAAACATCGTGAGGAAACCTACATATTTCTGAAAAGCAATTCAATGACGTATGTAAAGAGTCTAAGACGGCGATAGACTCACTATCTGTCACGTTGGCAAATCATCTTCGATGAAAAGTGGGTGTTGTGATTACAACACCTCTGCCTACCCCTTCGCGGAATACAGGCGTGAGCATATGTACGTATATATGTACTTGTGTGTAATGATTTCACACCACGTATTCCCCGGAAGAGTTGGCAGAGGTGTTGTAACAACAACGCCAAATAAGTCCATCGCCGTCTCAGGCACTATACATACGTCTTTGATTTACTTCTCAGACATACACAGGTTTCCTCGCGATGTCTTTGTTGAATAGGAGGACGCCAAAATACGACTCGACAGCGGTCATCAAGACGTTTTTATCTGTCTGTCTCAGATATATATATCGGTAAACTGCTAACGTGTACTGTGTAAATTATTATTAAAATAAAGTAGTAAAAGTATTAGTGTACTCAGTAATTCTTATTTACAACAGTCTTCCTTCACCGCAAAGCACATTACTGACCATAAGTTTTTAGAAAATGTCATTGGCATAGCAGGTGATTACTCAAACCCCACAGCAAGCACGCCTTCAGTACTTCATATAATTCCTTGCCCTCTCTTCCTTCTCCTACTATGCCCTTTAAGCCTTTATTAAGGATGGATAAGACGAAAATAATTCTCAGTCGTAAGTGTATCTGCGAATCACATGCAGGTAACACCTATGTTGAGAGAGTATAATGGGATCTCTCGTTTGACTTCTGTGTTGCCCGAATGGGTGCTGAATCTCTACAGTACAGAAGAACGCAGTCAAGTAATGCACCACAGAGTAGTGTTATTGTTTTAAGTAAAGTCACCAGTACTCCGTAGAGAGAAATAATATGAATATATATTTTTTATTTTTTGCCCGATTCTTCTCAACAAATGCAACCTTCCGAACCCGGTGGTAACTTTTATAATGCTGTATAATGTATTGTTTGTAAGAAGTCAAATCAAATAAAGATACTTTGAATTTTATGAAGTCTCTAAAAGCAATGGTTAATATTAGCCATTAACTGCCTACCTGATGGTAGGCAGTAAAGTTGACAGTTTTACCTTTGCAGTATAATAATATCTTCCCATTTATCAGTACTAAGTTGTATACACGTGGTATGTATTGTGGTTATAAAGAAAATCTTCCCAAAAAGGTCATTAAAGCGTCATATCACCGTATAACCATAGTACATAATATATACGCATACTTAGCAGTATGTAAACTAGACCAAATATTTGGGATGAAAACGATTGCTCCGTTAAAGCGTGTGAGTTGAACATTCCGAAAGTTTTGTTTAAGAAAATGTGGATTTGTCATTTTGAAATTTAGAAAAATGCGCCCGATGTGCTACGATGTGACACCTCTAACTTACAGCTTAATATCTCGTAAATACGTGCGTCTGTGTGAGTTGTCATTTTGAACGATATGTTCCTACATTCCGTACTGCTTGTAGTAGGCTTATATGGTATACTGTGTAACTGTATATTTGCGGCACACTTATCTGCTAATGGACTGTCGGGCCTTGCGGATGTATCGCTTATAACTCTATCTGACGCGCACAATTCGATTCGTCGACGTCTATTTTTCTCACACTAATAACATTGATGCGATCAAGGGCCGTATCAAATTCATAATAAAACCTTTGATGGGAATACACATTTAATGTAACATTTTACACAATCATTATAATGATTTGGAGGTACTTTTTTTAAAGTATTAATCAAATAGAGTTCATGATTTTAAAACTGGAATGTATTAATAAAAATTTATGATACTGATATTATTTTCTAAATATATCTGCCAGGAGTATTATCTTTCTAGGGTTCTTCTGTTGTAATACTTTGAGAGCCAAATGCACAAAATAACTTATAAGGAACCAATAAAAGCACCATAGTTATAGATTATTTATATTATTATACTAATATACTGTTATATTCATTAGTTTTAAATTATAAGGTTTTGATAAATGTATAATGTATAATTTATTACAAAGAAATATTATAACATTTTATTTTATATAGTAAAGGTATATTACCAAATTTTATTCAATAATTTCATGACTTTACATCGTCCTCAAACTCACGCACTAATTTAGATTCATATAAAAATTAATTATTCTAGTACTGTATAAAATGTACCATAATATTTATCTCATAAAATTAAATATATGAAGAAAGCAGAGAAAATGCCCATGAAATGAATAACATAACCTAAATTCCTCCGTGGTGTAAATACGACCCATACTTATACACAATTGCAACTAGTATTATATACATATATTGTATCGACATTGGTATGTTTGTAGGTACTCACCATTGGGAAAATCCTTGTACTACCACCAAAGAACTGTCAAATGTCCAAGCACACACACTAGAACCGAATATTTCATTTCACATTACCTTCACATTAAAAAATACATCACTAACATAACACTAGAATCGTATACACAAAACACTCGTGACGAAAAGTGTTAATGAGAATTCGAACGAACGATATTCCGCACTCGATCGGGAAGTAATCGGTCGATTCGAATTTAGAATTTGATAGTTATTTTATGTAGAACGTCGGAGCGACGTGGGGTGCGGTTAAAACGCGGTGCGGCGAGGCGCGCCGCTCACTGACGGCGTTTGACGGGGCGCCGTTTCTGCGCATGCCTGCCCGCGCAGCCTCGTTTGAAAAGGGATGAAAATTGCGCGTGCCGATTGTTAGCACGACCAATGCCGAATTGTGACGAATATTCTCAGCTGCCGCGATGCAGGCGTCGTTAACGGTTTCTACGTAACGTCCTCCGATAAATCGCAGTTAATTCGTTTATTGTACTCAAGGATTTATGACTGTGTTTAGCTTGTTGTGTACTCCGATTTGCAACGAATACATGAGCTTTCAATATGAGCTGCTCTTTGAAATGTTCAACGAAGCGGACTCTGACGACATAATACGGATATTATTTACGTGTTTGGTAACAAACATAAGGATATATACAAGTTGGTCGCAAGTACATTTTATACAGATTTTCTTGAATGACAACTTTTACAATACTAATACAACTATTACACTTTCAGAAAGTTTTGGTTTTCAGTTTCATCTACTGATACGTTTTGACTTATAAAGTGTTATTCAGGGCACCATGTATAGAGCCTGGCAATACATCTGCTAGTTTATAGTTAACTTGTTACAATCATAAGATAAATGTTACCAAAACTCTGATATTAATATCTTCCGAAAACTCACAAAGAATCCACTTTAAGGTTATTAACTTATAAAGGAAATTAGTGTCTGAAAAATGACACCCATTAAGCCGAGCCTCGATAGCTCATGACCTAAATTCTATGTAGTATAAAAAACTGTTGAAAAGTTTGCATACCCCTGAAGCCGACTGAAACCCACTACGCTCGGAGGCTGATGGCCGTATAGGCTGTTCGGCTACTTTCGGTAATCTTCGGCTATCGTCGGCTGCTCGTAAAAGAGGAGCTATTTTTACGACTATACGGTTACATATGCTTACAAACTTTTCTTCACATCTGTACTAGGCTTCACGGTTTAAAAAATAAGGTTGAGTTTCGTTTGAACTTCATGTTGGTTTCTTTGTAAAGTATGCGAAGAATCGGACCGTGATAGGCTTTTCTGAATTTTTTCCGGCTATCTTTCTTTGAGTAAAGGGATGTGTGTACAGTTTTGTTGTGAAAAATTGTATTTGTATAGGACTTGAGCTTTTTATGTTTCACTTGTAACATGAACATCAGTATCATAATTCATGTCAATTGCTAATTCACGTTTTTTATCTGTAATATGATCGATAGATAGTTCGAAAGGATGGATTACTTTTTAATTAAAACCAGCTGTGCCCCGCGGTTTCACCAGCATAGAATTTTCTCGGCCCGATCGGTTTACAATTGACAAAGTTTCATACAAACTTTCATCCCCTATTTTATCCCCTTAGGGGTAGAACTAATCAAAATCCTTTCTTAGCGGATGCCTACGTCATAACATCTACCTGACTTAACCCAGATCACAGATTTTCCTCGTTAAAGGGGTTGCGAAGGTCAGATGGCAGTCGCTTCGTATAAAAATCAAGTGATCAGCCACATCGGGTTGAATCAAGTGCCCCGACAATGTATGGGATAAGGCCAGAGGGATGATGATCTGAACTATCATTGCAATACGAGCTCATGGCTTTGCACCATGTGGCCGCTTACCAAACGATGGTAACTCAAATGGTTTCCATACCAAATTGATTTAAAAAAAATTGCCCTTCTTTCCCTACTTAAAATCCAATTTACCCTGTTAAAGTATAACAAAAGTAAGTACAAATTCGTTATTGAAATTTAAATTAATTAATTAATACGTTAATAACAAAGTGGAATTATCTTTCTTTGGCGCGGTCCGAATGGAATTAATGCTATTGTTCCGGACTCCGGAGTCTTTACAGTTGATCCGCAAAGAGGAGATGAATATTTATCATAATTGTATTATCTTTAGGAGTGTCTATCGCGAATGTCGTCTTCGTGACGACGTTTGATCACAAAAACTAATTAAAATGCACTTCAATAATGAAATGACCTGAAAGTTTTTTGATAATTTGATCAAATCTATACTTATCTACACTAATATTATAAAGAGGAAAACTTTGTATGTTTGGTTGTAATTAATAGAATCAAAAACTACTGGATCGATTTCAAAACTTCTTTCTCCATTGGATAGCTACATCATCAGCGAGTAAAGTAGGCTTTATTTTATCCCCGTACTACTACGGGAACGAGAACTACGCGGGTGAAACCGCGTGAGGTCCGCTAGTATAATGACGCTGCAGAGTTTGTTTTCTTGAACGCGCTAATCTCATGATCTACGGGTCCGATTTGAACAATTCTTTGAGTGCTAGATAACCCATTTATCAAGAAAGGCTAATGGGCTAAATATATCATCACGCTAAGTTTGCGTTAGCCCAAAGTAACCATTTCACCATGTAGAACCATGTAGAACAAGCGGGATTCAGAAGAGGTTTCTCTACGGTAGACCACATCCACTCTGTAGAAATGCTCATAGAAAAATATCAAGAATTTCACAGGCCCATCTACCTTCTGTTTATCGACTATCAAAAAGCTTTCGACTCTTTGCATCATCACTCAATATGGGAATCCCTAAAAGCACAAAATATTGAAACTAGCTACATCAAGGTTTTACAACATATATACCAAAATTGCAAAAGTAAAATAAAATTGGTATCAAGTGGACCGTATGTACCTATCAGAAGAGGAGTAAGATAGGGAGATCCCATATCTTCAACGATTTTTATTGCAGTTTTACAGTGCATCATAGAAAAACTGAATTGGAATAACGTCGGTCTAAAAATAAACGATCACTACTTGAGTCACCTAAGATATGCCGACGATATTGTTCTGTTTTCAGAAAATACAACAGACATACAGTCTATGATTAACGCCCTCCACACAGCAAGTAAACAGTTTGGCCTTGAAATAAACCGCACCAAAACAAAAGTTATGACGAACAACATCAAAAACGTTATATACCTACAAAATTAAGGTTTAGAATATGTGGACACATTTATGTATTTAGGAAAACAAATTTCCTTCTCAAATCTGAGAAATGAACATGAAATAGAAAGAAGAATTTCAAACTCTTGGAAAAAGTACTGGGCACTAAAAGAAATTATGAAAAGTGAAATGGCGATAAAAATCAAGCAAAAAGTTATGGACACCTGTATCCTACCAACACTATCCTATGCCAGTCAAACTTGGAAGTTAACACAACGCATAAAAACAAAATTAGAGCGTGTCAAAGAGGAATGGAGAGAAGTTTATTGAATATTAAAAGAATACAAAAAATACCCAGTAAAACTATACGAGAAAAGACAAAGTTAATTGATGCCGTGCAGCACTGCATGAAAATAAAGTGGCGTTGGTCTTATTGCTCGACTAACAGACAATCGATGGACACACACGCTGATAACCTGGAAGGGACCAGCAGGTGTAAGAAAGAGAGGCAGACCGATCGCCCGATGGAAAGACGAGGTAGTTCAAGTGGCTGGCGAACAATGGATGATCACAGCAAACGATCGCGACAGCTGGAAATCTCTAGAGGAGGCCTTCACCTTCGAAACGAGGGGTTCTTGTTAGAATTTAACAAAATTTAAATATATTAATATCATTAGTAATTAATCAGTTATTAAAAAATATATATGTGTATATACTTACTTACATACTTACATAATTAAGTTACAAAGTTAAAACATGTGTAAAATTTCAATTTCCTAACAAGAAATAAAAGGCTTTTTTATTTATTTTTTTATTTATTATATTTATAATAGTCTAGATATAATATAATTTGCTCGGAGCAAAGGAAATGTTTAGAACAGTTTAGAACTAAGCACTATGTTTGCTTAAAACGCTGGTATGTGAAGTCGGGGGCGTAAGTAAATCGTTAATTTCTGAGACGCTTGACCCAATTCCCTGGTCTGCGACACGCAGCCAAAGAATACATTAAAAACAGAACGAACATTCTCCTTTCATTTGATTTAATCATTGTAAAACAAAAATTATGTTTCAAATAATCGTTTGTGGAGAGCCGTGGTGGCCTTGAGGTTTGAGCAGTCCCCTGCTACGCAAGCGAAGCAAGTTCGAATGAGTTTTTCTAAAAAACTTATGTACAGTGATTTCACACCACGTGCTTTATGGTGAAGGAAAACATCGTGAGAAAACCTGTGTATTTCTGAGAAGTAATTCAATGTCGTATGTAAAGTGTCTGAGACTGCGATGGACTCACCATCTGTCACGTTGGCACTTAATCATATTCGGTGAAAAGTGGGTGCTGTAATTATATATATCTTAAATATCTCCTTGGGGGTTGAATTAATCAAAATCATGCAAAATTTCAAAATTCCAGTGGTTTGGGTTGTGCGTTGATAGATGTCAGTACAGTAGCACTATGTCAGTCAGTCAGTCAGTCACCTTTGAGTTATATATATTTAAATAGATTGAATAACTGCGGAATAGTGATAAACCTTTAGATGCATTTCAAAAACGTGTCACAACGGACTCAGAAAGCGATAGCTAAGAATTATATGATAGGCAATTTCTTCTTTTACATTGATAGGTAATCTGTACCGATTGCCGTTTCTGTTCATACGTATTCTTCTTCGGAGAACACAGTTTTCATGCACCGCTTGACTTATGATTTACTCTGTAAATACAGCCTTGTAGTTTTGTATTGTTTAACGTGTTGTATTTCTTTATTAGTACCTACAGCTATGTTATTTATTATTTGGCTCGCTGACTTTCCTTCGAGATATAATTTACTCGCAAATAAGCAAGCATCCACGCAAAATTATATGTTTACAAAATGCTAAATCGTGGGGTTTGAGCAGTCGCCAACGGGCCTGCAACAATGAGTTTTTCTACAAAAATCAAGTGCAGTGTTTAATTCCACACCACGTTCATTCACATTCACACCACACACGGTTAAGGAGATCATGGTGAGGATACCTGCATATGTCTGAGAAGTAACTCAAAGACGTATGTATAGGCGTATACGTAGGCTCTTAATCATCTTCGGCTAAAAGTGGGTGTTGTTATTACAACACCTCTGCCTTTTTTTCGTGTTCGTATTGTACGCCAATAAACGCTTGTAACACGTTGGTATCCTTATGTCGTAGGGAATCTCTGGCACTCAAATAAGTGAGTTCGCCAACCTGTCATTACATAGAGTCCTCAAGAAGCTCTAGACATCTGAGCACACTTAGGCGGTTTTCACACTGCCACGCATCGGCTTCATATAGCGTGTCGCCTTAATACGACGATCGCGCTTGGATGCATTTTCTGAGTGTTGAACTGGGGGTCTACCATCATCGGTTTAAGCAGTGCCTATTAAGAACTTCTGAGCTGTGCGGTTCATTTTGGTACCGTAAAACTTAACGTCAAAGCTAATAATTTCTTAATACGTGCTGCCATGCTAACGGAGATAATTACAGGTAACGTTAGAACACGCATTCTCGCGCCACGCTACGTGATACGGTGCAGTGTGCGAAGCGCCTAACTCTATATAATTTTTAGAGTACCATGGACTAATGAATACATTTTTTCTTTCAAAAACTTGATAATTGCTTAGGATACCAAAAACCACTGAGGTTCGTCCAATATGCCGTATAAACTGATTTAGTAACGTTGAAATATGTATTGCTCACGCCTGTATCCCATGGTGGTAGGCAGATATCACTGCTGGTCATGCTACGATCCTTATATACTTCTTTCATTTCGCCAACAATATTAATGTATCTCTTCCTTCGGTTACAAGAGCTTCGAATTTCACCATTCTGAAGAAGAAATACATAGGTATGGTCACGCCTGTATTCCCCAATGGGGTAGGCAGAGGTGTTGTAATAGCAATACCAATATTTCACCGAACATAATTAAGTGCTATAATGACAGAGGGCGAGTCCATCGGCGTCTCAGTCACTACCCATACGTTTTTGAATTACTTCTCAGACATATGCAGGTCATGATGTTTTCCTTCACCGAAAAGGCAATATTCTCCTAACAAAGATACTAACGTCACATAATCACACGGTTAACTAATTCTGTTGAAGCAAACTACGCATTCAGTGGCAACTGTGACAATGCCTTGAAAATACAATTTGGCCACAATCACGAGAAATGTCGTTCTAAAGACAATATACACACGGTTCTGTGGATTCGCATGACTGTTACCGAATTGCGTTATGTAGTGTGGTGCAAGTAAAAATTACTAGTATTCGAGCTATGATCAAGTGATTTGATTAATCGCCTTCTATGCAAAGAACCTGGTTGACAGAGCTGTGCTCGGTTTCTTTTCAATGACGTTTTCTCATATGCTGAAAAAAAAATGGAAAAAAAAGAAAAACTTGACCCGGGGTACTCTAGTTTCGTTATAGCCCCGCAAGCTGGAAGCCTCACGTTTGAGCTACCATAACTTGACAGATTTCGGCGAAATATACTCGTATTGCAATGACATTGTAAGAGTTTTTCAGTGCCTGAAAACATGGACAAAACGATGTTTTCCAAAAATGAAATCTAGCTAGATCCACCTTTTGCCCCTAAAACCCCCTACACACAAAATTTCATGAAAATCGTTGAAGCAGTTTCCGAGATTCAGATCCTATATTATGCTATACTATAGAAGAACTGCTCGTTTAAACTGCTGGTATAAAATGACACTTACTCAAAGGCCTGCATGACTTTTTGCCAATGAGTTTTTGAGAAGCTTAACGTTAAACTAATATCATGAGGAAACCAGTTTAATATCCGAGAAGAAGTTTATAGGTACTCAACATTTTAATTTAAAATCAAGAAAGTGTGTGGGTGTAGATCAATATTAACTGCCAGCGGGAATATGGTAAAGGCCGCAATGTATAAAACGGTTATTGGTAATATGTGTAGTAGCTTCTGAATAGTTCTAAAGTGGTTATTTTGGGCTAACGCTCATTTCTGCCCGTGATTTCGTTTACTTAGCTTGACGATATACAGCCCTCATTAAATGGGTTCTCTAACTCTAAAATATTGTTTTAAATCGGTCTTGTAGTTTCTGAGATAAGCACGTACGCACAAAATCATCAGCTTTATATAGTGAGTAAGCGGGCCCGACAGACGTTGTCCTGCAACACTCAAATCAGCCCAGCCGTTTAGTTCAAGTCTGGAGGAGTCTGGTGAAATACACACGTACAGTAGACTTATATATAAAACGTAGAAAAATAAGGACACAGATTTGTTATAACAATTTGAACCTTTAATCAATGAAGGAAGGTTTTATGAGGTACGTATGTCGCACTACTAATAGACGGCCGTAAGACTTTTGACACTAGGGTACATAATTAAGCTCGTAAAATGTACGTGATAAGGTCTATATTACCCCTGTCAGTTGCTAATTACAAGTCATGTATGATAGGCAATCTGTATGAAATTAAATTGTAGGTATCTCTAATATCTATATTTGTAATATCTATATTTACTTAGCCTGAGCTTGGTGTTAGAGCAGAGCTTGAACCAATGAGTTTTTCTAAACATTTATGAACAGTGATTTCACCGCACGTGCTTCACGGTGAAGGAAAACATCGCGAGGCAACCTGCATATGTCTGAGAAGTAATTCAAAGACGTATGTATAGTGCCTGAGACGACGATGGACTCACCATCTGTCACGTTGGCACTTAATCATATTCGGTGAAATGTGGGTGTTGCTGTTACAACACCTCTGCTTGCCCGTTCGGGGACCCTTCTGGAATGGCGTGAGCATATTTATGATTGTACTACATAGATTTAAGCCACCCTTTATAAATATACACCTACATTAGATTCCGTCCCGAATTGTACAATTAACGCCGTACCAAAGAGATCCCTTAAAGGGGCTGAAAAGAGTGGGTATCGCACAAAGGAAGCGATTAATTGTTTAATTCATTTTAAAGACACGGTTTAAGGCGACGACCCTCCTCAGAACGGACTTGCCTATTTCGGATACGTACAGTTAAAATGACATTTATTGGAGGACAATGCCGGGTGCTTTATTCGAATGAGTTATGTTAGGAATTTGCTTAAAATACTGTTTGCACGTCGTGTCTACATTTGACGGCTTTTTACCGAAAAGTGTCAGTTGTCAATACGACTGATATTATTCTTGTTTCTGTATATATTTTCTTACTGCGAAAATATACTATTTTTAAATAACATTCACAGAAATTTTAAATTTTCTTGTTTCAGGAGGAATGCCGGGTGGTAAACATCGAGCCTAAGCAATTTTTCTATTAGACGTAAAATTTTACAACCAAAATCTGTACATACATACATTGAAGAGTCTGTTTGTAATTCCAAAATAACAGTTTTTCACTATATGCATATGAAAGTATATACAACAGTGCCATAAAAAAAATGTTTAAGTCTGTCTGTCTGTTTGTTCCTGGTAATCTCACTTTTTATTTTAACGGGACTTTCACTGGCAGATAGCTAATGTTATAAAGAGTCATCATATCAGCCATAGGACGTCCACTGCTGAACATAGGCCTCTCCCAATGATTTCCACCTCACCCGGTTGGAAGCGGCCTGCATCCAGCGGGTCCCCGCGGCCTTGACCAGATCGTCCGTCCATCTCGCGGGGGGGCGCCCTACGCTGCGCTTGCCGGTACGTGGTCTCCACTCGAGAACTCTACTGCTCCAGCGGCCATCAGTCCTTCGAGCAATGTGGCCTGCCCATTGCCACTCAAGCCTGCTAACCCGATTGGCTTATAAAGAGTAACTTATTAAAAAAATATTTATTATTAACCACTACCCCGTTGCGTAGGGTGTACCAGCCGAAAGTAAATACTCTCCGCCAGGAGATTTTTATCGCATTAAGTCGATAGGATATAATTACATTGTTGTTATGTAAACATTTTCCTCCTTCCGCTAATAATAACTGGATAATAGTTTTTTTTCATAGATTGTTCGCTTCCTTAGCTGCACTGCCATCTGACCTTCGTAACCCACTTTTATGAGAAAAATCGGTAATCTGGGTTAATCCAGTTGTTAGACTCATATAGGTCTCTGACTAACCTGTAACGAAAGATGTTAAATTGGAAATCGGTACCGGCGGCTTAACGTTGTTTCCGAGTCACGGAGGGAACTCGGGCGGTCACCCATAGAAATACTGGCTGGGGCGAGGGCTACTGTGATAACTGTGCCATGGGCTCCTCTAGCCAACAAACAAGTAATAGCATTAATAATGAGGCTATTTGAGGGCCAAACGATTTTTTTAAATTAACTATACAATTAGCAAAGTAATCTAGAATAGGTCAATTAGGCTGAAAGTACGATAAATCAGTGGGAGAATTCGGCCGTTACTCAAGATACGAAGTAATTCAACTTCGGTCCTTCGTAATGTGAATATTTTATAGATTTTGGTAACTAGTCTCGAGAATCTTTTATCAACTGGTTTATTTTAGATTAAATTTAAAAGATCTGTCTAGTCTACTTTGTAGTCTGGGCTACTTTGATTTAATTTTGATAAGTGGAATTTTATGAGAAATAAGTTTACCTATTGGATTTATCCATCAGTAATTCCCAGTATCAGCCTGGAGACTGGACGTGTGCCCGGTTTATGGTACTAGCCTTGCCGACGACTGGCCAAAAAGTGGATATACTATTAGTACATCTCACACAAGGGGTAGGCCCATTGGGCATATAGACTAGACGTATGTATGTGTAGATTTCGTCCCGAGAGAGAATAATACTCTTGGTGTTACATGAGGCGATTAGTACGCTAGCAAAGTATTTGATTAAAATTTGCATTAAAATTATCTAGCTAGGTTTTATCTTCAGAAAACATCGTTCTAACCATGTTTTCAGGCACTGGAAATTTCGTCAAGTTACGATTGTTCAGACGGGAGGCTTCCAGCCTATCGGGTGATAACGAAATTAGGCTATACCCGGTTCGAGCCCAAATGACACCGGTTCGGTATTTTTCCTTTTTTTCTTTTTTTTTTTTAACTTGGTTTCTTTGTATTACGTAAACAAACTCGAAGAAGACAATATACTTATAACACCAGATAATATTTAAAGTTGAAACTTCAACTTGGTATTCCATCTCTAAGCCCAAAATCTCCTAGGACACTGAAACACAACGGTAATTCCCCCGCTATTTCACTGATACCCTATTTTATAACCACTCAGATAGAAGGAGGCTCGTTACCGGCTAATGCGGTCCAGAATTTTGCGCGGTCACGCTCCCGTACCCTTGCATGCATCAAAATTATTAAGCTAATATAAAATTTATAATGCTTGCACAGGCTTTCAGGCTCGGGGTGAGTAACCCGCCTTGTGTTATCTAGCGGCACCGAATAGGCAGGTGTTTTTTTTATTAGAAAATATAAATAACGTAGGCGTATTGCGAGATTTGAAGGTCCTTTCTTCCTACTGTCTCAATGGTCCTGTGGTTGCAAGCACTACTGTAAAACACGAGGTCCTCTGTTCGTGACCGGAGTCTCGGACTGTGTCCAGCTCGCCCATATAGCATGAGATTTAAGCATAAATTGAATATGGGCTAGCCTTAGTCATCCTCTTCCTCTCTTCCCTTTCCATCTATTACGTTTTTAAAGAAGCTGTTATGTGTCACACAAGGTGGCTCATCTTACCCTTTTGATTTTGGATTGGACATGAGACAAGTTAAAGAAAAGGTGGACAGAGATAGCACTGGACAGAGACAAGTGGAAAGAGATGCAGCGGTTACACCGAGAAGAGTTATTACCCTTAAATTCATGATGATGGGTGTACTAAAAGTCCCTCTTCGAGAATACATGCGTGAGCATATTAATGTATATAACCTATGCTTTTCGTCCCAAAAAAATAGTTGGAACACTTGAGGAATAACATTATTTCTGTTATGCTTGGTTATCTATTCCTTATCGATAAACGATTAGAGATAAGTCATCATCATCTCTATGGCCTTATCGTATACACTGTTGGGGTCGGCACTTGATTCAAACCCGATGCGACTGAGCCCTTTCCCTGATATCCTTTTCTGTATAGGTCCCGCCACGAACTATGAGCGTCGGCCTTGAATGAGCAGTTACCACTAAGCTTTTTGCTGAGCGTTCATAACTTGTACGTGTACCAGAATAAACACATTCGTTTATTTTAAATATAAACAGAAGCTTTGTCAAAAGCCGATTATACTGTTACTGATATCATTGGTGGCCAGCGTGCCATTGACTTCCTCAATTTTAAATGCCATTGAAATAACACAAATCCATTTAAATAAAGGAAGGACGTGTATAGCAAATGGGCGTTTGTTATGCCGTTCGTCCTTTAAAATTAACATAAGCTTGTCTTAAAAATTGACGTTCAATGAGTGTTCCAAGTGTCCCTTTTGTTGAAGGGAATACTTTGAATCGTTCCCATTTAATTTGAATATTATAATTGACATATTTTGCTTTGGCGTTATTACAAAAATCTATTAAAATTCGAGTACCAAAAAAGTATATTGGTAATATCATCTTAAACGTTTCCCGGCATGATGCTGGGTCCGCTTACCTGCCCTTTTTCCTCTACTTTTTTCGGTCTTAGGCTTCCTCCTGTGTGAGGTCGTTTTCCTTCATGTTGGTTTTAACGATGTCAATCCAGCGGCTCACGTGGCCAAACCATCGTACTCTATTTTCCTACAGCTCGTCCGCGACGTCACATTCACCTAGGTTCCCACGAAAGTATTCGTTACGGGAACAGTCTAGTCACGTAACGCCACACATCCGTCGCAACATCTTCATTTCTGCAACGCGAAGCTGCTGGATGCTGCGGATTTCCGTGGGTTGGCCACCGTTGGTTGCCACACAAGACTCTTTAACTCACCGGTATCCTTCGATCACAAATTTCGCCGGTGACTTATCGCCATTTACTCACGCTGCGCTCATCCAAGCTTGAAAAAAATATCACTAGGTAAAAAAAAAAAAAAATTTATTCAACATAAGGTACACTTGGAACATTTCAAAGATATTTTAAAGACTTCAGCTAACAAGAGAAGATCCGGTGTAAGAAACTCCCTTGCTTATTTTTAGCACGTGTTAAAGATACGTGGAAATGAATTGCTAAGATAGTAGGTAGTACGAAAATAAAGAATTAAAGTAACTTAGTATCATACAAGGTAGTTTGTGAAACATCTTTAAGCTGATAATAGTTTGTTTGTACATCTTCTTGGCCTGTGGCTGTGCGATAAAACTGCTGGGTGGTATTGAATCAAGGAATATTTTCATTGAATAAGTAACTTTACTTCGATACATATCTCAGAGGAAAAGTTTTCTTTACGGGATGTCCACATCAATATTTATAATACTGTAGTTTTTGTGTCCTTCCGACGATTTGAAAGGACCTTGTAAGAAGTCTGATCAAATCTATATCTATTCTATATTATATTATAGTATATTATTACTTTATTATATAGTATATTTTATTATTAGTTAGATGAATAAAATTGAAGTGTCTGTTTGTAATTCCAAAATAACAGCTTTTCATTGAATGCATAATATGAATGTAGGTATATCCTACCTATATAATTTCATATTATATACTCACAGATCGTATCAAAAATAGTGTGATAAGAGACAGCTGCAAGTTGAAGAATGATGTGGTGACCAGAATTGAAAAAAGTATAATGAGATGGTTGGACATATCGAAAGGATGAGTGAAAGGCGATTAACGAAAGAAATTTATAGAGCGAATGTGACCAGAAGTGTAATATCTCCTGCGCACATGGAAAATCCTCGTTGAGATTAGCCGCTGTAACCGAAATTCGGTTGGAGATCATAATATACTGACTAAAAAAAAACAAATTTTCTCTGTTTGTTTAAAAAAATCTGTTTGTTTGTTCCGGTGATCACCGCAACGGCTGGATAGATTTTACCGGACTTTCACTGGCAGATAGATATTTCCACGTGGAGTAACTTTGAAACCACGTGAAATTAATGAATAAATGATTTTTTTGTTTGCGTTTGGATGGCGCCCTGGATGGTTTAGATAATATAGCGATAGCAACTGTGCCGGAGGCTTCTCTCTCCCTCCCACCAAGGCACTCATCTTAAATGAGATAAAATATGCTCACGCCATGAGGGTCTCCGAACGGGTAAGCAGAGGTGTTGTATTAACAACACCCCCCATTTCACTGAATATGATAAGTGTCAACGTGACAGAGGGTGAGTACATCGCCGTCTCAGGCAATATACATACGTCTTTGAACTACTTCTCAGACATATGCAGGTTTCCTCACGATGTTTTCCTTCACCGTAAAGCACGTGGTGTGAAATCACTGCACATAAGTAATGATATAAGAACTAAAATAAATTACCAATCGATTTAACAATTTACTTAAGTAAGCGATTCATTCGTTTAATGTCTTAAAATGTTTGAAAACGATTGAATTCTGTCAAACTTTCGTCAAGTCGTGTTAAAATAATCAGTATATTTTGGTAAGGTACTCAAACAAATTTGGTTAGAGGGCGAGTTGACTCGATAAATTGTAGGAGCACTCGAGCCGATAAGAGCTTGTTGGATTTTCAGATTTTCAGGATCTGAAATTATTGACGAACGCCTATTATAAGAGGGCTTGAGAATAACAAGTTGCCACGTGTTATTAATTCTGTATACATTTTAAAGAAGAACACTTTTTACAAATTCATCTCTACGTAATAAGTTGACCACAAAAGATACATACGTACATACATATTCTCATGTCTGTATTCCCCTAAGGGGTAGGCAGAGGTAATAAAACCTACTATTCACCGAAGATGATTAGGTGCCAACATGTCGGATGGTGAGTCTATCGCTGACTCAGGCACAATACCTACATACGTATACACTATACGCAGGTACTTTGTAATTTTTGAAATTGTAAAATATAATATTATTGAAAGGAGTAATTACTGAGTTTCTTGTCACGTTCTTCTAAGTAAAAGCAACCTTCTAAACCTGGTGCTAGGATAATTCCTACTAAAATTATAAATGCGAAAGTAAATCTGTCTGTCTGTCTGTTACGCTTTCCCGCTTAAACCTCTCAACCGATTTTGATGAAATTTGGCACAGACAATCTTTAGACTCTGAGAAAGGATATAGGCTACCTTTTATTGCAAAAAAAGTATTATATAAAACTAAATCTACACGGGTGAAACCGGCACAGTTAGTCATGTATAATTATGTCATTCTGACAATTTGAAATTACTTTTTTAAAGTCTAATCGAAGTCCTAAACGTTTTTTTTTTCGAAAAACTAAGCTTCTCCCAAAAAATCGAAAAGTTCCTATCGCGGTTCTTATTTGCGTTTGAAAGTGGTCTAGGAAAGTCTTTTACGTTTATATACTTTAAACCTACTTAAATAATTAAACGAACGAAAGCTTGATACATGAGCGGTACAGAAACTACGTTTATTTTCGAGAAGTTTTGTTTGTCGAGAATAAGAGTAGGCCCCCTGTGTCGTCATTTACGTAGACGAGATGTTTTGGGAAAGATAAGTAGAAAATCCTAGTTATAAAATAAGTGCTTTGAAATCCTAATCCTAAGCTACCTTAATGAACCACACGGAAGTGAGCAAAAAGTACCAAAAGGCAGATCTGCAGGAGCCGTGCGGAAACGTGGCTATTCGTCATTGTCGTAACAAACCGAGGGAAGCTTCTTAATGACTCGACAGGGTTACTGCCAGGGTCCCGTAGTGACCTTTTGCTGCCGGAAATTATACCGTGATTGACCAAATATAACTTTATATAACAAAGATTTTAATCTTATTATGCATTGAATCCATACACACATACATATGCTCACGCCTGTATTCCCCGAAGGGGTAGGCAGAGGTGTTGTTATCACAACACCCACTTTAAACCGAATTTTTGATTAAGTGCCAACGTGACAGATGGTGAGTCTATCGCCGTCTCAGGCACTATATACATACTTCTTTGAATTACTTCTCAGAAATATGCAGGTTTCCTCACGATGCTTTCCTTCACCGTAAAGCACGTGGTGTGAAATCACTGTTTAGAGAAACTCATTGGTACAGGCGCCGCTGGGATTCAAACTTGCGTCGCTTGCGTAGCAGGCGACTGCTCAAACCTAGAGGCCACCACTGCTCTTTGAATCCATTTGTTCGATTATTGTCTAAAAATGTATTTTTTTAAATAATTGTCTTATCCATTCTACCAGGAAGGAAACATAATCCCTGTCATTCTAATAGGAAACAATTCTACGAAGCAGTACATTCGCTTGGAAACATTACAAATGTAGCCGTGGTGGCCTCGGGGTCTGAGCAGTCGCCTGCTACGCAAGCGACGCAAGTTCGAATCCCAGCGGGGCCTGCACCAATGAGTTTTTCTAAAAAACTTATGTACAATGATTTCACACCACGTGTTTTACGGTGAAGGAAAACATCGTGAAGAAGCCTGCATATTTCTGAGAAGTAATTCAAAGACGTATGTATAGTGCCTGAGACGGCGATAGACTCACCATCTGTCACGTTGGCACTTAATTATCTTCGGTGAAAAGTGGGTGTTGTGATAACAACACCTCTGCCTACCCCTTCGGGGAATACAGGCGTCAACAGAAGTGTCAACAGATACTCATACCTATATATATATATATACCTTGTTAGATAAAAAAAAAATGTTTTTCAATCTTTTTCAACTATACAGAACCTTCCGAAGAAAATCCGTGTCAACCCTGATTTTTTACATTGGTGTGAGCTCTGCAACACTGGTTCAGTGTGTGGCTTAGACAAACGAGACCCTAGGCATCGACTTCCTTTGTTAGGCTTTACATGGTTCCCGGTTCTTATTTCGTTTCCTGGAGAAGTCAGGTTTGACTGTTCAAAACCTGCTTACGGTCAAGTTTTTGTGTTGTAATGTTTTTAGAACATTCTTCTTTCAGCATCTTACAGATACTTTTGGCTTGGTACTTTAGGCGGGCAGAATATGACGTTTCTCGTATATCAAAAGAACCGAAGATTGTCGAGATGTAACGAACCAGCCTAAGTATCTACCATGTATCAGATAGAATTCTTCTCCATTTTCCTCAGTTGTCTATAATTTTAAAGCGAATACGAAGAAATGCAAAGAAATTACATATTATATAAAGAAAAATCGAAGGGTAAGTCGGTACACAACTATTCCATTTGGTCTTGGTCCATGAGTCTTTCTTCATTACAAGTGCAGTCAGTAAATAAATGGAAATTAAACGGCTTCCTTACTGCGATAGTGGTTCCATAGTAGGGGTAGCCGATTTAATTTTGTTGCATTATATCAAACTTTTACTTATATAATATTTATTTTTATTTATTTATTAATTATTAGGTTTGCCAACAGTTCTTACATAAACAGTATACAGAAACTTAATTGTAGGGGTGCCAAGCTATATGTAGAACCTATTACAGGCAAACACCACATGCATTATATAACAGCAGTACTGTGATCTGCGCACTTGTAGTGCTATTAGTATATGTGCACACATTAAATAGATAGTAACAATCAAACCAAGATTATCTAAGCTTGACACAAAGTTTACAGAGGATAATATTTAGTTACGTGGCTTTGAGAACAATTTATATATTCTTTGGTATCAATTTCTCAGTAAGGATCTTCTTTTTTAAATTAACGTTGCATCATAAACTAGGGAGTGAGAGAAATGGAAGACAATAACACATTGCGCCGACCACAAATAACATGGGATAAGGGCAGGAGGATGATGATGATCATAAACTATTTTATATTCAACTTCATGCTAACATAATTTTATATAAGGCACTGCTGTATTAAACATGCTCCTTTCAAATTAAGAGGAAGCTAAAAATTAAGCCTCATTTGAGTGACGCCCCTTTAACTGGCTTGCAGTAGTGATGGGCCGTTAGCTTCGATATCGACATTTCAAAAAACATTTGTATTTTTACTAGACACTTTCGTAGTGCTAACAACCATACAATGAGAAATATTTTATAATTTCGTCCAATGTTTTTATATCAATTATAAAACGCTTAAGACTCACCTGAAGATGTGCAGTTATGTATCCTATATTATTACTTTAATGCTTGTATTAACATGGATATAACGGACTTAGTAAAAGTCCCTACAGCGCTGAATAACGACTTTTTTGAAAAAATCTATTTATGTATTATGCTTTTAATTACCATTTTTATGTTTCGTTACAAAGTTGAACAGTCCATTAAATTAATGGGACCAAATATGCTACTTGCGCGTTGCCAACCTTTAATATCTTATATATATTTATAAAAGAAAGTCGTGTTAGTTACACTATTTATAACTCAACAACGGCTGAATCGATTTGGCTGAAAATTGGTGGGGAGGTAGCTTAGAACCAGAAGAAGGACATAAGACACTATATATATAAAAATGTATACATACAGATAATTAAAAATTAAGTGTTTGTGTTAACAACTTTTCACTTAATGCATATGAAAGTATATAAGGTACTTGCATAAAAAAACATATTTTTTACATTTTCTCCGTGTGTCTGAATGTTTGATCCGGGTAAACTCTGAAACGTCTGGACTGATTTAGTTTAGACGTTAGAGTTCCGTGAAAATATCCACCCATAAAATTAAAACTACGCGGGTGAAACCACGGGGCACAGCGAGTATTATCATAAAAGACGGTCTAATTAAGAAAGTCTAAGGCCTTCACTCCTAATCCTCTCCATTTACATGAAGCTCTGGCCAACTTACCCGCTTCAGTAAAACAACACAGCTGTAAGGTATTATTTGTCTCCTGCCTGACTGATGTACAGACATCAGTCAGGCAGCTCTTAATTGCGAGCTATAGATTCAAAATGCATATGCTGTATCTATCTTCAACATCTTTAATAGACATTCTTAGTGATAATTTTCCATTGAAGCTTCGCTCCTATTAGTTGCAGCGTACTTTTGTAAAGCCTTCTTAGTTGAGTCGATATTTGAAAGTCGATAACGTTATTCCCATCACTAGTTCCTAAAACAAAATGAGAGATGGGCGGACCCTGTGTCGCCAGCAGAAGTTTTATTACACGGTACGTGGTCAAATTCCACAGAAAATTGTAATTTTAACAGAGATTATCGTTTTTTCTCAAGTTTTCTTTATAATAAGGGTAATTGGGAATTAAACTTTCTTAGTTACGAGGTAAAGCGGTCGTTGTAGATGATGGACGCATTCAATTATATAGGAAACTAGCTGTGCTGCACGGTTTCACCCGCGTTCATTTACTTTAAAATCTAATATTTTTAAATAAATGTTATTTATGTCTAAAATAACATTTATTTAATTTCTATCATCAGCTATCAGCCGGTGAGAGACGCAATAAAATCAGTGCAGCTGTCTCATAGAGAAGGCGGAAAAGGCAGAATGAGTTACTTTTTAAATTGTTTAATATATGTGCCGTATTTACGTTCATATGCATTTAAATTTTTACACCTCAATTGTGTTTATGTAATATATGACACTCTCGTTGCCAATGTGCGATAAATCTGAGAAGAAACTCAAAGATGTATGTATGTATATTAGCTTAAGCACTGGTAGGCAATAGACTGCTATCACATACCTTGCTAAATCATGCCGAAAGGCCAAAAGCAACCAATCGATGTGGATATTTTGAATCAGAGTCGTAGTTTGAAGTAGCTCCAAGACGAAGTTTCCAAAGTGTTAATATAAAATAAGTTGTTGAACTAAAATCTTGTTCAGCACTTTACGATAGTACACTGATGAATCAAGTTCGTGATTAAAACGTAATAAGAGTCATTGACTCTTTGTTAACTTATTATGTTTCATTGAGAACTTTTCAATTGAGTCGAATGTGATTGCATCGTTTCATTTAATAACACTTCACTTCGCCAAACAATTAATTTATCGCTGATAATATTGTATTCGCAATCAAAATCTTCACAAGATACATGAAATTGAATTTAAAATGGTCTGTTGGAAAGTCGTAATTAACAGGTTTTCACTAAATGCATATGAAAAGATATCTAACTAGATATCCTTTCATATGCATTTAGTAAGTAAGATACATGCATACATACATACATATGCTCACGCCTGTATTCCCCGAAGGGGTAGGCAGAGGTGTTGTAATCACAACACCCACTTTTCACCGAATTTGATTAAGTGCCAACGTGACAAATGGTGAGTCTATCGCCGTTTCAGGCACTATACATACGTCTTTTGAATTACTTCTCAGACATAAGCAGGTTTCCTCACGATGTTTTCCGTCACCGTAAAGCACGTGGTGTGAAATCACTGTACGTAAGTCTTTTTTTAGAAAAAAATCATTGGTACAGGCCCCGCTGGGATTCGACCTTGCGTCGCTTGCGTAGCAGGCGACTGCTCTAACCCCGAGGCCACCACGGCTCTTAAGTAAGATAGGAGTAACTTATTACTCCTTGTAACATTAGGTGTCTGCCAGTGAAAGTTCTGGTAAAGCCGTTTCGGAGATCAGCTGGAACAAACAGACAGACAGATGTGAATACCGGATATTTTTATATATGCATTTAGAGAAAAGCTGTTAATTACGACTTTCCAAGAGACAATTTCAAATTCAGTAATTTAAGAATTAATTTTATTCCATCAAAACATCAGCCACGCATGAAATTGACCCTACGCGGGTGAAACCGTGGGACATAGTTAGTTTTTTCATAAAACTAGCTCTCTGTAGACTTCAAAGGAGAAGGAGGTCAATGGCTGGCATTCACGTCATACTTGTGAACAGGTGCTGCTTGTGGGGGCTGGTCATCTCAAGCTACGCATTTATTTATAAGAAGATGTACTAGATTTTTAGTTATGTTAATTTTTATCGACATTTGTGCATTGGAACATTGTCCATGAGCTTACGTTTTTTTTAATTATTTATTTTGTATTCTTTAAATTGTTTAATATTTTGAAAAGAGTAATTACTGAGTTTCTTGCCAGGTTCTTCTCAGTAAAAGCAACCTTCCGAACCTGGCGGTAGCATGTATAATCCTGTATAATTATGTCATTCTGACGATTTGAAAGTACTTTGTTAAAAGTCTAATCGAATAAAGATACTTTTGACTTTGATTTTGAAAGTGACGTATTTAAAGTTGCTTGGGACTTATCACGATAATATTTTGAAAATAACGTACCTCGACGTATCGATTGGGTTACAACACGTGGTCGCGAACAGACTAAGGGGATGGGCGATTATTATCGTGATAAGTACCGAGTTACTTTAAATATGAATTTAAATGGTGAAAGTTAAAGAAATATTATTGATGTGACGATTTAGAAAACCGTCTCTTGAAAACAAATATAAACTAGGTACTCTAAGTATATTTGGCACAGGTCCAAAATTACAAACCCAGAAACCTTTTAAGATGAATTTATCAGCGTAGATTCAGCATTTTTGTCACACCGCCAACAAGGGAGTTGGCAAGGAAAAACTTATTTCCTCCTAATAAAGTTTCATTACTGCACGCAAACAATACTTAAACATACGCGACCTTGATTAAACAGGGCTTTCAAGTAATTTTCTTGTTTTAAAATCTAAAAACAGCCATGGTGGCCTTGAGTTTTTCAAAAAAGCTTATGTACAGTGATTTCACACCACGTGCTTTACGGTAAAGGAAAACATCGTGAGGAAACCTGCATATGTCTGAGAAGTAATTCAATGGCGTATGTAAAGTGTCTCAGACGGCGTTGGACTCACCATCGGTCACGTTGGCACTTGATCATCTTCGGTGAAAAGTGAGTGTTGTTATTACAACACCTCTGCCTACCCCTTCGGGGAATACAGGCGTGCGCATATGTATGTAAAATCTAAAATAATTGGTCTTGACTTTCACACGTCTTAAATTATATTACAAACGTTCACACCATTTACGAGTATGTGCAGAGATTCCACACAAAGTGCTTTACAAAACTCAAAATTCAAAGACTTACGTATACTACCTAAAACGACGACAGGCTCACCATCTACGACGCTGGCACTTAATCATCTCCGTTGTAAAGTGGGTGTTGTTATTACAGCATCTCTGCCTACTTCTTTGGGGAATACAGGCGTGAGCATACATGAATACCCTTTCCTCTCCATATACCCTTCTGGGAAGGCGTGTGAGCTTATACGAAAATAAAAATGATTGCTTATTTTCGTGTTTGAGTTCTTTGATCCCATGGGGTAGACAGAAAATGAAAGTTAAACAATAAGTTTAGACAATTCACTGTGAAAGTGATCGTGAAACAGGCGACTTGCACTTTATAGACATGATTATCTTGACAACTTGTTTTACGGACTATGAACTCTGTCTAGCCACAATTTCAATATTTGTCTCACAAACTCGCGGGTGTTATAAAACAACCGAAAAGTCTTAGGAAAATCCGTCAGTACAAAATCTAGATTAATCGTGGTTATCCCTGAGTCAAACGTATCTGTAAATCTAGATTTCACGTTGACAGGTAATTTTTAATTCCTTGTCGATTATTATTTTCACGTCAAAGATGAACAAAAAGTACTCAGATGTCACTCGCACATCGCCCGACTGGCAGCAATTGGTATACCCAAAGTTGTTTATTCATAAATAATTTCTTCTATAGTTGTTGATAGTGCAGCCCGTTCTTAACTAACAATAAAATGATTGCTGATACGCAATATTAATATATTTACAAATTAGCAATAACAACGAATCATCATAATAATAATAGTTTTCAATATCAATCATATCTTCGATAGCAACATGAAGTAATAATAAGGAGGGAAATTTGACAATATTAAATAGTTCTAAATTGAAAAAGTATCTTTTTTTTTGTAGACGGCCAGCAGTAAGAGCGCTGCCAACCTTATAAATAAATCCCTATGACAACTATTGCTAGCACAGTGACTACACTTCCACTCCTACCCACCACGGAGCACTGGCGACCTTACTCACCGCAGGAACACAAAACTACTTAATTATTTAAAGCTCTATAAGGTGAAGGAAAATCCAGTTATTCCTTGTGTTATATAATTAACACGTGCAGTAAACAACATAGCCAATCGGGTTAGCAGGTTTAAGTGGCAATGGGCAGGCCACATTGCTCGAAGGGCTGATGGCCGCTGGGGCAGTAGAATTCCGGAAACCACGTACCGGCAAGCGCAGCGTAGGTTGCACAATTTTCAAGACCAAGGGGGTCGTTAGTGGCATTTTGGGAGCTCTTCAACATCATAAAGTATTCTTACCTACCTGAAGTTGGAGTACCTGTCTTCAATGAGTCATATTGTATACAAATCATTTTCATCTTTTCAATCACCTTGGCGAGTGAAATGGATTATGTTTTCTTAAAACCATTACGTTGTCCTTCTTAATATCGCGCTATTTAGTATTAAATATGCTCACGCCATCCCAGAAGGGTACCCGAAAGGGTATGGAGAGTCGTAGCAACAACAGCCATATTTCACCGAATATGATTGAGTGCTAACGTGAAAGTACCACAGGGTGAGTCGCCGTCTCAGGCACTATACATACGTCTATGAATTATTTTCAGTATTAACCAATATAGTAACCAGCAGATTTTTTTAAACCTGCTGTCTCATAAGTATGTAAAGAAGATATTCCAAAACAATATAAATAAAAATTTTGCTTCTCACAAGTTTTTGCGAAAAACTGAATTTGCCCATATCTTTTGACCGTGTTGACTCAGGCCCATTTCTTAAATAATGGTACGAAACCCTTCATGGGCGAGTTATTATTTGGTCCAGTATTTAACCGGATAAAAGACTTGGATAGACATAAAGACTCATTTCGCCATTCATAATACAAGCAAGTCTTGAAACCAGCACAATGTTATTTCATATCCTTTCAGGTAACCACGTCGCTTTAAAGTTTTTCACAAAACAGTTACATTACCTCGGGCGAACTGTCTGGCTTGGAAACTCATCCTTTATGAAGGTTGTACGCACAAGCTCTCGTGATGAAATACCTCATTCCAAAGGATCATTAAAACATGTGATGGGTCTTGGTGAGTTCCATACTTATGTGTCTGTTAAGTATTGTAGTGTGGTTGAAGTAGTCGCTTGCTTCGCAAGAAGCGCAGGCTCACACCCTGGATTTGGTAATCATCTTAATTTTGTTCCGTTCCTAATTAATAAAAGTGTTGAAATTTTATTTTTGTTGTAACAAAGTTTTTCTTTTTAAAGGAGCTCGTGGCACAGTTGCTATTGCGCATATCATTCGATCAGCAAAGTTAAGCAACCCTAAGCTTAGCCAGTAATTGGATGGGTGACCGCCCGAGTTCCCTCCGCGCCTCGGAGAGCACGCTAAGCCGTCGGTCCCGGTTGCCAATTTATCAACTTTGGAAATCGTTACAAGGCCGGAGGCCTAAAATAATCTGACAACTGGTTTAACCCAGATCACAGATTTTCCTCGTAAAAGGGGTTGCGAAGGTCAGATGGCAGTCGCTTCGTTTAAAAATCAGGTGATCAGCCACATCGGGTGAATCAAGTGCCGACCCCAACAATGTACGGGATAAGGCCAGGGAGATGATGATAACAAAGTTTTTCGCTCAATTTTCCTCAAATGTTTTATTCCAGAAGCCCGACCATGATATTTTATACAAATCATATCAAAAACTTTTATTCAACATAAGGGATACTTGGAACACTTATTGAACGTCATTTCTCTTACGATAACTAACAACTACTGTTTTACTACTGTTACAAAATGCTAGCCTGTCAGGAGAAGAAACGGCGAAACAAACTCCTTGGCGTTTTTTTTTCCATGTGTCCCTTCTTTATACATAGTGTTGTTTTAGTACAATTTAATAGAAGAATGAACATCTCATTGCCATGCTTGGCTATCATCAATATACTCAGTTACACCATAATATGCGTTTTGCCATGATAGTTTAACTCTTATTGTGAGATAGATGCATTTGACATGTATACGTATGTCACTGTCTCACATTGGAACTACGATGGCAATAAGAGCTTATGGTAAGGCTCCAGAAGATGGTTTATTCATTGGGTTTCGTCAAACCGCAGGGCACAGCTAGTTAATAATATAATTCTCTTGATCTTTCACAGATTAGACCATAATGAAAACACGGAATAATTAAGTTAGTTAACAAAAGTGCGAATTATACACCGTCCCTTATTTTCTACATAATGAGGCTTTCCAAAGCTTTCCACGATCCACTAAGAGCTTTATCTTTATGACATTTCAATTAAAACACGAAGGCTCCACTTAAAAAATCTTTCTTAAAAAAATATCAAACTCACTATAGGTTAGGCAAATTTAATATAAATATTTCGTGCCAATATTGCTACTACTACTAGTCGTGGTGGCCAGGGGTTTGAGCAGTCGCCTGCTACGCAAGCGACGCAAGTTCGAATCCCAGTTGGGCCTGTAACGATAAGGTGTCTGAAAACTTATGTGCAGAGATTTCACACCACGTGCTCGGTGAAGAAAAACATGGTGAGGAAACCTGCATATGTCTGAGAAGTAATTCCATGACGTATGTTTGATGAGTGAGCCGGCGAGAGACTCACCAAACGTTGGCAATTAATCATCTTCGGTGAAAAGTTGATGTTGTTATTACAACACCTCTGCCTACACCTTCGGGGAATACAGTCGTGAGCATATGTGTGTATGAAGGGATTATCTTTGATCTCCATCAGGATCATCAAGTTTTCAGGATAAGACGAGGTCAATGTGAGTGGAATTGACCAAATAAAATACGTTATACACAACACAATACATACGCGCTCCAGTGTTATGTTCCTGTTTACCCAGCGAATGCAATATATTTGTGTCTTTAAATAATTTCCTGAATAACTTCCGGGACTGGGCCATAAATTGCGTAAATCGCCTTTTTTGTGACACGAAAATTGTACATAAATATTCCAGCTGTTCAGTATAATGACACTGTCACAATGTGTTATCTAATTGGGACGTCAAAATTATAATTATTATTTACTTTTGTCCCAAAATCGCAAACAAACGTACCGTCCGAATGGTATACATATTATATTGCAATGTATCAATGTCGATAAGAATTTGAAATTGCAAAAGAAATATATAAGACATGATCGGAGTAAATTTTTCCTTGAATAGCGCGTTCTTCATTTGTCAGAAAACGTCTAAAGTAAGACTTTTTTTTAATATAAAATGCTTACTAAACATGCTCACTAAAATGCCTTTGCTTGCGGCGGCGTCTGCGTGACGGGTTGTCCACTTCCCTTTATATTGGTTGAGTAGGTCAATGGCTGTCATTCGCATCATACTTGTGAACAGGTTAAATGGCTACCCTATTTCACTGAAAACAAAGGCGATTATGTTAATTCCTTGTGAAATTACGAGAACGTCTCGTAAAACGAATCAAAATCAAATATATGATGCCGATTATAACCGTGCAAATGCCAACGGGCCATTCGTGCCCCGCAATCCTTGTAACAGTTAACGAAACGGTTACACGTCCCCCGGGTGATTCGTGTTAAAAATGAAATAAATAAAAATGTAGCTCAAAGGGCTGTTCCGTGATTTATGTCGGCGACGCGGTGCCTGGGGGTTAACTCATCATTTTCATACCATTTTATTCTGCCGCTGTAATTCAAAAGCAATGACTAATGATCTGATAAAACGTAACAAAAGACATTTTTGTTAGTACAGCGTAGGCTTGCGGTTGAAGTAGCAATGAAAGCTTTATTAAACAATAACATTTGGATATTATCAGAGATCTCCATGAGTTATACGTATATGGAGTTATGCTTTGATGGTCAAACAAAATAGAATGTAGTAGAACCACTTCTCAAAATTTAAACCACAGTGGAAATCACCAGCGTTAGGAAAAATGCTTTTTGGAAACAAAATTATTTAATGTTTAAAAAGAGTTAAAATTAAGAGCTAAAATAAAAATAATATATATACAAGAAACTGTAACTTAAACACGAAAATATCTTTATTTTATAAGAATTTCGGTTTCGTACAAGACCGAAAAATATTTCGATTGCAACTGGTTACCAACAGCGGTTACGTATCCGGCCGAAAGAATATTGATTATCACAAAATACTTAACTCCTAAAAATTAAGATTATGAATACAGTTCCTTTACACAAACTTATGCAAAAATTATCAAATAGTTGTTTAAAAATATGCTAAAATCATTATGTCTTAAAACAAGCTATTGCTGGGTGAGCAGCTTCTAATACTCGTACACTATCATTGGCAGAATAAACATAATTGCGATCTTTGTCGAAAGCGAGGCCCGAAGGTTCATCTACCGAGAAGAGTTTTTCAAGTACTAATGTTTCTCCATCCAGCCTATATACCCCATCGTTCTGACAGACATGTAAGCGATTTTGATCGCCAATTACGAGATCTCGTATGGTAATACCAGTCTTGATAAGGACAGCGTCCGCAGTACCTTTCAATTGCTTGTAGAGACCAGTGTCGTTGTTAAAATACATCATGTTGTCACCATCAATGACGAAGTTGTGAACTTTCGTGCCCTTCAAGTCCTTGAACAAACTATAATTACCAGATTCCTTATCGAACACATACAATTCTCCGTCGGGCTGTGTAGTAAAGTAGAGAGCCTCGTTATAGTACATCTTCCAGATAGCTTTACCAGCAGCTCCGTAGAACGAAAAAGTGTTCATTGCCAAATTGTATTTGTAAATGCCGTCTAAACTACCAAGGTATAACTCTTTATCTTCAAAATTGATAGCGCTGGCAAATCCTTCCTTGATTGTTACAATACGAGATCTTCTCTTGGTTCTCATGTCCAGCTTTTCATATGCCGCGTTGTTGTTGGGTAATGTGTAACCGAGGTACAAATCGTTTGTGATTTGATCTGACTCTAAGGAGAAGGGTTGGTCCAATCCTGTCATTAGAGTACTGTTGTAATAACCTTTCCCTTGGATCTGCAGCAAATCTTCGTACCTCACAGCGTATGCAATGCTCAAAGTCGACAGGAGAATTATGAGATTCATTGTGCACTGAAATAGATACTTATATTAGTAATGCTTTTATCTTAACTTAAATAATAATTTAATACAGATTGATGATCAGACTAAACGCTTTCAATGTGCAACATGAGTTTACGCTTCGTCCAGTTTATAATACATATCACGAGTTTGCCACCGTTTTCGTAAACTATACTGGCTAGCGTCACTCGCGATATTTGTATGAGATATTTTACACTTCTTCACATGACCGCTAGGTGTCGATGCACAATTTCTCATACAAATGTTCGGCGAAAACGCTAGCGAGTATAGATAACGAAAACGGTGGCACACCCGTAATAGGGGTACAGAAGATGAATTTTGAAAAAAATCACATTCTGATATTGGCAGTACAGCAGATCTGAGGCTGATTGAATGACTCTTAGCAGTACCTACAGGGACCGTACTATGGGCTTCTATCGCTATGATACGATAAATTCGGTAGTATGACAGTATATACATTAAATACATCAATCCCATCATATGCGTGGATACAGTCATGGCAATAAGAGCTCATAGTAAAGCCCCTGTACGTATTGTATAGAGTTGGAAAACAATGTACATACCACAAAATTAATCTTCTACTCTTGTTTCCAATTAATATGATATCGTCTAAAAATAACTTACCGCTTCAATGTATAATGCACTGCGACTGATTGAATAATGAGGCTTGCGACGCAGTCGTTCTTTATATTTATAGTTACTCACTATCACAAAACTCGTTTATAATAATAATTGATTTATTAATATGACATAAATAATTATTATTATATCAAGGGATCCTTACCTCGATAAGAAAAATGAAACCATTTCAAGATCACTCAACTGTTCGTCTGTCTGTATATATATTTCTTCAGACAATTTATAAAATACTAGCTTTCGTCCGCGGCTCGGCTCTCGTATTCACCAATTGGCCACGATTAACAATAATAATAATAGACTATAACTGTACCTAGAAGTAGCTTTCCAAAGCCGAAATAAAATTTTATAACCGATCCCGTCGGTTTTTAGTCTATTCGTTACATAAAAAATACAAATCTGGTCTTTTTTAGAAGTGGTACATGTATTTTATACATAGTTATTCAATATAAATTCACTTAAATACTAAGAGATCGTTGAAAAGACACTAGTAAATAAAATCATTTAATTAAGTACTCAATTAGGGCACTAATGTTCTCAGAAATTTTAGTCTTCGTAGCTACAATCCGCCGTGAAGAGTGTCTTAGGAAATAAGTCTGTTGCTATGAAATAAGAGCTCATTTCAAGCGTCATCTTAGCACTCACTTATATTTAGTCAATAGCTTTTATAAATACTCCATTTGGATCCATTTATTACGAACTCATTTTGATAAGGAGTGAACATTCAAACGAAGCTGTTATGAATTTCTTTATTTGTTTTGGATGGCATTCCGAATCATGAAATGGTCTATTATTTCGGTACGAATTGTAGACTTATAATAAAAATGGACGTTAAACTCGTTGCCATGACGACGCTCGGCTTTATGAATTGTAACAGGGAACCCCAAATAGAAATACTTCGAACATACATATATGTTCACGCATGTATTCTCCGAAGGTGTTGGCAGAGTTGTTGTAATAACAACACTCACTTTTCACGGAATATAAGTGCCAACGTGACAAATGGTGAGTCTATACCGCCTCAGACACTACACATACTCCTTTGAATTAGTTCTCAGTCATATGCAGGATTCCTCACGATGTACTTCACCACCGTAAACCGCGTCGTTTAAATTACTGCACATACGTTTTTAGAAAAACTTATTGATACAGGCCCCTCTGGGATTCGAACTAGCATCGCTTGCGTAGGAGGCGACTGGTCTAACTTAATTTGATGTCGCAAATAAACACATTTATTGCGCTTACATTGCAAAAGCTGACTGAACCCTACGAGATGTATAATAAAAGCTGTGAACGTTGTATGTACATTCTAAGTTCAACAATCATCGTTTAAGCATCATGTATTAAGAAATTCTCAGCTTCGTACGTCAAAGCTCTTAATACGTTCTGCTTAAACCGATGACGTTAGGCCCTTGCAGTATATTTGGATGCTGATAAGCAATAATGTGTCAACCCACAAAAAGTCAAATTCAAAGGTTTTGATATATTTTGATAATGCATCACGTATTTAACATTCTAAAAAAGTGTTTCAAGTCATCTGAAACATAAAAGTACGTAAAAAATGGATTTATGTCATAAAACAAATCTTAAATCACGTATACAACCATCTTAAGACGCCATTTTCTCAAAACCAAGTTTATGCGGGTTGACACATTATTGCTTATCTGCATCCATTTATCATCAACTTTTGCGAAGTCGGAGCGGATCGCTAGTGAACTATAAAATAATATAATGTATATTTTTGGGCGGTGCGAGTATTAAAATTACCGTGTCCTACCCACTATATTTTTTTTGTGTTCATGTAATTTCAAGAGACATCATATACACAAACTGTACGTATTATTATATCCTTTTAAATTCTTCGTTGTCTCGTAAATCTGTGAGTTTACTCCGTCAACAATGTTTTACCTCACGTTAGAGCAACATTGTTCAAAAAACCAACCGTGTACCGACTAACCAGTTTGGGATTCCAGCTTTCACGTTGCCGGTTTCAAAGGCGTTTGCTCACGACAACCTCCACTTTTGACTACTTTGAGTTCGCCTAGCCAATTTAAACCTAATTGTTAATTATGCTGTTACACCCGACACAAACACTGCTCTGACGATGGCAGTTTCCGTTATATGAAAATTTAAACAACTTTCCGTTTTGCGTTTCAAACTTCGTGGTTTTATTGACGGTTGTTCCGGTAAAGGTTTCATTAGTAAATATGATATGTCTACTTTGTAAAGTGCCTTTTTGGAAGTATGCAAGGCGTTATTACAGCATGCTTGCAGCACCAAGGGCGTCACTAACTCGTTACCAACCAACATACATATGCTCATGCCAGCGTTCCCCGAAGGTGTAGGCAGAGGTGTTGTATTAACCGCACCCACTTTACACTGAAGATGATTAAATGCCAACGTAACAGATGGTGAGTCTATCGAAATGTGGGTGTTGTTGTTACAACAGCTCTGCTTACCCCTTCGGGGACCATTCTGGGATAGCGTGAGCATATTTATCTATTCAGCCGAGATCCAACTTTCTAGGAAGAGATTCCGTTAAGCACTAACTATGATATTATTAGGATACTTTTATGATTCACACTTCAATTGACAGAGCATCTGTATTGTTTGCAGAACGTCGTGGTTTCGTATATCATGCTGTGTTCGTTCCAGATTATGTTCAAGAGTAGTTCAGTGGTAGGCTCTGCAGATGGTTTGTAGCTTTCGATTATTCATAGAAATGTAACTCATGCTATAAGCTTAATATCAGTGATGCAGACCATATGTATTCTATCAATCTAAAAATCTGTAAAATAAAAGGTTGCACCTATTTCAGAGGTCACAATGAATGACTAACCCAAGTATACGGATAACTTAGTCCGAAGTAATCCTTCCGATCCACCGCAAGCCTGTTGTATCCTAACGGGTGAAGCCTACCGACCAGTAACAAGCCTCAATTTAATTCCTCTAAAATCGACTTTACGGTAACGGTGATAAGGTTCAAATGTATCGCTAAAAAGTTGGTCCTTCGAGAATTATAGCCAAAATAAACGATGGCTATTGAATGGCCTTTCCTAGTATACACGAGTTAAAACTTTAATTCACTATAATCCCCGATTTGGGGGTTTGTGATTAGATTAACTCTGTCTAATGGTTTGAATTAGCTTATTTATTAGTGGTGGACTTTTTCGTTGCGGAATTTTATTTGTGAAAACTTTTGGTTTAAGGAGAACAGAAAAAAAACTAAAAGAATTTGCAATTCGAAGGCAGATCGACTTTACGAAGCGAGACTACAGTGATGCAAGTTGCAAGAGATTAAATCTACAATACTTCATCATCACCCTGGCCTTATCCCATACATTGTTGGGGTCGGCACTTGATTCAACCCGATGTGGCTGATCACCTGATTTTTATATGAAGCGACTGCCATCTGACCTTCGCAACCCCTTTAACGAGCAAAATCTGTGATCTGAGTTAAACCAGTTGTCAGACTATTTTAGGCCTCCGACTGACCTGTACCGACTGCCAAAGATGATAAATTGGCAAACGGGACCGACGGCTTAACGTGCTCTCTGAGGCACGGAGGGAACTTGGGCGGTCACCCATCCAATTACTGGCTAGAGGTAAGGTTGCTTAACGTCGCTGATCGAATGATATGCGCAATAACAACTGTGCCACGAGCTCCTCTTAAATCTACAATACTTGACATAATTATATGATCATGCCGGTGTTCCACGAAGGCTAAGGTTCTGTAGGGTTCTGAAGGGTAAGGTATCCTCCCATTAGTTCTTACCCGAGCACTAATACAGACTTCGGACTGCTACTGAGAAATGTCAGACAGTAAAACCCAGTAACACATTGCCAGTCCGAGAACGCACTCAGGACCTCGCGTTCCGTAGTAGCACTTGGGACCACTAGACCAACGAGGCAGCTTACTAAAACAACAAACTTCTAATTCAAATTCAAAATATCTTTATTTGAGTAGACTTTTAACATAGCACATTCAAATTGTCAGATTCCTATATTCTCCGAAGGGGTAGGCAGAGGTGTTTATAATTACAACACCCACTTTTCACCGAGGATGATTATGTGCCAACGTGACAGATGGTGAGTCTATCGCCGTCTCAGGTATTATACATACGTCTTTGAATTACTTCTCAGACATATGCAGGTTTCCTTACGATGTTTTCCTTCACCGTAAAGCACATGGTGTGAAAATCACTGTACATAAGTTTTTAGAAAAACTCACTGGTACAGGACCTGCTGAGATTCGAACTTGCGTAGCAGGCAACTACTCAAACCTCAAGACCATCACGGCTATCTATATAAACCCATGGACACACCTACAGTGCACAAAAATTGATAAAAAGATATAAAAGCTAAAAGTAGGTACTTAGCTTGAGATGGCTTATACATAAAACCTAACTACCATATTCCCTCTCCTTTCATTAGATAAGATAAGGTAAGGTATTCCCATCTTAGCATATATCCAGCAATACACAAGCCTAACAAATGCAAGGTTAATGACACACACTTCTGAACAAATCGTAATTAAAAACGATTTGTGCAGAAGTTTAAAAGTAGACCTTGAAACGATATGTCATTAAGTGGTTTTTATTTCGAATACTATGATTTGCATGTATTTGAAACAAATCATTTTGATCCAAAGAATTCTTTTGATATTCCAATTTGCTTGCGAATTAACTTCCTCATGAATATTTTTTCCTCATTTATTATTATTTTTGTTTCAGGAAAGGTCTTGAACTTCTCGGGTAAGCGCTCAGAATTAATTGCTGTTATTACTTTAAGAAAACTTTTATCAAGTCTTTTTAGATGGCTCTTGAGTGTTGCTCTTAATTATCCAGATTTGAAGTAAAAGATATTCTCTAGCGATGCGCGATGGCGAGAGGTTAATCGCGCTCGTCTCGATTATTCAAACATCTCGATACATCGCGAATGTTTTCAATCGCAGTCGATGGTAGCCTGTCAGACTCCCTTGCAGTCACCACTCATCGAATACGATGAGATGCAATCAAAATATCGAAAAACCTCTCAATTTGTACTCTTAAAATTGCATAATATATTTTTGAAAAGAGTAATTACTGAGTTTATTGCCAGGTTCTTCTCAGTAAAAGCAACCTTCCGAACCTGGCGGTAGCATGTATAATCCTGTATAATTATGTCATTCTGACGATTTGAAAGTACTTTGTAAAAAGTCTAATCGAATAAAGATACTTTTGACTTTGACTTTGAGCCGATGCTAAATTTTACCAACTCCGTTGTTTCATGGAACATCTCGCATTGCGTCTCGCTAATACTCTCTTCTTCTCAATTCATTTTCTTATCACTTATCTAACAATGTAACATTTAACTAAACATATTTAGAAGAAATCTGGAAGGTAAATTCTCGAAAAAGTATGTTGGTAATTAATTTTATATATTTAGTAGATTTTTATGTTTTTAATTCATTTTGTATGGCTATGACATGTGGATTTAAAATGTAATATAAATGTCTGTCCCATGCAATATCCAGGCTTATGAAAAGGGTGACACCATAATTATATTATCTTATCTTATCTTTTATCTTTATATTTGTAGTAGGTTAAACTTATGGAACACCTCATACATTTGTTCATTACAGTTATCAGTATAAAGGGCCCTACCATCATCAGCTCAGAAATTCATAATAATCTTTACTTTAACGTATTAATAATTCCTGAGCTTACGATCTATACGATCATAGTTGGCCCCCTGCTATTTGTTCCATACAGTCTACATACTCAAGTAAATATAAAATAACAAGAATAATATGTTATAACAGCCCATAAAGTATGCCTCTCATCATCTCACCCTGTTAATAATTACCAACATTTCGTTAGTTAACTTTGTGGTAACATTCAAACCGCTTTGCTCATCCCATCTCTCGTATTTCGCCACCGTTTTAATTTCATAGTTTAATTATTATAAACCTACAATTTTACCTTTGCGAACTATGACAGCTAATACGACTCTTAAGCGTTTGAATATAAGGGGCATTTTGCCTAGTTTTAAGATTAAATATAGATAAGTTATGAAGGCATATCTAACCGGCCTCTAGATAATAAAACGTAAAAAGTTTTTCATGGTTGTCTAATTTTGACTCGCTTCGAGAAGTTTGAGATATCTCGGTTTTCCTAAATTATAATAAAGCCTTCATTTCAAATTCTTCGTCTTGTTCGGTAGTTGGGTGCTTAATTTGTGTCAAAAGATTTTTAACGCACTTTTTTAGAGATAAAGCACTTTTGTTCTTGACTGTTTTTATTTTTTACTGTTTAACTGATTTCAAAAAAGGACGTTATCAATTCGACTGTAGGTTATTGTTAGCTAATAAACGTTTGCAATGGCAGTGTTACTGCATACTACAGGTGCCGTGCGGACTTTGAGTGCTCAGCGAAAATAGTCGGGATAAATGCGTAATCATGTATTTGCGTCGCTCCTTGCAAGACGCAAAAAAACTATTACATAACCTTCACCGTAAAGCACGTGGTGTGAAATCACTGTACATAAGTTTTTTAGAAATACTCATTGGTACAGGCCCCGCTGGGATTCGAACTCGGCTCTTTTTTTTAATTTACAATTAAAGAAAAACCGCCTTCAAAATGATGAGAAAAAAAATTAGGTGAAATAAATTACTTATTTTTGAAATGGGTGCCAAATGTAGCATCCCACTCGGTGACAAACACCAACTACAAAATTAAGTTATTTATTTCACATAATTGTATTTACTCTCTTTTTGAAGGCGGGCTTACTTTTTTTTTGAAGTTGGGTAATAAAAGAAGCCAAAACAAACTGACAGGCAGGCAGACAGACGGACAGAGAAAACATTAAATTTATATTGATTTGAAATTACAAACAGACACTTAAATTTTATTTATCTATATTGATTTTTATCGCCCTTAAAGCCAGTATCTAGATTTTCCATTTGAAACAACGATTATGACTTGGAGTTGTATACAAGCTGTATTTCCGGTTAAATAAGCCGAGCAGTAGTGTTCACAATCCATTAATATTTTCACCGATAAACATCGGTAAACACAACGATAGAGCCGCAAATATCGTAACGGAAGCGTGGGCGATAAATTCGCTGGAAGTAAAATAAAACCTTCGGCTTGCCCGTTCCGCTGTCTGCATTTATGATATATAGTCAAGAGGGTACTTTATATTTTAACGTTTTGATGTTTTTCACTTTTTTAGTGCAGCACTTTTATCTAGTAACCGACTCCCCAGACGGTCAGGTGTTGAACGAAAGCGTTGGGACTTTTACTAGCGTTCCGACATGTTTCTCGAAGGTATAGCAACACCCTGTACCCCTATCACGGGTTTGCCACCGTTTTCGTAATCTATACTCGCTAGCGTCTCCGCCGAATATTAGTATGAGAAATTGTGCAGCGACTGCCAACGGTGACGTGAAAAACTAAAATATCTCATAAAAATATTGCGAGTGACGCTAGCGAGTATAGATTACTAATACTGGGTGTGGTTTTCATATTTACGGAATTCGATAGATACATTGAATCTATACATATCTATAATCTGTATGTAGTGTAAGCAGACGGTACGGTATACCGTACAGATAAATAAAATTGAAGTGTCTGTTTGTAACTCTAAAATAACAGCTTTATATAGTATACACGATACTGACATAGGAAAACCATTTTTTTTCTCTCTGTTTGTTTGTCTATCTGAACGGCTGGACAGATTTTCAATGACGGATAGGCAATATTACAAGGATCACCCATGAAATTAACTTTAAGTAACATGAAATTAACTTTTTACGTGGGTAAAACCGCGAGACACAGCTAGCACAAAAAAGGAAACTTATTAAACTAATACTAACTCATTCCTGCAATTTAAATCAATAAAATCCTTATACCGTTGAATTCAAAGTGTTATTTCAAGCAGCGCAGAGATCAAGTGATTTTGAGATGAAATTTCAGTATGTGCGTCTTTGGCACGGTTCAGAGCCTCTTGGAAAATAATTGATGTTCTTATGTTGACTTTTGCCATCCAATCGTATCTCATAATATGATTCCGAGTGTGCAATAAATTTATATAAAGACTTTAATATGATTTCCGCTACGTATTTCGATTTGAAAAGAATCGTATGATTCTAAATGAAAATGGTGATTCCGTGGAATTAATTAATACGGAAAAAACCTGTTAGGCTCTAACTGTGCCTTAGTTTTAAAACTTAACAAACGTGGTTTTGAGTCGTGGTGGCCTCGGGGTTTGAGCAGTCGTGTGCTATGCTAGCGATGCAAGCTCGAATCCTAGCGGGGCTTGTACCAATGATGAATCTAAAAACTGATTTCACACCACGTGCTTTACGATAAATATCGTGAGGAAACCTGCATATGTCTGAGAAGTAATTTAAAAACAGAGACGGCGACGGATTCGCCGTCTGTCACGTTGGCACTAAATCATATTATATAAGTGTGAGTGTTGTTGTTACAACACCTCTGCTTGAAGGTTTGAGTAGTCATCTGCTCCACAACCGAAGTAAGTTAAAATCCCTGCGGAATGTAAATTTTTGATGGACTCATCATCTTTTGCAAAGACCTGAATATACATACATACATATGCTCACGCCTGTATTCCCCGATGGGTTAGGCAGAGGTGTTATCACAACACCCACTTTTCACCGAATTTGATTAAGTGCCAACGTGACAGATGGTGATTCTATGGCCGTCTCAGGCATTATACATACGTCTTCGAATTACTTCTCAGAAATATGCAGGTTTCCTCAAGATGTTTTCCTTCACCGTAAAGCACGTGGTGTGAAATCACCATACATAAGTTTTTTAGAAAAACTCATTGGTACAGGCCCAGCTGGGATTCGAACTTGCGTCGCTTGCGTAGCAGGCGACTGCTCAAACCCCGAGGCCAACAAGGCTCACGTGAATATATACTTTTTTAATTTATTTCTTCTATAAGGTTGGTACTGAATCAGCTCCAATTTAGATCAAGTGGTCCCATCGTTCCCTCTCTTGTACAAATACGATCGCATTTATCAAAACTAACGGCATGGTTTCCCGGCCTCAGAGCTTATAGGCAGGAAATGATCCGAAACGGTCCTGTTAGTATATCGACCTTCGCTGCACTTTGGCAAATTGTAGCTAATAGTTCATCTATTGATATCGCAAAGCGAACAACCAAGCATGACGAATATTTGTCTTTCAATACATTTAATCATCACACCACGAGATAATCTCAAACTCAAAAATATCTTTCTTTGGTTAGACTTTCAACCAAATTACTTTCAATTGGTCATAATGAAATGTTTATACATTAAACGTGCTACCGCCAGGTTTGGAAGGTTGCTTTTACTGAGAAGTACTAATTTCGAAAATACTGAGACCACCCGAGTTCCCTACTGGTTTGTGATTTGACCCAGATCACAAATTTTCTTCGTTAAATGGGTTGCGAAGATCAGATGGCAGTTGCGTCGTATAAAAAGCAAGTGATTAGCCACATCGGATTGGACCCAATGCCGACACCGGCTAGACTGTCTTTAGGGCTTAGTAAAATCCCTGGAAAACCAAACCCTAAAAAAAATAAGAATAGAATATAAAAACAGAAGTTAGCAAAAATATTTGAAAAGGTTATCAGCCCACGCAGTTATATGTTAATTTGCTATTTGTTTTGTTAATCCCAGACTGTGAGCATTTGAAATGAAAAATAAATATTGTTTCAGGCCGCATACAAGCCTTCGTGAAAACAAAGCGCCAAGGTTCTGATTTCGTAAAGAAAACGATTGTTCAGAAACGTAGTTTTAGGAATTGTAATTCCATATACATTACATAGAATGAAAGTGTTTTTCGTTTTGTAATTTCAAGTTGACAGGTTTTAACTAAATGCTGACAAAACCAGCTAAAAAATATCTGTTCATCTGCCTGTCTGTTTCGGCTCAGAAACCGCTGGGTCGATTTTCGCGAGACTTTCTTTGGCAGAAAGCTGATGTTACAAGGAGTGACACAGGTAAAGTTGATTTAAAAAATATAGGGTTAATGTCAATTAGACCCGACGCAATGATCGAGACATTCAAACGCAGTCAAATACAATAACTGGTGGACCAAGCTAGTAATATTTAAACAAATATTATATTCAGTATCACGAGTTGTCATTTGATCAGCGAAACCCAAAACTATCCCTGTAGTTGGATAGGTGACCGCCCGTGTTCCCTCCGTGCCTCGAAGAGCACGTTAAGCCGTCGGCCCTGGTTGCCAATCTAACATCTTAACTGTTCTAAATTCAGAAAAATGTATTCACCATAATAGACAATTGGAACACTCATTGAACGTCATTTCTCTTACGTTATCTTAGATTAATTTACTACCGTTACGTAGTCGGAGACCTACGAGAATCTAACAACTGGTTGAAATAAAATTATTGATTTTCCTCCTAAAAGGGGTACGAAGGTCAAATGGCAGTCGCTTCGTATAAAAATCAGGTGATCACCCATATTGGGTTGAATCAAGTGCTGGCCCTAACAATGTACGGGATAAGGCCAGAGTGATGAAAATTTTCATCAATTTCTATGAAAAACTTACAAAGATCTAGCTCCAAATAACTATAACAAACACTGAACAAACTTCAGTGCATGTTAACATTTTTATATTCTTGAATCCAACAAGAATGATTAATCACAGTACTTCCCAAACTTCACACAAGTGGTGTGGCCTTAGGGACCTGTTTAAGAACACTGAAACTTTGAGAAACCGCGACACGACACTAGAAACTAATTGATCCTTTCTCTGTTACTTTAGAACGAATAAATTTAATTTGTAATTATATAATGACAATGCAATTTCATCTATTCTTATTGGTCTCAAAACCTGAGGTCATGCATTGAGCTCTTATAAGTATGATAAGCTTATATATGTTACTAGCGGTCGTCACGCAGTTTCACCCGCGTAGTTCCCGGTCCCGTGGGAGTACGGGGAGAAAATGTAGCCTATGTCACTCGCTGATGATGTAGGTTTCCAATGGTGAAAGAATTTTTGAAATCGGTCCCGCACTTTTTGGGTCAATTCGCTACAAACATACTTACATATAAATCTTTTCTCTTTATAATAATAGAATATAAATTATATATATACCAACATATTATATTAATGCATATGAAAAAGTATATACGATACTTACACTACGCAATATTTTTGTTTTCTTTCTATTTGTTCCGGCTTAACTCTGAATCAACATAAGGGGACTTTCACTGGTATATGTCTGGTAGAATATCAGCTATCTAAATAAATTTAATAGGCCATAATCAATCAAAAAATATGGTCCCACGAAATAAAGACATCCATGAAATTACGTGTACGTCAGTGAAACCGCGGCGCACACCTAGCAAATATATTTGTATATTACTCGTCGCGGGGCGCGGCGTTAATTATTGACTTTTCTTTGATTTACATTCTCGTATTGCTTTACCCCGGCATCCCGTAAAGCGATCACGCATAATAAAGTCAAAGTAAATAGGTACGTGTCAATTCCAAGAATTGTATCGACGTTTCTATCTTTGATTTATTTTGAGTTTAAAACTCTTTGGTGGATGCGAACCAGACGTGTTTTCTTTGTGCTCCCACCAAATACATTACAGAAGTTCCTTTGGATATTTTGAATTTAGATAGCTTTCAAGTGAGGAGTTAAGGTAGTGAGGAGCTCATGGCACAGTTGCTATTGCGCATATCATTCGATCAGCGAAGTTAAGCAACCTTAACCTAAGAGTTCCCTCCATTCCTCGGAGAGCACGTTAGCCGTCGGTCCCGGTTGTCAGTTTATGATATTCAGTCGGAGGCCTAAAATAGTCTGACATATGGTTTAACCTAGATCACAGTTTTTTCTGGTTAGAAGGGTTACGAAGGTCAGATAGCAGTCGCTTTGTATAAAAACCAGGTGATCAGCCACAACGGGTTGAACCAATTGCCGACCCCAATAAGGCCAGGGAGATGATGATAGCTTTTAGTTGACACGAAGAAACACAATATATGGGAACTAGGTAAGCAATATCGATAAATACATTTCAAATATTGAATTTAATACCACACGATTTCATAGAACAATTCAAAGTAGGTACTAGTATCTGACGCGTGGTAATTAATTTTTAGTTGTTTCATTGCGAAACTTGCCATAAGTTGTAATCTTCTGTTTCATGGCTGAAGGTCGTTTAAGATCTCAGTCATGTAGATCCTGGCTACTTTACCTGTAGGAGCGATCTGTATTGACTGAGAGTCCGGTCCTTGACATATCTGGACGTGGTCGTTTGCCTTCTACCTTTCCAATGACTACTAGCTTCTTCAGGCTTTAATGTGCCATTACTGTCAAATTTCAGAAACCAATCATTCTCATACTATCATGAATTCAATCTAGAAAATTCATCTGAATTAAAAAAGTACTATGTTCCCTCTTTTTCCAATAGAACAGAAAAGTTGGGTGAAAGTGGTCCTAGTAAATTTGAAATCGAACAAGACGGATTGTTGTTAACAAATCGGGATTAGGGAATAGTGTCAGTAATATCCTTCCGACGACCTTGTAAGAGAAGGGATGCCCTCATCCTTTGAACTGTTAAGCAGGTTCTGAAAAAGATTAATAGCCAAAACGCCTCCTCCAATGTAGCGGCCGATACTGGCAGATTTGTCTCTTACTAAATCATGGCTTGTTTAAGATACATTTTAGCGAACAAAGCTATTTTCAGAATTCCGTGCCAAAAAGGTAAAACGGGAACCCACGTCACTGTATAAATAAGCTTGCTAAGCAGTATGGTATGTAGACCAAAATTTTGATTTAAGAACGCTTTCTTTATCAAGCATCCTCATGCTTGATTGAGAGAACGTTATAACTTTTTTTTTTTTTTTAATATTGCCTTTATTAACTGTCAGAGCCGTGGTGGCCTCGAGGTTTTAGCAGTCATCTGCTACGCAAGCGACGCAAGTCCAAATCCCAGTTGGGCCTGTACCAATGAGTTTTTCTAAAAAACTTATGTACAGCGATTTCACAGCGCGTGCTTTACGGTGAAGGAATACATCGTGAGACCTGCATAGTGCTGAGACGGCCATAGACTCACCATCTGTACCGTTGGCACTTAATCATCTTCGATGATAAGTGGGTGTAGTTATTACAATACCTCAGCCTACCCGTCCGGGGAATACAGGCAATCCATGGAACCCTGAACGCAGTAACATGACCACTAAGGTTACATTATTATGACTGCAATCTTCAGCAATGTGGAGGTCCAGGCTCCAGCTACAAAGAACTATTTCTAACATATCTAATGATAGTATGATGAAATGTCCACAACTCGGAAGACATATATTATTCGGAAGATATACTTCTTATCTTGCAACCCAAACAAACACAAAATCTCAGTTTTATATTACTGATGTAAACAAAATCAACCAGCAAATATGCTGATAAGATAAATTCTTGATAAAGCTAATACAAAAATCACGCATCCCTACACGCAGGTCTACAATATATCACAGACAATTCGTTTGCTCAAAAGATTGAGTCAATGAACGTAGCAACGGTACATCTTCCACCAACTACACCCTTATTCTAGACAAGGTATGATCTATTTTCGAATGTAAATGTAAAAGGGTAAGTTTGCCAAATCTCTTGGCGCCCAATAGGCTAGTTCAATCCGTACATACGATACGAGGAACCGTCACGTAGCGCAGTGCAAACAGCGAAATTATTATCTTGAGAAAAAAGTTTACATGCTATTCTTGCCTGCCATAAAGTACAGAATTTATTTGCAATGACTGCACTGGATTTAGGATTAACTTTTCTCCAATTTTATTGGCGTTGTCAGACCAGACGGGTATGTCGTTTACCCCTAGTTTTGTAGAAGAGATTCGGTCGCATTGTCATTTAATTATTTTGTTATTTCGTTGGGATCGCCTCGGTTGGATTTAATCATAAAATATTAATTGACGCTGAGATTTTGTTTGATGAGTGTTTTCTCGTAAATTTACAAAATTAATACCGTTTCTCAGATTACTTTAAAGTACATTTTTATTAAATTCAAAGACAATCTTTGCACAAATGATTTTGAAGGTAGTCTTCTTCTACCGTGCCGTGGTGGCCTCGAGTTTGAGCAGTCGCCTGCTACGCAAGCGACGCAAGTTCGAATCCCAGCGGGGCCTGTACCTATGAGTTTTACTAAAAAACTTATGTACAGTGATTTCACATCACGTGCTTTACCGTGAAGGAAAACATCGTGAGGAAACCTGCATATTTCTGAGAAGTAATTCAATGACGTATGTAAAGTGTCTGAGACGGCGATGGACTCACCATCTGTCACGTTGGCACTTAATCATCTTCGGTGAAAGGTGGGTGTTGTTATTACAACCCCTCTACCCCTTCGGGGAATACAGGCGTGAGCATATGTATTTCTTCTTCTACCACTTTTACCTTCTATCACGCAAATCAACACGACACAAATTTGAGAATTAAAACCAGATAGACCGAGTTGTGCTCGGTTTCTTTTCAATGACTTTTTCTCATATATGTATTCTGGAAAAAAAAAACTAAAAATTTAACCGATGAACGTCAGTCTCTAACCGGGGTACTCTAGATTTGTTGTCAACTGGAAGCCTCTAGTCTGAGCTACCATACCTTGACAGATGTCGGCGAAATTTACTGTCGTATTGTAATGATATTGTATGAGTTTTTCAGTGACTGAAAACATTGTCAAAACTATGTTATCCAAAAATTAAACCTAGCTAAATTTATTATTTGTTCCTGAAACCTCAAAAAAAATAAACGCCACAAACCTGTTCTTTTTTTGATCCATCTCGAAAGTGTAATGTCATTGTTGACGGAACCCAACGTGATATGAACGAACATGCGACCCGAACTCAATACAGTATTATCTTCCTCTCTCCATTCACATAACTACCAACACAAGGACTTACTAGTTGTAGTCCCTAATTGATTTCCAGTGTTTACCCTAATGCGAACTCAAATAGTTCTATACTAGTCAAATAAAGCAACATACGAGTGATCTCATTGGTTAAATAATATCCGGAATACTAAACTGTACTCAATTTCGGGATGTATATATTTATTTTAGGATATTCTCTCCATAAAAACAATGAGTCAAGCTAAGTAGATGGCTTTTAGGCCGAAACTGATTATAATTATGCCACTAAGTAACCAGCCTAGGGAGGGAGGGCATAATAAGATTGCCTTTGAAATTCCTCCACCTTACTTTGTCATTATAAGGATTAGCAAGCCTCAAATCAGTTCATAGCATCTCACGTTATCAATCGAAATGATACCACATCTACAGTTAATTAACATACATACATATATTCATACCTGTATTCCCTGAAGGTGTAGGCAGAGGTGTTGTAATAACAGCACCTAATTCTCACCGAAGATTAAGATTAAGGATTAACGTGTTAGATGGTGAGTCTATCGCTATACATACTTCTTTGAATTACTTCTCAGATATGTGCAGGTTTACTCACGATGTTTTCTTTCTCGTGGCGTGAAATAAATTTTTAGAAAAGCTCATCGGTACACGCCGCTGGGATTCCAACTTTGCGTAGCAGGTCACTGCTCAAACCCCACGGCCACTACGGTTCTACAGACTTATTTAAATGTATCAACATAAAAAATAACCTAACCTTCAATAATCGAACAAATTCAGCTGAAATGCAGTTCATTTCAATGTGTTATTACGGTGATACTGTCCTACTTAGCAGGTCAAAACTTTTTTAATGGCTTTGGATGAGAGCCAACTCCTGGACGTACTCCATTGTAGCGGCCGCCGTATTGACCTGACTTGTGGACTGTTGAAACTGTTGGCCTTGTGGTGGAATATTGAAATAATTCTTTTGTTATTAGGGTGCTACGTAACACAGTTAAGTGTGTTTACATACCGCGGTATTGTTATAAGTTAGAATAGGTTTCTGCACTTTTGAATCTAGAAATTCCAGCTGTTTGCATTAATGTGTAAAAAAATATCTTGAGTGCAGTGATGAAGACCGCGAGATTTATGGTAGCTAGAAGACGTCACGTGGTTTCACCCGCGTAGTTCCCATTTTTGTGAGAGTATGGTGATAAAATATAGCCTATATTAATCAGTGATAATGTAGCATTCTAATGGTGAATGAATTTTTAAAATCGGACCAGTACTTTCTGAGCCGATTCGTTACAACATACATACAAACCATTCCTCTTTATTATAATATTAGTACAGATTAGAACATCTTAAGGCTATGTTTGATTCTGAGATGGTTTATCAGTATTTTTTTTACAGTTTTAAGTTTTAAAACTAGAACAGTTTGAGATACATTTTCCCAGGCAATACACCCTCCTAAGTGGAAGGTCTTCGCTATGCTAGCGATGAGCATGACCACTCGTTCCCTCCACAGCATCCACCTTCGGTGAAAAATGGGTGTTGTAACCCCTGCTTACTACTTCGGGGACCCAATTGCGAAGACGTGAGCACGTGTGGCTGCTTTCCAATAAGCAGGTCGTATTTTTCCTCAGAGAGAACTGCGAAACCTGTACAAAAGTTGGTAATATGAACTTTTGCATAAGCTTACAAATTGTGACAGATCTTACGGTATCCAGGATGGTAACGAATACCAAGTGCCCTATTCAAAAACTAAGCCTTGCCTCCGTTATATATTCATTTTTGCAACGCGATAGATGTTTGCCCACTGGGCCTGCGCAAATACGGATTAAGCACAATTTTCATAAACAAATAGAGTGGGAACCTCCCGGCAAACAATGCCAGTGTTATATATCTACGTAGCCCGTAGCTTGTGCATTTTTCGAGCGCTGCCACGAGTTTGTTTTTTTCGTTTGATACGGGATTGGAGCCGCTGCATATTTAATGGTTGTATCCATGACGTCATCTTGGCCATTGGAAATGATGATTGCTTTTTTAATTTTCTTCGAATATTGATGACACCGTTGTCTATAGTTAGTAAACCTGAGTGCAACGTGCTAGGTGTTGCGTTCAATTCCCGTGTCAAAGCTTACATTTTACGTGAAGAGAGTTTTTGTTTTGCTATCTATGTTCTGCTTGCTGTTAGAAAATTTCACAAAATATCTTACGCTTAAAATTTTTAATTACATTCACAAAATAAAAATTGGTGAATAATAATTTTATGAGTCCGAATCAAATAATAAAATAATATTGATTTTATAAAACATGAAATTAAAATTGCGTGTAATTTGTGCTATAATTAACTACATATGCTCACGCCTGTACTCCCCGAAGGGGTAGGCAGAGGTGTTGTAATCACAACACACACTTTTCACCGAAGATGATTAAGTGCCAACGTGACAGATGGTGAGTCCATCGCCGTCTCAGTCACTTTACATACGTCATTGAATTACTTCTTAGAAATATGCAGGTTTCCTCACGATGTTTTCCTTCACCGTAAAGCGCGTGGTGTGAAATCACTGTACATAAGTTTTTTAGAACTTGCGCCGCTTGCGTAGCAGACGACTGCTCTAACCGCGAGGCCACCACGGCTCCTAATGGAGTAGGTAGTTTTTCTAGGTGTAACACTCGATAATAAACTTCAATGGGGCCCACATATATCTAGTCTAGCTGGGAAACTCAGCTCAGCAGCATATGCAGTTAGGAAAGTAAAGCAATTCACCGATGTAGACACGGCACGCTTAGTTTATTTTAGTTACTTTCATAGCGTTATGTCGTATGCCATCCTGCTTTGGGGCAAAGCTGCCGATATAGAAGCCATATTTATATTACAGAAAAGGGCTGTAAGATCAATCTATAACTTAGGATCTAGAGCATCTTTGAAGGAAAAATTTAAAGAAATAGGAATTTTAACAGTGGCTTCGCAGTATATTTTAGCAAATTTATTACTTGTACATAAATATATTAATTCTTTTCAAAAGAAGTGTGATGTACATAATGTCAACACAAGGCACAAAAATAAAATAGTAGTACCTACACACCGCTTACAGAAAGTCCAGGGATCATTTTTAGGGCAATGTATACGCTTTTATAATAAGTTACCTACATGTATTGTAAATTTACCCTTTGATAAATTTAAAGAGACTGTAAAATCTGTATTACTTAAAAAGGTTATTATACAGTTAGTGATTATATATGTGATAAAGAAACTTGGAATAATGTATTACCAGATAAATATTGTAAGTAGTCTCATGGACACTGTACTTATGTTACAATTCTTAATATTTATTCGTTTTGATCTTTGTTTGACTGGTTTGAGTTGTCAAGCTCACTAAAATGCCTTTGCTTGCGGCGGCGTCTGGATGACGGGTTGTCCACTTCCCTCTATGATGGTTGAGGAGGTCAATGGCTGGCATTCACGTCATACTTGTGAACAGGTGCTGCTTGTGGGGGCTGGTCATCTCAAGCTACGCATTTGGTTATAAGTAGATGTACTAGATCTTTTGTTATGTTAATTTTTATCGACATTTGTGCATTGGAACATTGTCCATGAGCTTACGTTTTTTAAATTATTTATTTTGTATTCTTTAAATTGTATAATATTTTTGAAAAGAGTAATTACTGAGTTTCTTGCCAGGTTCTTCTCAGTAAAAGCAACCTTCCGAACCTGGCGGTAGCATGTATAATCCTGTATAATTGTGTCATTCTGACGATTTGAAAGTGCTTTGTAAAAGTCTAATCGAATAAAGATACTTTTGACTTTGACTTTGACTTTGAATAATAATTAACTAAATACAGTATAAGATGACGTATATGGCGAAAATTCGAGTTATCTTGTCAACGTACTGTTCAATGCAGAACTCGTAAAATACCTTTATCTGCTTCAACGATTTAATCGAGCTAGTAAAACTACAGAGCTTTATGTAGAGATAAAACCGTGCGAACGTTCTCAGTAAGCGTATTCATGAAATTTTCAATGCAATTCGTATCTGGGAGATTTAATGAGACTCTAAAACTTTGTTATTCTCTAGTTTTTTGCAAGTGCATGCTAGATTAGATAATTCTAAGCGATGGTAAGTATATAAATCAGCTATCTGGTACGTTTTCTACAAGATTTGCTTAGTTTCGGATTAGATGGCGTACTACAAGGATTATTATTTTATTTATTTCTCTTAATAATATTTTTTTATTGATTCAATAAAATATTATAATTATAGTGACGTCACGCGGGTTCAGTCGTTTAGTTTCCGTTCCCATTGGAGTAACGGGGATAAAATATTTATATTTACTGAAATAATTTTTCAAGCCGTTTTTCATGTTTATTCGATACATAAACAATAAAATATATTCCTCTTTGTAACTATATATAGGATACTTGAAACAATCATTAGATAATTTTCAAGTAAATACTTTTTTTTTTTTGATGAGGGGGAGACCTTTAAAAGGTACCCGACCACCCTGGGAGAGGCAGATCGGGGTATGTTCTTACCGCACTAAAACCCCCCCAGTGGCCATCCTCAGTGCTCAGGGGGGACTCCGGGTACTCTGATAGAACGCACCGGTGTCCCCCCACACTTTGCCGGGGGAGTAAAGCCTGTGCCAATGAGTTTTACTCAAAACTTATGTACAGTGATTTCACACCACGTGCTTTACGGTGAAGGAAATTATTGTGATGAAATCTGCATATGTCTGAAAAGTTATTCAAAGACGTATGTATAGTGCCTGAGACGGCGATAGACTCACTATTTGTCACGTTGGCACTTAATCATCTTCGGTGAAAAGCGGGTGTTGTTAGTTCACACCTATGCGTACCCCTTCGGGAATAGAGGTGTGCGCATATGTTGATGTATGAATGTTGTAATTAAGATTCAACATACCTAATTGAGAGCAAGAACTCCAATAATTTTTTGCTACAAATACTTCACAATAATCATACTTAAATAATAACTTTACAATAAAAAATAAAACGAAACGGCCAAAAATATAAAATCCTAGCAAAAACATTTTTTTATATGAAAAAATAAATTCCAATAAAAATAAATCCTGCTATCAATGAGCCATCAAGACAAGCTTTCAAAGCGAGCTGATGAAAAATCGCGTGAACCGCATAATGGACTGAATATACGAGTACAATGAATGTGTCACGAGCGAAAAATACTAAAACTACCGCCCGGTCGCACGGACAATATTGATAATTATCCTATTTACGTCTGCTAACCTACGGCAAGATTAAATGTAGTAAATAATCATATATTATAGACTATTTACACCTCCGACTGATCTGTAACGATTGCCGAACATGATCAATTAGCAACCGGGACCGCTAGGGTTAGGGTTGCTTAACTTCGCTGATCGAACTATTTGCGCAAAAGGTATGTGCCACGAGCTCCTCGTTAGCCGTAAGCTAAATAAATGTCATTAAATAAATAAATAACTATTATTATGAAATGTCACACAATGGAACGATAGTGGTAATCAGGGCCTATGGTGAGGCAAGACGACAAATTATATTTGTAAGTAATTGGTATGTGATTGCGATATTTATGAGGAATATTCAGTTAAGGTTTCACCTGTAATTAAGCCTTGAATATTTATTATAGAAAGAAACTGCAAAATAAGATAACTAAAACTTTTCGGATAAAATAAATATATTAATTAGCATGTTATTAGTTCGTAATTTTATCAAAACTATATCGAAGAAAATAGATATCCAATCATAAACTAATCATTAATCAACAAGTGTTCGATGGCCAAAGTGGTAACCGGGCCGATGTCAGTGGCACCGGGCTCGAAATAAATCAGGCCACACTTGTCATGCTCCGACCATAACTTGTAAGTTATGCGACTATCGCGTGCTTCTGAAATGGTAGATTTATGTGGGAGCGACAGAGATGTGTGCGGAAGTGTTGCCAGACACGGGGAGAACTTTGCCTGGGTGTTCGGGGAAGTGAGAAAAAGTTTAGGAATATTTTAAAATCCGAATGGAAACATTTTTTTTTCATTTATACGCGGATTCAGCATATTTGAAAATTTGACCTTTGGGTACCTATTTATACAACGTGGAAGAATTCTATTTTTTTCAATGGTGAGACGAAAATCCCTGCTTGATATAATTGAATACTTAGATTTTACTTTATTTATTTGTACTCATACAAATTAATAACTTTTTCACATTAAATCAATCATTCACGGTGGATTATTTTTTAAGTGGTGACTAAATAATACTTGATAGAATTTTTATAAAAAGCTTTCTTTTATACGTATCACATTAAATTTGTATTTTTTTCTCGAACTAAGTGAAAAAGAAAATGTTTAGAATATTTTTTTTGTTTGTCAGTAAAACAAAATTGTTCGGAAAATCAAATTATAGTACTTATCTCCAAATACGTGCGTGGTTTAAATTTTATATTTATGACAATTGCGTAGCACTGGCGTCACTACCATGAATGAATTATTTATTGTACTTTGCGAAAGACTCACCATCTATCACGTTGGCACTTAATCAAATTTGGTGAAAAGTGGGTGTTGTGATTACAACACCTCTGCCTACCCCTTCGGGGAATACAGGCGTGAGCATATGTATGTACTTTGCGAAAAATAAACGGGTCGAGAAAATTTGTCAATTCTTCTTCTAATATAATCTAAAGATGGATATTATACATCATTAGAAGTAATAGGACTAGAAATAGAACCTTTTTGAAGATGATTAGTAATTAAGTAATTATTATAACAAAAAGTTTACTGGTTACTTCTTTTTATAATTGTTTTTTTTCTAATCTCTGAAAAAAATACTAAGAGTAATAATTACTGTTGCAAAATGTACGTAGGTATAGTATATCATTGTCAGGTTAGCCGAACACACCACAGTATTATTACCAATATTCACAATATTATTGAAAAATATCGTAATTCACGATCACACACAATAATATTGCCAATTTGCGTATGTGCCTTATTTTCCTTAATCAAATCGATGTCTAACAAAATGGCAATACTTGGGTCAAATTGACGCACGTGGCAACCCACTGTGTGTATAGGAAAAGGTTAATCAGATTGATTAGCCGAAGGAAACGAAGTGTTGGTGTGAATACAGAAGAATGATTGATGAATAATACAGAGGGAAAACAATGCCTTTGTTTACGTCACTAGTATATGCGGCAGCGCATTTAGCTTTGGCTTATTTCGTATCGAACCAGCTACGTCCCGCGGTTTACCCGTATGGATTAACAACAAAAGCACATAATTTTGAATGTAAACATGTGTATTATGCATAAAAATCTAATATTTAGATAAATACCGTCATGGATTTGATAAGTAGCTTATCAGTTGGATACCAACCAACAGATGGCGCAAAGTGGCCCCTAAAACCGCAAAACAAGGAAAGGAAAATTTCGAAACATGAGGTAGAATCACGAGTAGCTCAGTGGGCAGAGTAACTGCACGGTTTGCAGAGGTCGTAGGTTCGAGTCCCGCCTGTGTTCGTATTTCTCCTGACCAGTTTTTCTAAAGCTTAAGTTACCAATTATAACGTCACCTATCCAGCTAGCGAAAGTCTCTTTCAAATTAGTCCAGGATTATCAGAGAGTAGCCAGAATAAACAGTAAGATAGACAGACAATTTGTGAAATTTTTTTGACTACGCTTCTTTTGGTTACGAGGGCATATAATTAATTAAAAGTATGGTGAAGAAAAGAATTCCATTGCATTGGATTCAAATTGTTATTTTTTTTATTAAAATAAAGGATTTTTCGTACACACACTATCACAATTTATAACTCTTGTTTCACACTCCTCTATAGACAGGTAAAAGGTAATGAATATACTTACGTTTTTCGCGTTTCAAAATAGATTTGCCATGCTCACAAATATTTGTAATATTTTAGTTATTATATTTGACAATTGAGCATTTGTGCTGTGTCCCATGGGCTTATATTCATGAGATATAAATACTGTAACCAAAAACATTGTATAATATATATTTTTTTAAAAGAGTAATTGTTGAGTTTTTTGCCGGGTTCTTCTCAACAAAAGCTACCTTCCGAACCCGGTGGTAACATTTATAATCATGTATAATGTATTTTGTGTCCTTCTGACGATTTGAAAGTACTTTGTAAGAAGTCTAATCAAATAAAGATATTTTGAGTTTGAGTTTGAGTTTGATTGCTCTCCACAATTCACGTGTTTCAAGCGCTTCATTTTACGACGATAATATATTTTTCACACTTTACCTTTCTGGCGAAGTGCACGCAATGAGTTTAGAAATAGATTAAAAGTCTGGGATAGCTATTAGAAATATTCCATACAAGTTAAGCTTACGGCATGAACTGGTGAGGAAAAATAAACTGTGTAAATGGTAATTATTTTATTACTATTAATTTTGATCTTTATTTTGACTGGGTTGTTCACTTACTTTTTAAAAAGTCTAATCAAATAGGTAACAGATTTTTGAATTAAATTGAATTCAATTGATGTTGCTATCATCTCCCTGTCCTTATCCCATACATTGTTGTGGTCAGCATTTGATTCAACCCGATATGGCTGATCACCTGATTTTTATACGAAGCGACTGCCATCTCACTTTCGTAAACTCTTTCAAGAGGAAAATCTTTGATCTGGGTTAAACCAGTTGTCAGACTATTTTAGGCCTCCGACTGACCTGCAACGATTGCCAAAGATGATATATTGGCAACCGGGACCGACGGCTTAACGTGCTCTCCGAGGCACGAAGGAGATTCGGGCGGTCACCCATCCAATTACTGGCTAGGGTTAGGGTTGTTTAGCGTCGCTGATCGAATGATATGCGCAATAGCAACTGTGTCACGAGCTCCTCAATTAAAAATGTTAGCATAATAAGAAAAAAAAAGATGGGATGGAGTCGCTGCACAAGGAATAGTTGTTGCTCATTCGTGATCTTGCCATATTATGTATACCATTTTTTATAAAGTAGGCAAGTCATCAGAAGTACCATCAAGTGGAGTGTACTTTGCTTTCCACCTATCTATATCTATATAGATAAATGAAATTGAAGTGTCAGTTCGTAATTCAAAATAATCAGCTTTGAATAAAGAGAACATTTTTTTTCTCTGCCTATCTGTTTGTCTGTCTCACGGCCAATCTCTGTAATGGCTCGACCGATTTTAATGGTACCTTTACTTGCTGAAGCTACTGTGATTTAAAAAAAACGGGTTTCTCATACCTTAGGGCATAGCTAGCATAGTATAAAACATATGCCGCAATTTTATAACAATACTTCCTATCACAACTGCATGCCCGTGGCGTACTCAAGCAGCACCTATAAATTGTATATAAAAAGTGTGCATGATTATCGTTTTGCGTGTGAAAAAGCCACTGAATGCAATTCACTGCAGAAGTGTACTGCACCTGACATATCTGATATACGTGTTATGCTTTTAAAAGAAAATATGGTTGTTTTATACTTTGCATTTGAAAAAATTTAATAACTGTGAGTGGCCACTTTCGTTGCTTGCGTGGCAGGCGACTGTTCAAACCACACTGCTACCACGGCTTTTTTTTCTACAGATAAAAATAAAGGGTCCCATAAATCATATTCACCGAATATGATTTATGTGCCAACGTAACAGAGGGTGAGTCCATCGCCGTCTCAGGCACTATACATACGTCTTTGAATTATTTCTCAGACAAATGGTTTCCTCACTATGTTTTCCTTCATCGTAAGGCACATGGTGTGAAATCACTGCACATATGTCGAACTTGCGTCGCTTGCGCAACAGGCGACTGCTCAAACACCGAGGTCATCAGGGCTCCCTAGGTTCTCTCTAAACACTGTTCATCAGGTAGTATAAGCCCTATTTTTAAAATCCATCGCCATCTCAGGCACTATACATACGTTTTTGCATTACTTCTCAGACATATGCAGGTTTCCGTAAAGCTCGTGGTGTGAAATCATTGCAGATAAGTTTTTAGAAAAACTCAATGGTAAGGCCCCGCTGGGATTCGAACTTGCGTCGCTTGCGTTGCACGCGACTTCTCAAACCCCGAGGCCCCCACGGCTCCTTTTTACATCTATACAGATAAATAAAATTGAAGTGTTGTGAAGAAATTGGATATTCGTTGTTTTCTTGTGCTAGAATTTCCCAAGCTCGTCCGTTTGTTTATTCTAGTGCCTATTTGCATGTCTTTACACGATCAATGTTCCACTAAAACCTCCGCACAATATTCCATGAATATCCAGGGTCGAAAATTGCTTCTTTCAAAGACCCAGAATATCTAACGTTACATCGGCGACAATTCATTCAAAACAAGTGAAGCATGCGGCCTTCCTAGCCGTTGAGAATATTTCAGGCGATTGGACAAAATGGCTATATTTTTCGATACGAAGATAGCTCGGCCGGAAATTAAAATATTATCCAAAGTGTGGGTCGCACTCCCTGAGATTGTGACGCGCTTTCGAAAAGGGTTGTGTTTAAAACTGTGTATATTATAAAACATTTTTAATGTATAATAATAATACTTAATATTACTTATCTTGATTTGAATTGCGGTACTATAGAAGTATTCTAACAGTGAAAAAGACTTACAATTGAAAATTCTAAACATCTTTATTTGATTAGACTTTTAACCAAGTACTTTCAAATCGTCAGAACGAACACGAACGAACAGTACAACATAAAAACACCAAATTAAAAAAAATCTCTGTCTATATGTGTATGTGTCTATTGGTTCCGGGTAATCTCTGAAACGGCTGGACCGATTTTAACGGGTCTTTCACTTGCAGATAGCTAATGTTTAGAAGAGTAACATACATATGCTCACGCCTGTATTCCCCGAAGAGGTAGGCAGAGGTGTTGTAATCACAACACCCACTTTTCACCGAAGATGATTAAGTGCCAACGTGACAGATGGTGAGTCCATCGCCGTCTCAGACACTTTACATACGTCATTGAATCTCTCTTCTCAGAAATATGCAGGTTTCATCACGATGTTTTCCTTCACCGTAAAACACGTGGTGTGAAATCACTGTACATAAGTTTTTTAGAAAAACTCATTGATACAGGCCCCAACGATTCGAACTTGCGTCGCTTGCGTAGCAGACGACTGCTCAAACCTCAAGGCCACCACGGCTCTCTTTAAATTCTAGTTAATCGATTCTATTTGAGACTAGCTGTGTCCTGCAGTTTCACCCGGGTAGATTTAATTTGATTTGGAATCCCTGATGTTTTTTTTAGATTAAAGCAGCCTAAATTACAAACTCAAACTGGCTGATCTTTGATCATGATTAAAAAATTTTGATTTGAGCCTCTATCGTTCTGGGTGTGCGACTTAGCAGCAACCTAATAGCAATAGAAATAAAGTTCAATATTCGCGGTAGATTGCTGTTATGAATTCGTACTTAATTGCAATTTTACAACGTATTGTTCCACTAGAGAAGTTGAAGTAGAATTGTAACCCCTTATGATCCATTTATAGGCTTACCACATCCGTCGTATATGAGGCCATTTCTGCCTTAATCAAATCGATCAGTAAAATATAGCCTCTATTGTAATAGCTATTGAGCTCAATATCGACATTTCATTCTTGTTATCGTTTGGTTGGTACATTGATAGGGGGGGTTATCTTGAGGATTGGGAATATTTATATGTAACCCAATTAGAAATACCAATCCCTAAAATGTAACGTACGATGTGCTAAAGATAATACAGGAATTCAAATACATAGTTGTTCTCGTTTTGTGTTAAACAATATAATTAGCAAGGAACATGGGAAAGGAATCCGATTATATTAGCCGCTTTGGTATTAAACCGTAACAAACAGACTTAAGCCACTGTGGCTTAATATAGATACATCTAAATCTATATAGATATATCCAATTGGAGCGACTATTCGTATTTCCAAACTAATAAAATTACACTATATGCACATGATAGTATATACAATATTCAAATAATATAAAACATTTTTTTGCTATCTGTGTGTCTGTTAATTGAGGCTAAACCCTGAAAAGTCTGGAATGATTTTACCGGGACTTATAATAGCTGATGTATTAAAGTTAAGCAGAAATAATTTCTTTAAGTAACACAGTTTTTATTGTTAGCCCAATGTGGGTAAAACCGCGTGTCCCAGCTAGCAGGATTTTACGCTTTGCTCCGAATGCTTATCGCGTTACTTTCACAACACATACATAATACCCCGAATTGGTAGGCACAGTTGTAATAACAGCACCCATATTTTACCGAAGATGTTAAGTGCCAACGAGACAGATGGTGAGTCTATCACCGTCTCGATACATAACACCTTTCGAATCACTTATCATGCCAATTAGCCATATCGAAACATTATCGTTCCTCAACGTAACCAATCAGTCGGGGCTTTATTTGCAAGGTCGGATGGTTGAGAATGCGCGTTCTGATTGGTTCCAATACACCGTGAGGTTATGGAACCGGCAATTCTGCAGTAATCAGTGTCTGTATTGTTTATTTTTTCTAACATTTCAACAACTGCCCGCTCAATCGTACTCGTACCATCGACTGTTTACGAACGCAAATTGAAAATGTGCCTTTTGTTTACTTCTCATTTAAATAATGATGGGTATGAAAACTAGGCTATGAAAAAATCGTGCTGTTTTTGTCAATTTCCATTTTTATTACAAGCTTTTACTTAACTTGCAATGTACGTTTGTTACAAATTTAAAATCTAATTAATATTTTTTTAATCGTCATAAAGTTATCTTAAACTGATTGAGCTGAAATTTGGTATATACGCTTATTTTGGATGAAATGCAAGCTTAGCTATGTGACGCTATTCTAATTCCAATATGGCGGATCATCCAAGATGGCGGACTATTTATGTTTTCAGCACTACCTTGATGAGGAGAGCACGAATTTTTTTCATTAGTTGTTACGGCATTTTCACAAAAAACTAGATTATATATTTTCTTTGATTCATTTGAATAATGATGGAAATAAAATGAGGCTATGAAAAATATGTCACTTAGATTTTTTTTTTATTATTTGCTTGCTGTTAATGTCGGCTTCGATTTTTTCTGAACAAATGATATAAATTGTAATTTTATTGGAATTTTTTTTTTATTCCGCCTAATAATGGATTATATTATAGTTGTCACGTTCCTATAATCAAATCAATCCCTGGATTAATGAAGTAATACAACTTTTAATCTATAAAAAAAAAGTAGAATCACTATTAAGATATAGAGTGTGATACCGAATGTTATTCGGGAATGCATAAAAAGCACGAATTTACCTCCTAGACGTTGGATGGAGATGGCAGTCGCTTTGTATAAAAATCTGATGATCAACCATATTGGGTTGAACCAAGTTCCGACCCCAATAATGTATGGGATAAGGCCAGGGAGATGATGATTTGGTACACGAAGTACCAGGCGCACATAACGGATAAGGAGTTAATAAGTTAATTGCGATTAACATGGAGCCACATCGGGTTGAATCAAGTGCTCACCCCAAAAATGTATGGGATAAGGCCATGGAGATGATGATGTTAAATTCTTACTGTAACAAGTATAGCCGCGTTATTGTGTAAGCTTTCTCAGCGTCGAGCTCGACGTCGAGCGTTGGTTATGCCAATAATCTCGAAAATAATACCATTATAGGTAAAAATTGGGTGCTAAAGCCCCTGTCTATGACCGTGAGATACCTTACAATGAATAAATTAGTAACTCTTTTAATAAGTTAATTGGCCTGGCCATAATTCTTTACAGACGACTTATAAATAATGTATGTAATAATGTCACTCACTTCATCCACTAAATTGCCTGCGTGGTAGTAATACATTCATCATTTAACGTGTCCAATTTAACCAGCGGCATTATTTGGTTCATTATTCATACTGGCCCCTTTTTATAGTGCAATAATTAGTTTGGAATATGCTTAGTTAGTTTCAGATTATTTAAGTACTGGTTGTAAACTTTCTTTTCGTCGCAGTCAATTTGGTTCGCAGAACTCGCAGAATTTTTATTCATATTTAACACTGTCGCTTTCGAAATAAGATTTACTTGCCTGGCTTCGTTGTGGTGATTTTAAAATAATATCTCCAATTTTGCAATTGAATGCATAAAAAATTAGAAATCGTGATTAGTATAAAAAAGTAATCGTAGGATATCTTAGTCAAAAGCAGTTTTGACTGCAACATATTATACATCCTGTTTAACATCTTAATTTAAATCTCGCGGAACCCTCAATGTATTTTTTTTAAATAAAAGTAGGTAGCCTAAGTTACTCCTTGTAGCATTAGGTATCTGCCAGTGAAAGTCTTGGTAAATCGGTCCAGCCATTTCAAAGATTACCCGGAACCTACAGACAGAAAAAAAAATGAAAATTTGTTTTTTATATCAGTGTCGCATAAACTTTCATATGGATTTAGTGAAAAGCTGTTATTTTGGAATTACAAACAGACACTTCAATATTACTTATCGGTATAGATGTATAGATAATAATCTAAGTATAATACAAATTCAAACTCGTAGTAACTCTCCAGAACTAATGTTTTAAATAGCGAATACGTGTATAATTTTCATACAAATGAGAGCACTAGAGGTCTTTAGCAAAAAAGGGCCGAGTCCCGTGGCCACGAGTCATTTGTCCGCGTCCCATCCCGGGCCCGGGATTAATCGATCTATTTCCTCCCTGGTCATGTGTGGAGTGTAGTTTTATGCATGAGCTGATGATAATGTCTTCGTTAGTAATGGTTTGGTTGATGTTTATGACTTAATTGGACTTATTCCTTGAGGGTCACTTGTTAGAGAATAGCTTTGTAAAACGCATTGCATATTCACAGATTTCTCAGAGATTTGTGCGACAATGCGAGATTTTTAATTGATCAGACCAGCTATCTGCCAGTGATAGAACCGTTAAAACCAGTTCAACTGTTTCAGAGATTAGCCGGAACAATCAGACAAAAAAAATTTTTGGTTCATACACTTGAAAATGAAAATGATAAATATTTATTCAGTTTAGGCCCTAGTAAGGAACTTATGAATGTCGAAAATGAACCTAGAAACTAGCCTACTGAGAAGAACCGGCAAGAAACTCGGCCGGGCATCATGTACATATCATCGATACAATATAAATCATATGAAATCATCTCATCATCAAGAGCTGTGGTGGCCTTGAGGTTTGAGCAGTCGCCTGCTACGCAAGCGACGCAAATTCGGACCCCAGCGGGGCCTGTACTAATGAGTTTTTCTAAAAAACTTATGTTCAGTGATTTCACACCACGTGCTTTACGGTGAAGGAAAACATCGTGAGGAAACCTGCATATGTCTGAGAGGTAATTCAATGACGTATGTATAGTGGCTGAGACGGCGATGGACTGACCCTCTGTCACGTTGGCACTTAATCATCTTCGGTGAAAAGTGGGTGTTGTGATTACAACACATCTGCCTACCCCTTCGGGGAATACAGGCGTGAGAATATGCATGTATGTGTATGTATGAAATCATCATACAAAAATAAAATAAATTGTATTAGCATGCAGGTAAATATAAAATATAATGAAAGAAAAGAACAATACTTTAAAACTCAACTTCTTTGGGTGTCGCGACGTGGACACGCGTCGAGGGTACTAGGCCACGTGGCAGATCAACAATGAGATGGACAGACCACTAGGTCTAAAAAGGCCACTTTGGGAAAATCATAATGTGATCCGAATATGATTCATCATCCAAATGACAAAATGGTCACTTACAATATGATTCACGAATAATTAAAATTTCGCAATTCACCTGTTTCACACTTTCTTATGAAGATTCCTAAAATGTTCCACAAAATATGAATTGCTTTTGTGATATCATAGAAAGTTAGTTAGGGACTAACATCTACAATTATTGTGATCATTCGTGAATCATGATATCAATTGCACCTAAGGGACTATTTTGTCATTTCGATGATGAATCATATTTGGATCACATTATGATTCTCCCAAAGTGGCTTTTTTAGACCTGCAGATTAAGGCTGTGATGGGTGTTCCTAGTATCAACGAATGCTCCCGTAAAGCAGCAGTCCGAAGTGAATGGCGTCGTTTTGTTCAGCAAGCCACCAATTCTTACATTACGACCACGACCGCTCTGCCAAGAGTGTAACGATTGAGAAGAAGAACTTTAACACTACAATACTTTCTTAATCAATACTGTTTTGACATGTGACTTACATTATAATATGCATTTAGTGAAAAGCTGTCAATTTGTAATTTCAAACAGACACTTCAATTTAATTTACCTATATACAGAACTAGCGGACGTCACGCGGTTTCACCCGAGTAGTTCTCGTTCCCGTGGGAGTGCGGGGTAAGATATGTTACTGGCTGGTAATGTAGCTGTCTATTGCTGAAATTTTTTTCGAATCGGTCCAGTAGTTTCGGAGCCTGTTCAATATAAACATATTTGCATACAAACTTTTCGTCTTTATAATATTAGTATATATTTTAATCGTCGTCAAATTCTCTACTATCTATACTTAAATATACTTAACTAGCTGTGCCCCGCGGTTTCACTTGCGTAGACTTAATTTTATGGGTAGATTTTTTTCAAGGAACCCTAACATAAAAAGGTATCTTAAGTAACTCCTTGTAACATCAACTACCTGTCAGTTAAAGTTCCGCAGAAATTGGTCCAGACATTTCAGAGTTTATCAAACAGACAGACAGAGAAAATGTTAAAAAATGGTTTTATTTTGTATGTGCTTTCATTTAATGAAAAGCTGTTAATTAGCTTCCCCACCAATTTTCAGCCAAACCGGTTAATCCGTTGTTGAGTTATAAATAGTATAACTAACACGATTTTCTTTTATATATAGATACTAGCTGTGCCCGGCAAACGTTGTATTGCCATTTTTTTTGGGGTGGACTACCCCTAACATTTACGGGGATGAAAAATAGATGTTGGCCGATTCTCAGACCTACCCGATCTGCACACAAAATTTCATACAAATCGGTTCAGCCGTTTCGGAGGAGTATGGCAACGAAAACTGTGACACGAGATTTTTATATATTAGAAGATAGATGTATCTTTAGAACAAAAGGTATTTATTAAGTTTATCCGCAAATCTGAACGTGACCACGGAACGTAGCCCGAAGTGGGGTTATAGTATGCTTGTCGTTAATATCCACAGGAGCACTGTGCCAGCTGCATTGTTTCTCTACTAATTTATTTGTAACAACTGTTTTCTACTGAGGCTAATTAAAGGAATGCACCGGACTATCGTGCTTTTCATTCTTCAAGTTGCATTCTATGAGTAATATTCGCTCATGATAAGTGCTAGTCCAGGATAAGTGTTAGTATTAATGTAATAAGCAATAAATAAATAATAAGCAAAGTAATAAGTAAGGAGCTGTGGTGGCCTCGGGGTTAGAGCAGTCGCCTGCTACGCAAGCGACGCAAGTTCGAATCCAGCGGGGCCTGTACCAATGAGTTTTTCTTAAAAACTTATGTACAGTGATTTCACACCACGTGCTTTACGGTGAAGGAAAACATTGTGAGGAAACCTGCATATTTCTGAGAAGTAATTCAAAGACGTATGTATATAGTGCCTGAGACGGCGATAGACTCACCATCTGTCACGTTGGCACTTAATTAAAATTCAGTGAAAAGTGGGTGTTGTGATAACAACACCTCTGCCTACCCCTTCGGGGACTATAGGCGTGAACATATGTATGTATGTATTTAAGTAATAACTTAGCTAAGCTTAGACTTAGATTAATGTGTGACTTTATTTCGCGCAACCCTATTTATCTATACATCTATACATAAATAAATTGAAGTGTCCGTTTATAATTCCTAAATAACAGCTTTTTACTAAATGCATATGAAAATGTATTTGGTACAGACACAAGAAAATCTATTTTTGTTTATTTGTCTATCTGTCTGTTTGTTCCGGCTAATCTCCAAAATCTGCTGAAATCAAGCGTTCTCAAGGATTAGGCAATAAAAATAGACGGACAAACTGACAGAGAGAAATTGAAAAAAATATACATTTAAGTATTGTCTAAAATTTTAAATGTATTGAGCGAAAAACTGTTACTAAGTTAACAGTTTTTCGCTCAATACATTTAAAATTTATAAACAGATCAATTTGTTGCTAACGAAATTTCATGAAAATCATTGGACGGCTCCAATGATTTTCATGGTTTCGAGATTCAGATTCTATATGTATATATATTGCTCGTTTAAAGGCATAAGTTAGGATAAGTAGGTTCCTGTGGGACGTTCAATACAGCGCAGCATTTTACTTAATGGAACAGTACTTGACAATGAATCAGCAAAATTAAATAGCTTGCGTCTTTGAAAAGTATACCTCAGAGAAGGCCGCTTATTGATCACGCTAAGGGAACAAAATATCTTTTGTGACGCCGCGGGTAACAAAGCGAAACAAGTTAACAAGATAATCCCGGATTATTGTCACGTACCCTTCTTTAATCTGAAACCCTCACCGTTATTCGATTAAGTAACCGATTAAGAAAATTATAACATCTATACAGATAAATGAAATTGAAGTGTTGGCAATGCCAACAGTGTTTCTCTAAACGCATATCAAAGTAAATAAGGTGCGAACGTAAAAAAATTCAAAAATTTTAAATTTTATAAGTACTTAAAAAAACCTTTTTTTTTTCAAATTATAAATATACAATTTATTTAACTGTAGATAATGTATAACTAAAGACTAACATAACTAAAAACCTTAAAATATAATCTAATAACTAAGAACCTTAAAAATATAATCGAATAACCAAAAACCTTCACATTACAATCTAATAACTAAAAGCCTTAAAAACACTAAATTTCAAAATATTTCTCTGTCTGTCTGTCCTGCTGAAGCAGTTAATTTAGAATTACAAACAGACACTTCAATGTTATTTATCTGTATGCATGTATGTATAGAGTATATATGTATAATTTATTATTGTGGGGAGAGCGAGTGATCATGCTCATCCTCAACAAAGAAAAGATCTGCCAACCAGGCGGGTGTCATGGCATTCCATTTCAATTGTTCTAGTTATATCTATACACAGCAATGGGCTTGAAAACTGTCATACCGCGATTTAGGTTCTCACGTGCTAGTACTCAAACTTTAGCGAGAAGCGCCATCTATGTAACGAGTGAAAAACGCTGCTACATCTTATATATATACATACGTCTTTGAGTTACTACTCAGAAATATGCAGATTTCCTCACGATGTTTTCCTTCACCGTAAAGCACGTGGTGTGAAATCACTGTCCATAAGTTTTTTTAGAAAAACTCATTGGTACAGGCCCCGCTGGGATTCGAACTTGCGTCGCTTGCGTAGCAGGCGACTGCTCAAATCTCAAGACCACCACGGCTCTTTATATATCTAGTTATATTATAAGTAGCTTATTATGTTAGTATGTCGATATTGTATTCGTCGCCTTGACCAGTGAACTTAACTAAACCTTCGCAAACAAAGCAATAACCTCTTCGTTACAGAGAAAGGCCGTAAAGAGCATGCACGGTACATTTTGCACAAAACGGACCACAAACAATGAGATCAAATGAAGTTAGCCGAACGAAATGGGGAGTTATTTTTAAGTGCACACATTGAATCGTAGGGATGTGCACGCCACGTTTAAGATTTAGTTTCATATCGTTTTATTTTGAAGGATTACTCTGAGATCTTGTGGAGCTCGTCGCACAGTTGCTATTGCGCAAACCCTGGCCTGGATGGGTGACCGCCCGAGTTCCCTCCGTGCCTCGGAGAGCACGTTAAGCCGTCGGTCCCGGTTGCCAATTTATCATCTTTGGCAATCGTTACAGGTCGGTCAGAGGCCTAAAATAATCTGACCACTGGTTTAACCCAGATCACAGATTATACTAAAGGGGTTGCGAAGGTCAGATGGCAGTCGCTTCGTATAAAAATCAGGTGATCAGCCACATCGGGTTAAGGCCATGGAGATGATGATGACTCTAGGATCTTGATATAAATTCGGAGCTGCTCGACTGGGGAGTGTGCAGGTTCTATTACGCTGGGGGTGACTGCTCAAACCCCGAGGCCTCCACGGCTCTTAGTATACTCATAATTTATGTATATAAAAGAAACAGTACTCAATACAACTAATTACAAACTTGACCCAAATCGGTATCCGGCGGGACTGTGCCAAGAAGTACTTGTAAATAAATAAGACATCATGAACTTTTTGTCGAAGAAAAATACATGTTCAAAATGTTCTCGCCTGTATTCCCTGAAGGGGTAGGCAGTAGGCTTAGACAAAGTACTCTCTCGCGCTTTCGCTAATGGGAACGATACAAAATGTATGGATATGACATAAATCACGTGACATACATCACAGACAGACATTTTATATCTATTAGGGAAGCTTTAAGATAACGTTACTTGGTCTACAGACGCAGAGGTGTGCACGCAAGACATAAAAATTTCTCCACTTATGTTAAAATCTTATGTAAAACAGGGCGAGCCTAATATATCGCACTCTCAGAATTTTTGTTACAAATTGCATTCATAGATCTTCCAATTTAAAATAATACCTTTTACAGTAATTATTTTACTAGTTACGAGTAAAATACAAATTTTTCGATCAATTAAAAAACATTTCTTTTCGACTTTTAAAAAAAAATTGGCTAGAGCGTACATTTTTGGTCTGCTTATGATCTTAACTAATTTTCGCAAAATTTGTTGTTGGGCTCCTATTATTCTAGTGTGCGATGTACTATAATCCGCTGCTTCACCAAAAACACTTCGCCCGATCCGGGGATCGAAACCTCTTCCTCTCATACGTCGTGTTCCACAGTAGCGTTTGCGACCACTAGACCAACGAGGCAGCCAAAGAAAATATCGTGAGGAAACCTGCAAACATCTGAGACAATTTTTCCATGTATTAGTTATCTTTTTGTGCTTTAGACAAACTACACTACGGACCCCTTCGAATGCGTCGCGTAGACGTGGCTGGCCGAGAGAAAGATGGCAGAACGAATTCTACACCTACCTGAAAAATTGGCCTGAGCAAACCCTAGATCGCAAGATATGGAAAGAGGGGAGAGAGGCCTTTGTCCAGCAGTGGGGCTCACCGGGCTCATAATAAAAATAATTAAGTAATCTTTACCGTTTCAATACCCTTGTCAAGACAGTAAATGTTATAGCTTTAAGCGAATTCTTCAAAATATAAAGAATCAGAATCTCTGAAACGGCTCCAACGATTTTAATGAAATTTAGTGTGTAGGGAGTTCAGGGACAAAAACTGATCTAGCTAGGTTTCATCTTCAGAAAACGACGTTTTGACCATGTTTTCAGGCACAAAAAAGTCAAAAAATATCATTACTATACTACAGTCAATTTCGCAGACATCTATCTGTCAAGTTATGGTATCTCAGTCGTAAGACTTCCAGCCTACGGAGCGATAACGGATCTAGAGTACCCTGGTTCGGGACTGACGTTCACCGGTAATTTTTTTCTCTTTTTTTCCTTTTTTTTCAGTATTCCTATATGAGATAACTTCATTGAAAACAAACCACAGCTCGGTCAACAACCAGGTTCTATTAATTGTGCCTCAAGTAATTTGATCACTGCTTGCTATTTCCTTTTCCAACATTTCCTCCGATAACCTCAGAGTTTATTTAATGTGAGAGAAATGTATTTTTGTGTTTGCACAGCGAGCAAACAGTATATCGGCTGTCAGCCGAAAAAAGCTGATACCTCGAAACTGAGACGACTGCGAGAAACTTACTCAAACTTCGACATTGCAATAAACTGGCATCTTCAGAGTGATAAATTGGAAAGTGACAAATTGACTGTGAGTTATGTACTGCTTTGTAAACAAGCCTATCTGAGAAGATGTATTGTTAGATTGTAACTTTGAAATGCGATGGACTCGATGTTGATTATTTTGAGTTTTGATTCATTATTAATGTACAAGTTTCCGGTGACTTCGCTTCGAACTGAACAATCCTGGAAGTAGATATACATTTTGTAATAGCTATGATTTAACGGCGAAATTATTCGAACCTTCCAACTCACTTTTAACAGTACAAATCATTAACAATTCACTCTTACATTACTTGTCTTGTAAGTGGTCGATTGGTTTAAGTAGTCGCTTGCTAAAGAAGCGTCGCAAGTTCGACTTAAATTGTACCTGTGAGTTATAAAATAGCCACCAGGTAATTATAGTTGTCAGATGAATCACCGTCACTAGTCATAGGTAAAGGCTAGTTTTTTGCATGAAAGCGCTTCATACGCAAAAATGATTGCTAAGACTTCTATATCTATATATACATACAGATACAGATAAATAAAATTGAAGTGTCTGTTTGTAATCACAAAGTTACACTTTTTGACTGAAATGCATATGAACGTTTACACAGTACTTACGTAGAAAAACCAAATTTTTTCTCCATCTAGTCTGTTTGTTCCGGCTAATCTCCGAAACGGCTGGACCAATTCTATCAGAACTTTCACTACCTACTTACTAAGACTACTATTAATTAAAATGTAAGATTCGTATTCCACGGGCCACCTATAAAATTAAGTCTCAGTGGGTGAAACCGCGAAGCACAGCTGACAGTAAGTATATAAGATGCTCATAATTTTAAAATCACCCGTAACTCACGCGTTTTTACGAAGCATTTGCAAGTGCCAACTTCATTAAACTTATGTTCTTTATAAATGACATTTGAGACCATATTCTACGCCATAAAATATGCCATTATAAAGTAAATGATACCAAATACCGCCATAAGGCATAAGGTAAACGTAGACATTATCGGGCGGAATTGCTGTGGCATGGAGTTTCTGTACTTATATTATCGGTAAGGTTGGGGTCATAGTGGATCTTGTGGAACATTCTGTAATAACATTGTATATTCTTTCATATATGAAAAGAGCTTGCTCATTAATATCAATAATATTATCATCATCATCATCCTCCTCCTGCCCTTATCCCATGTTATTTGTACATACATACATATGCTCACGCCTGTATTCCCCGAAGGGGTAAGCAGAGGTGTTGATATCACAACACCCACTTTTCACCGAATTTGATCAAGTGCCAACGTGACAGATGGTGACTCTATCGCCGTCTCAGGCACTATACATACGTCTTTGAATTACTTCTCAGAAATATGCAGGTTTCCTCACGATGTTTTCCTTCACCGTAAAGCATGTGGTGTGAAATCACTGTACATAAGTTTTTTAGAAAAACTCATTGGTACAGGCCCCGCTGGGATTCGAACTTGCGTCGCTTGCGTAGCAGGCGACTGCTCAAACCCCGAGGCCACCACGGCTCTCTTTGTTCATGTTATTTGTGGTCGGTGTAATGTGTTCTTCTCTTCCATTTCTCTCTATCAGCCGTCATATCTGTATTCACTCCTATTTTAGCCATATCATCTTTCACACAATCCATCCATCGTTTCTTAAGTCTTCCCTTCTCCTTGTGACCATCCACATTCATAGTATTAAATATTATCAGCTTGGTGTTGATACACCTACAAAAATCACGAAATCGATAACATCTGATTAATTCTAATCTAACTAATTAAAAGCTACCCCATTCATTTAAAATCCGTCTAGCCGTTTCAGAGATTAGCTGGAACAAAGAGATGGCACAGACGGATATTCTATATTAAATTAGATTTTCTTATTTGATTTTCATATGCACTTATCATTCGATCAGCGAAGTTACTTCTAGCCGCCAATAATTGGATGGGTGACCGCCCGAGTTCCCTCCGTGCCTCGGAGAGTACGTTAAGCCGTCCGTCCCGGTTGCCATATTTATCATCTTTGGCAGTCTGAGCAATCATAACTTGACAGATGTCAGTGAAATTTACCGTGGTATTGTAATGATATTGTATAAGTTTTTATGTGTCTGAAAACATGGTCAAAACGATGTTTTCCAAAAATGGTATAAGATACATGTATTTAGATGACATCCGCTAGTATTCGTGCTACCGCTACCCGTCTCACCAAAACCTCTGTGTAAAACTAGATTCCCCTATAGACACGTGCATTATAAATGCTTTGCGGATATCGCAATTCGACAACCGGCAGAATTCTACGCTATTTTATTTCCCTGTACGCGAATATGAAATTGACTTGTTATTACTTTTCATGGAAGTTTTTCAGGCTTACAAATATGTTTATTTATCGAATTCCGTTAAATTAACTTGAGATTTACGAGTTACAACCAATATTTTTTAGCTATGTCGCTATACTTAGTAATTTTAGGTAGGAGCTCATGGCATAGTTGCTATTGCGCATATAATTCGATCAGCGAACTATCAAAATTTTTTTTTTTAAATTTGGTATAGTCATAGTCAAGTCAAAGTCAAAGTCAAAAGTATCTTTATTCGATTAGACTTTTACAAAGCACTTTCAAATCGTCAGAATGACACAATTATACAGGATTATACATGCTACCGCCAGGTTCGGAAGGTTCCTTTTACTGAGAAGAACCTGGCAAGAAACTCAGTAATTACTCTTTTCAAAAATATTATACAATTTAAAGAATACAAAATAAATAATTTAAAAAATAAATAATTTAAAAAACGTGAGCTCATGGACAATGTTCCAATGCACAAATGTCGATAAAAATTAACATAACAAAAAGATCTAGTACATCTACTTATAACTAAATGCGTAGCTTGAGATGACCATAACTTGAGATGGTATATAATTATAAGCCCATGGATACAGTTCCAGTACATTAGAACAAAAAGTACTTCAATATGGAACGAATATTATAATTCAGTAAAAAAAAATATTTGGTGATACATGATAAAAATAATATGCAGGGAGATAAGAGATACATCATGAGTTGTATCGCAGTCAATAAAAAGCAGCTGAAAAATATCTGTTTCCGCCCGGGATCGAACCGGGGACCTTGTGCGTGTGAAGCACACGTGATAACCACTACACTACGGAAACTCTTAATAGATCTAGTGAATTTTATCATCGTATTTCGAAATACTGACCACAATAATTTGATAAATAAAACTTATATATTAAAATGCTAGCTGCGCCCCGCGGTACCCGCGTAGATTTAATTTCATTCCGGTGGAACCCTAAATGTTTTTTTTTTAATCAAAGAAGGCAAAGTTACTCCTTGTAACATGAGCTATCCGCCAGTGAAAGTCCCATAAAAATCGTTATAGTCCAGCTCTTTCAGATATTACCTGGAACAAATAGGCTGACAGGCAGATAGACAGACGTACAGACAGGTGGACATTTTATTTTTTTATTGGTTTTTTTATGTGAATACTGTATATTATAAATTACTAGCGGAATTCCCGCGGTTTTACTCGCGTAGTTCCCGTTTCCCTGGGAGTACAGGGATAAAATATAGCTCTTTTTTTTAAGTCAATCATGTACTTTCAGAGCCTATTCATACCAACAAAAAAAGCTAATCTTTCCTCTTTTATAATATTATTGTAGACAAACAGACACTTCAGTTTTATGTATCAGTATGTATAAGTATAGATGAATAGATAGATGTTTGGATGGTAACAAACGGACAGACAAGACAGAGTTTGATAAAAAACATGAAAACTACGACCCGGAAGAGATCTTACATGAAAAATTATGTTCATATGTTCATGTTATGATGGATTTATTACCAGAAAGTTGGAATATTAAAAGTGTTCCTAAGAGTAGGATAAGTATGATGAATTGCTTAGGACATAAGCGTTATTACGAAAAGATTAAGTAAAATTGTTATATATTGTGTCCCTGGAAAGTTGTTAAACTTTACGTTAGCTTAGCTTTTGAACGCTATAAATATGAGGAAATTATTCTCGCCAAAGATATTTAGCTAAAAATAAAAGTATTTTGACTTTAAAAAAAAGCAAGCGTTTATAAAAAATGTACATACATATGCCCACGCCTGTATTCACCGAAGGGGTAGGCAGAGGTGTTGTAATAACAACACCCACTTTTCACCGAAGATGATTAAGTGCCAACGTGACAGATGGTGAGTCCATCTCCGTCTCAGACACTTTACATACGTCATTGGATTACTTCTCAGAAATATGCAGGCTTCCTCACGATGTTTTCCTTCACCTTAAAGCACGTGGTGTGAAATCACTGTACATAAGTTTTTTAGAAAAACTCATTGTTACAGTCCCCGCTGGGATTCGACCTCTAACCCCGAGGCCACCACGGCATAAAAAATGTTGCATCAATTGTTAAAGAAAAAGAAGCGCGTACTCCTCAGACAGCCCTTTCATTTGATATCCACAAACGTGCAAAAAAAATTACTAGTCCGCCATCTTGGATAATCCGCCATATTGGAAAGAATCTTTAGAAAAGCTTACATAGCGGGCGACTACGCAAATTACTCAGCTACTCGGGAGCTGACAGAATGAAAAACTCAATAGGTGACACTGCCCGAACCGGGGACCTGCTTGCGCAGTAGCATTTTGCGATGGCTAAATCAATGAGGCAGTTTTTTAATAGTAGATTTTTTTATGCAAGTAATTTACATACTTTCATATGCATTAGCATCATAGTGAATAGCTGTTTATTTGGAACCAGCTGTGCCCTGCTGTTTTACCCGCGTAGATTTAATTTCATTCCTGTGGAACCCTAAATGTTTTTTTAAATAAAGCTAGCCTTAGTTACACTTTGTAACATAAGCCGTTTCAGGGATTACCCGGAACAAACATACAGAGAGATAAATATTAAAAAAAATGGTTTTTCATGTTAGTATCGTATATACTTTCATATGCTTTTAGTGAAAAGCAGTTAATTTTATTTATCTGTACGTACTTACATGTATAGGCATTGATATTCACGTGGACGGAAATAAGGTAGAAGCTTGATATTTATATTGGCACTGCTGTTTACTTCAATTAAACGTCGTTCGTGTTATTGAGACATCCACGTGACGTATCGTATACAATTCCAAAGGCAATAAATTGGATTCGTGTCGTCATACAAAACGTGTGGAATTGTGTTTTCCAAATTCATCGATTTCATTTGTTGTGTGGAGTGGAAAAGTTTGTTATTCAAACTGTGACGATGAGCACCGAACTTTGGTGATGTTGTCGAGTAGACATATTTTGTTATAACTGTGTTTTATGAATTGGAAATTATGTAGAGGTGAGTCCATAGATTGGTTTTGTTGTCGCTTAATCAATCGATCCTGTTTGACCGAGTTATGCGTGGTTTCTTTTAATGACGTTTTGTCATATATCATCATCATCGCCCTGGCCTTATCCCATACATTGTTAGGGTCGGCACTTGATTCAACCCGATGCGGCTGATCACCTGATTTTTATACGAAGCGACTGCCATCTGACCTTCGCAACCCCTTTAACGAGGAAAATCTGTCATCTGGGTTAAACCAGTTGTCAGACTATTTTAGGCCTCCGACTGACCGACGACTTAACGTGCTCTCCGAGGCACGGAGGGAACTCGGGCGGTCACTCATCCAATTACTGGCTAGGCTTAGGGTTGCTTAACTTCGCTGATTGAATTATATGCGCGAATAATAGCAACTGTGCCACGAGCTCCTCGATATATATAAAACTTTCATGAAAATCGTTGGAGCCGTTTCCGAGATTCAGATTCTCTATATATACAAGAATTGCTCGTTTAAAGGTAAGTGTGTAAGGGGGCAAGCAGAGGTGTGAACAAAGTGCCAACGTGACAGATGGTGAGAACATCGCCGTCTGAGGCACTATACATACGTCTATGAACTAAGTTTCAGACATATGCAGGTGTCCTCGCGATGTTCTCCTTCACCGTAAAGCACGTGGTGTGAAATCACTGCAATAAATATAAGTAGTATAAAAACTTGAGAACATTTGAAGAAAGAGCTAGAGTTCTCTCTTATTTAACGCCTCAATTTCTGCTAATAATGACACATGCCCCTCTTTTAATAGTCAATATTAGTGATCTCAATATGATAAACACATCACAAAGGAATTTCAAAACACTTGTGGCTACATCGAAACTTACATGATAATTATAAATCCTTACTATTGATACATAAAATACTAATAACTAAAATATATTATTAAAAGGAGTACCTGTGGGCAAGGTTCCGAAGATACTGGCAGCATTCCCTCTTTGAATGGCTAGACTCATTATTTGTCCGAGGTTGTAAAGATTATATATTTTTAAGTTTTGTTGTGTGTATTTAATACATTATTTTTAAATACTAATTAAAATGAAATGAATATTCGCCATCATTCCCAGAATTGCGATGTAATTTTCTGTTCATACCTTTCAACAAATAACATTTTCAGACTTGAAATTATTTAATTGTACACTTATATTGCTTGTTTTAATTAAAAATCAAGCACATTCGCTTTTATTGCCCACTCTTTCGAAGGTGAAAAGAGTAATTAATTGGAATTATACTATAAATTTCACTTGTATTGTGAGCTCACAAAAAGCAGTAGAATTTGATAATGATATATTTCAATTATTGTACCTATTGTCGCTATGTGGCATATGGGATCATTCATATGCTTTTACTGAACAGCTGTTACTTTGGAATTACAAACAGACACTTTAATTTTATTTATCTGTATCGTTGTAATTATTTTTATATTAAATCAATATTGGTCTATTCTTTTAGTCGATTCAATATATTTTGCGAATCATATTAAAACGAACAAATATGAACAAAGCCTGGAACGAAAACTCATCCAATAAAGAGTGTATTTGAACTCCGAATGTAAATAAAATTACATTCGGCATTAGAACGTACATTTTCGTAATTCTTTTAGCGAAATCAGTGAGTTTATTGCTTCAACAACATTTCCTCTGTGGGGCACAAAGAGATTTTAATCCATTACCCGCTTTATCACGTAAAGGAAAGAGTGCATTATTGGATTAATTTCGTTAGCTTTGAAACGGACGGGATATTCTTACTCCAGGGGTTGGTGGGAAATATAAAGCTGTTGGACGGCGAGATTTTTAGAAAATATAGCTGTTTGACTTCATAGAATGCAGTGATAAAGATTCACATTGACAACTGGAGATAAACTGCATGACGGTAAGATATAAGAAGGGATTACGCGGTTGAAAATACGACTATTGTATTTTTATTTCTATAACCAGTATTCTCAAAGAAAATATATTATTAAGGGCTTGCCCTTTTTTTATCGACTAGGGGAAACCTTCAAAAGGTCCCCGACCGTCCTGAGAGACGCACGAGGTATGTGGGATTTTTATCTCACTAATAGCCCCCCAGTGGCCATCCTCAGCGCTCAGGGGGACTCCGGGTACTCTGATAGATCGCACCAGTGTCCCCCCACACTTTGTCGTGGTACATCCCCGGGGCAGCTGTATTGCCGCCTCTGGAGACCTCGCTGGCAAGCCGCGGGCCCGGGAAGGTGAACAAGGCTCCCACCCCGACAACCACCCGCAGGCTCTGTGGCCCCCTTTTAGTCACCTCTTACGACAGGCAGGGGATACCATAGCCAAATTCTTAGACCCTGGCTATTGGGTAAAAGAGCTATGTACTAGGCAAATTGGCCCTAGGGTGCTTTACTTTGGTACACAGTGTGTGAAGATTTTTTGAGATGATCACAACCGTAACACCAAGGATTCAGGACTTGCGGGTCAGATTGTAATACACCTTAAAATTTTACCCTTTCGGCTAAGATGCCGATTTCATATTTTTTTTAAAGGTAATGTCAACCGGGCCTCACTGACCGGCAACTAGCCATATTTGAAGTGACCAGGGGAAAAATAGTTATAAGCTCCCATAGAAAAAACGTGATTTTTTGGTTTTTCCGTAATATTGTTTTGACAGTAAATATTTCAATTAAAATAAACGGGGGGTCCCATATAAGAAGCGAGATTTTTTTTCCACTTTTATAAATTTTGGTACGAAACCCTACGAGCTACGAAACCTCAAGCTAATATATTTAAAAAAAAGTGTGACAACGTGACAGAGGTGAGTCCGTCGCCATTTAGGTAGATATTTCAATATACATATTAAAATAATATTATTATTAAATATCATAATTTAAATTATTAGATAATTATTTGAAAAGGCTTATAAAATAAGCATGAAAACAATAGGAATAAACATAAAACACAATGAGAAGGGATTGGTTCAAATATTGATGGCCATCACTTATTAACACGTAATCGGCATTTGAAATTCCATTACCGAATATTGAGAGCAGTATATAAAACATCTCACACAATATTCTATTGGTATTCGTTCGTTCGTATTTCATCAACAATATACAAGTGTTGTGTTTGATGGATCCCTCTCAGCGTTGTATTGCTTTGATGTTTGCGCGAATGTGAATTGGTTTCTTGATTAAATGCCCTGAATATTTAAATAAAATCTGCATAATAGGTATTTGTTTGTTACGTAGTTCACGCTTTATGTTGGTGAAAAGGCTGAGTGACAGTGATAGATGTATACACGTCACATACGTCTGTCCCTTACAGTGAGGCGAATTAATGACACACTAAAAGATGATGATATACAAATACCACAAAAAATACAATATATCGCTTGGTAGCATCTGCGCAAGCATATTTACAAAATTTTTAAAAGCAATATAATTTTTAGCTGTTTTTGAGGGAAGCGAAATATTTTTATAGAAACTAGTAGTGCCCCGCGGATTTACCTTTAATGTAATTAAAATCTAATGTTTTTTTAAGTAAAAGTAGCCTGAGTTTCTCCTCGTAAAAGTTGCTATCTGCCAGTGAAAGTCCCCTTAAAGGAGGTCCAGCAATTTCGGAGATTAGTCAGAACAAACAGACACACAGACAGAGAAAATAAATTATTCTTTCATGTCAGTACCGTGTATACAATTGAGCATTGGGACTGTGTCCATGGGCTTATATTCATGGGATATAAATACTGTAACCAATAACACTGTTGAGTTTCTTGCCGGGTTCTTCTCAACAAAAGCTACCTTCCGAACCCGGTGGTAACATTTATAATCATGTATAATGTATTTTTGTGTCCCTCTGACGATTTAAAAGTACTTTATAGAAGTCTATATTTGTTATACAATTGATGTATATTTATAAATATACAATATTCAATATATACAAGTAAATGTACAATAAAGCTATGCTATTTTATCTTTTTAAACTTATTATTCTTGACTTATCTGGCTAGTAGTAAATTTTGAACATTACACTTAATATAAAACATCATATGAAGCATATAAAGTAGATCCATATTTATTTTACGATGAGGAAAGATTTGTATATAAGTATGTTTGTAACGGATTCCCTGAAAAAGTACTGGGCCGATTTGCAAAATTCTTTCAGTAATGAGTAGCTACATTATTATTTTATTCCCGTACTCCCACGGGAACGGGAACTGCGCAGGTGAAACCGCGTGACGTCCTCTAGTATTTTATATTTAGGTAGCCTCGAAACAAACTTAGAGTAGAGTTAGTAAATACATACATATGCTCACGCCTGTATTCCCCGAAGTGGTAGGCAGAGGTGTTGTAATAACAACTCCCACTTTTCACCGAAGATGATTAAGTGCCAACGTGATAGATGGTGAGTCCATCGCCGTCTCAGACACTTTACATACGTCATTGAATTACTTCTCAGAAATATGCAGGTTCCCTCACGATGTTTTCCTTCACCGTAAAGCACGTGGTGTGAAATCACTGTACATAAGTTTTTTAGAAAAACTCATTGGTACGGGCCCCGCTGGGATTCGAACTTGGGTCGCTTGCGTAGCAGGCGACTGCTCAAACTTCAAGACCACCACGGCACGTGCTAGTAAATAATGTCATAGAAAAGGTTTTACCAAAGAAATTTTTACCGAAGCATGTGCCAATAATCAACCGTGTCACAGAAATTAAGTCCCAAACCTAGGGCTGGGCAGTTTTTCATTCAATTCCACAGTGACAATATCACAAAGGACTCTCTATCCCGGCCACCCGTATAAATCACCGAATGTCATCTCAAAAACCTTTTGTTCGCGTTACATTTACCTATTTTTTTACAAACGATGTAATTTTTTTATGCGGCTTAGGTAGCAAACATGCGCACTGTTCATCTGATGGTAAGCAGCTATTTACGTGAACACCAAAAGCATTTCTCACGCAGGGCTTATCTTATAGGCAATTGGATTGCCCCCGCAACATCTAGGGGCGGAATTTCTAAGTCAAAGTCAAAGTCAAAAGTATCTTTATTCGTTTAGACTTTTTACAAAGTACTTTCAAATCGTCAGAATGACATAATTATACAGGATTATACATGCTACAGCCAGGTTCGGAAGGTTGCTTTTACTGAGAAGAACCTGGCAAGAAACTCAGTAATTACTCTTTTCAAAAATATTATACAATTTTAGAATACAAAATAAATAATTTAAGAATCGTAAGCTCATGGACATTGTTCCAATGCACAAATGTCGATAAAAATTAGCATAACTAAAAATCTAGTACATCTACTTATAACTAAATGCGTAGCTTGAGATGACCAGCCCCCACAACCATTTGTTTAAGATATATTTATAAAAAAATTAACGTCAATTTTAAGCTAAATTAACTTAAAATTTATAACACTACACTTTTAAGATTTCCTACCAAGAGATAATCAAAGTAAAAAATAATCTTCTGGAAGACGGACGTACATGGAGCCAACCATCATCGGCTTAAGCAGAGCGTATTATGAACTTCTGAGCTTTGATTTTTTATTTTTGTACTGTAAAATTAAACGTCAATGCTAAGAAGTTTTTAATACGCGCTGCTTAATCGACCATAGTTTACCCTCAGTACCCGGTCGCGTAGCGCCATACATTACCAATAGGATATACTTTTCTGACCGCTTTTTCATCTGCAATATGCATGATATTAGAAGCAAACCTTTTGTAACCCAACCAACTTTACGTCTCACAATTTTCTTTAAGTCCAAGATAACATAAAAAGAGCTCGTTTCTAAGGGGGCACGTCAATACGGACTTTGAAAGTTTTATCTCGACCAATCCAAACTTCTTAATTAGACTTGCCAGCGAACAAAACCATATCGATTCTGACTTGACGTGATATAATTGGAGTTTTTTATACCTCCTTCCTCCATATCGAGACCTTTTGGGTGGAGAAAGTAAGGCGAGATTTTGTCTTGTTAATATTTATTATCTATTAGCTGTGCCCCGCGGCTTTACCCGCGTAAAGTTCCCATGGGTGACCCACGTAAGGCAATTTTTTTTTTAAATTAAAGCAGCCAAATTTATACCTTGAAAAATTGCCTATCTACTAGTGAAAGTCCCGTTAAAATCGGTGCAGCCGTTACGGAGATTAGAACCGGAACAAACAGACAGACAGATAGATAATTTTCTTTAAATTTGTTCTTTGTATGTCTGACCCGTGTATAATTTCATATGCATTTAGTGAATAGCTGTTATTTTGTAATTACAAACGGACACTTCAATTTTATTTATCTATATAGATATAGATATATTATATGTTTTCACGTGATTCACTTTTACGGAATATTTATCTCTATGATCATCACAACTTTACATAAACGCCTACCAGATGAGTTTTACAACAATTAAAAAAATTAAATCGAACCAATCCGGTTTAAGACCTGGTAAGGCACTTTCATCAAGAACGTCAAATAAACTACCACAGTTTTGGAAACTAGCCTTCGGAAAAGACCTGACAAGGAACTCTGTCAGGGATCTTGTATATTTTATCAAATCACTTGAAGACATCTAACGTGAGACATCCTTAAGAATATGATTTACTTGAATAAAGGTAATGGGTGTAATGAATGAATTACACAATCGATATCTATATTTATAAAGATACATAAAAACTATGTCACCGTCCCTGGTCTTATCCCATACATTGTTGGGGTCGGCACTTGATTCAACCCGATGTGGCTGATCACTTAATTTTTATACGAACCGACTGCCATCTGACTTTCGCAACCACTTTAACGAGGAAAATCTAAGATCTGGGAACCAGTTGTCAGACTATTTTAGACCTCCGATTGACCTGTAACGAGTGCCAAAGATGTTAAATTGGCACCCGGGGCCGACGGCTTAACGTGCTCACCGAGGCACGGTGGGAACTCGGGCGGTCACTCATCCAATTGGCTAGGGTTGCTTAACTTCGCTGATCGAATGATATGCGCAATAGCAACTGTGACACGAGCTCCTCATACATAAAAACTAAGTGTCTGTTTGTAATTACAAATTAACATACATACATACTTAAAAAGAGCAATTCTACAAAAAAAAAAAAAAACTCTGTGCACCTATTTGTTCAGGCCAATCTATGAAATGGCAGAACCGACTTTCACTGGCAGAAAGCTGATGTTACAAAGAGTAGCTACATTTATTTATTTTTTAAATTGAGAAGTCACCAATGTAATTAAGTTTATACGGGTAAAACTGAGGGGCATGGCTTGTAGATATATAATGCTAATATGTCTGGAAGGAGATGTCAAGAATTGCCAAGTACCATCTCTCGATCAATAACATCGATCGATACATGGGTATATTCAGAGCGAAGAGGTTTTTATTGGTACTCATGCATTTTCTTGCTACAAAGAGTTCACGATAATGATGTACCTATGTGAATAAAGGCAATAAATGCTTGGTATAATTTATATACTACAAACTAGATTCGGCTCCACCGGCGAAAACGCTCTATTTCACGAGCATTCATACATATGCTCTCGCCAATATTCCCCGAAGGGGTAGGCAGTTGTTATTGCAAAATCAACACCCACTTTTCACGTTGGAAGATTAAGTGCCAACGTGACAGATGGTGAGTCTATCGTTTTATAATAACTCATTGGTATAAGCTGCTGCTGAATGCGAACTTGCGTAGCGTAGCACGCGACTGCTTACACCCCCCAGCCATCACGGCCACCATTATTAGTTATCTATACAGATAAATAAAAATTAAGAGTCTGTTTGTTATTCCAAAATAACAGCTTTTTACTTACTGCATATGAAATGATATAAGGTTCATACATAAAAAAAACATTCTTATTACATTTTCTCCGTCTGTCTGTTCGTGAACTCTGAAACATCTGGACCGATTTCTAAATGACTTTCACTGACAGGTAGTTGATGTTACGACGAGTAAGTTAGGATACTTTTTTTGTAATAGGTTTCCGGTAAAAAATCCACCCATATACTTAAGTCTACGCAGGTAAAACCGCGGGGCACAGTATACATATAAAAGGCTGTTATTTTGATTCGATATGAAATTACATAAAGTTGCTTTAATTTTGAAAACTTAATTGGTTAAAGTTTAAATATGTTTGTATAAAACTGTATCTTTCCTTTACATAAATGAATAATTACATTTTCATAAAATACAAGTAAGAATACGGTCTAAAAATAACTTTACTTATAGATATAGGTACATCGACCTACCGTTTACAAAGTGTACATAACCCTTATTTTTATAGGCAATTAAGGGCCGGAATATCTTTGTTTTCCTCTATAACAGCCATTTTGGTAATTGAAAAACTTTTATGTTTATCAAAAAGACCACGTTTTCCATTTACTCTATTAACTGTTATTGTACTATTTGATCGTGGTTAAATGGTTTTTACGAATATTACACTTATTTTTAAGAAAGAAACTTATAGAGCGAATGTGACCAGAAGTGTCGGTAGAGGGCGTCCAAGGAAGAACTACTATGACCAAATTAATAGTATTTTTCAGAAAGGTCAAATTCAGAGCACTCGTAACCGAAGAAAGTGTATGAAGAGATGCATGAATGTGGATGAAGCGAAAGAAGTATGTAAGGATCGTAGCATGTGGCAAACAGTGGTCTCTGCCTACCCCCATGGGATACAGGCGTGAGCATGTATGTATACTTATTTTTAAGCTTGGGTTGATATCCTTAAATATTGAATGGAGACTCAAGTAGATAAATATTGAGAAGAGCCGTGGTGGCCTTGGAGTTTGTGTAGTCGTACCAATGAGTTTTTCTAAAAACTTATGTGCAGTGATTTCACACAACGTGCTTTACGGTGAAGGAAAACATCGTGACGGAACCTGCATGTCTGAGAAGTAATTCAAAGACGTATGTATAGTGCCTGATACGGCGATAGACTCACCCTATGTCACGTTGGCACTTAATCATCTTCGGTGAAAAGTGGGTGTTGTGATTACAACAACTCTGCCTGTGAGTATATGTACTAATGTAGATTTAAGGCAAATTAAAGCCTAAAGGCGCAGTACTCATAACAAGAAATATGTTTTGAAATATTTGTCCGAGTGTCTCGTTGGTCTAGTGGTTACAAACGCTTCTGCGGCTTCTGCTCGTTTATGGCAATACGTATTACATGGGACATACACATAACTGGCTCAATGTAATTGTATCTATGTTAACTGCTATTACTTAGGGCATTACATGCCTGAAAATATCTATCTGTTCCGCTCAGTCAACATACGAGACCGACTGATATGATATTTTTTATTTATTTATTAGAAGAAATATTAACGAGTGAATCATTATCGATATCTATAATTCTATACAGATAAATAAAATTGAGTCTGTAATTCCAAAAGAACAGTTTTTAACTAAATATCATGTGAGTATATGTAGGGTACAGACATAAAAAAATGTTTTTTTTTTTAATCCTCTGTCTGTTTGTACCGGGTAATCTCTGTAACGGCTGGACCGATTTTGACAGGACTTCCACTGGCAGATAGCTAATGTTACAAGGAGTAACTAAAGCATAACCTTAAACTTAATATTAATAAGAAAACCGCAGGGCACAGCAAAAAAAAATTAAAACTTATTGTTCTCGGGAAAAAAAAATACCTTCAGAAAAAAGCCTTTGGCACCGGTGAAGCAAATCAAGAAAAAAAAACTGATTAAGAGGTCAGCGCTTAATTCGTTTTTTAAAGAAATAATAAGTATTTAACTACTATTAAGTTACTTGCAAACTGCTTATATCAGCCACTGCGAAACGCACAAAACGAACGTAACTTACAGAGCCATAAATTTTGAAATAGCCATTGCGCTCGACTTCGGAGGCATGCTTATGTTAAAATTTAACCAATGCTTGCCAAATCCTGAGATTATATAGGTAATACGTTTGTCTTGTTATATGTGAACCATATTTGATTTGTAGTTGGCTCGCATTTAGGATAACTTGCACAAAGCTGAATTATTAGGCGCTAGGTGTTATACTCGTTTAGGATTAACAACAAATATTTTTTTTAATAAATGTGTATATATCACAAGTCTTACCAGAAAAGAGAAACATTTAAAGCTATTGCTTCACCAGTTATTAATCACTAATATTTAAATATTAAAATTACAGTTACATTCTTATCTATACTATATTCTAATGTCAGTTATCCAAATGTCATATTTTGACATAGACTCTGACTGCTCTATGAACGAAACAAAGGAGTTCAGTTTGTTAAAATAAAAATAAATATGTAAAAACTAAATGAAGTGTCATGCACTTTGTTTACATACAGATAAATAAAATTTAAATGTCTGTTTGTAATTCCAAATTGATTGAGTATACACGGTAGTGATATTGAAAAATATTATATTTTATTTTTTATTGTCTGACTGTCTCTTTGTTCCGGCTAATCTCCGAAACGACTGGACCGATTTTAACGGGATTTTCACTGGCAGATAGCTAGTGTTACAAGGAGTAACATATACCACTTTTATTAAAAAACAACCCCATGAAATTAAATCTACGCGTAAATTCATAGAATTCATATCTCAACAATAAAATGATCATCTACATACACGAAATGTTATCAATATTCAATCCTACTATATGACTGTCTATAAAACATTTATGCTCGTCCTAAACACTAAAACAATATTTTACCCTACGACGTCACATCAAAGGGACAATCCCTTGTTATTTTGAGTTCCACGATTTTATACCCCAAGGGTGAAGCCATAAATCATGAAAAATGTATTTGCTAGTAAAATATGCTACGGAATGACAGACAGTATTGTGTTTGACCCCGAATCATCTCTTTTGGAGGTGACGGTTGTGTATTATTTACACTTTATGTTTTATTTTATTTGTATAGCTTTTTTAGGATTATAAACTCTATTGCTTTACGATACTACGATAACCCTTGGTTACATTACTCTCATTGTGTCTTTGAATCCGAGTTTGGTCTAGTTTTTTTATATTCCATGTTTTTAATAAAGATGTATTTGTTGCTTCAGCAACAATTGAATTTAAATTATTGAGATAAATAAATTTAAATAAAATTTAAAGCGGGGCCTGTACCAATGAGTTTTTCTAAAAAACTTATGTACAGTGATTTCACACCACGTGCTTTACGGTGAAGGAAAACATCGTGAGGAAACCTGCATATTTCTAAGAAGTAATTCAAAGACTTATGTATAGTGCCTGAGACGGCGATAGACCATCTGTCACGTTGGCACTTAATCAAAATTCGGTGAAAAGTGGGTGTTGTGATAACAACACCTCTGCCTGCCTCTTCGGGGAATACAGGCGTGAGCATATGTATGTAAATTTTACTGTTGAGCCGTGGTGGCCTTGGGGTTTGAGCACACGCCTGCTACGCAAGCGATGAAAGTTTGAATCCCAACGGAGTTTGCAACAATTTGTTTTTCTAAAAACTTATGTACAGTGATTTCATACCACGTGCTGTACGGTGAGGGAAAACATCGTGAGCAAACCTGCGTATGTCTGAGAAGTAATTCAAAGAATGTATAACGCCTGAAAGAAGAAGTAGGCAGAGGTGTTGTCGTAACAACACCCACTTTTCACCGAATATGGTTAAGTGCCAACGTGACAGATGGTGACTCCACCGCCGTCTCAGTCACTATACATACATCTTCGAATTACTTCTCAGACATATGCAGGTGAGGACACAATGTTTACCGTAAAGCACGTGGTGTGAAATCACTGTACTGGGATTCGAACTTGTGTCGCTTGCGTAGCACGCGACTGCTTAAACCAGGACTATTTTTAATTAAAAGTAGAATAATATACCAAAAGCTAGGGGTTAAAGTTGAACTAAATCCAGGTTTTTATTAATATTTTAAGCAGAAAACGTACTGGCAACGTCGCGATTAGCCGAGTGGTCAGCCGGACAATATTTATGGCCAAAATTACCGCTTTAATGGACACAAACTGGCCGAGGCAAATTGAATGTACTCCCCCTTACTATGGTCTCTGGTCTCGGTCGGTTAAGTGAATTGGGTTGGAAAGAAATTGAGATTTTATTCGCAGTGAGATTTTACTTTAATTCAGAGACTAGGGACTGTACTGGCCCGTCACGAATAATGAGCGCTGACCTTAAAAGCGCAGTTGTCATTTTAAGTATCTGTTTATGGCAAGTCACGAATAAAAAATTGCGCAAGTAATCCACTATTTTGCTGGCATCTGTTCTTGAAGATCGCAACCAAATAGTCTTGTTCATGAGTGAGTGTTCATATCGAAATCGGCCTCCACGTTTGGTCTGAAGGACATCACAAATAAACATAACATACGTCATGAAAATACGTACATGAAAACAATAATGTGCCTTAATTAATGTTAATAACATACCAATGTGGCGCGTAGGTACATACGTTTTACACGACACGAGTGTAATCAGTCATCACAAACGGTAAGCACAGCTTATCTGCTTATATTCACTGCCCGCCCCTGCTCACTTCTGTATTCACATACACCCCAAAGTGGTAGGCAGAGGTGTTTAATAACAATATCTACTTTTCACCGAATAATATGAAGTGCTAAAGTGACCGATGGTGAGTTCATCGCCGTCTCAGGCACTATACATACGTCTTTAAATTACTTCTCAGACATATGCAGGTTTCCTTACGAGGTTTACCTTCACTGTAACGCACTGCGAAATCACTGCACATAACTTTTTAGAAAAACAAATTTGTGCCCCACTGGGATATTAATTCTATTTTAATTAATAACTATTTACTATGTAATGAAATGTACATGATGCCAGCTGAGGTTCTGGTCGGTTCTACAGAAGGCTAGTTTCTGAGGTTCATAAGTGCTTTACCAGAGCCTGAACTTAATAAATAATTTCTTATTTTACACATTTTCATTTTTCAAACTTTTAAAATACAGTTTAAATTTCCAAAGCAAATGATAAACGTATAAAATTTATCCGAAAATTGCCTTTTATTAAACAATGAATGAAAAATTGATGGTATTCAATATGCCACGTGAGAATTCCACAGAGAGACTCCAATCTAATAGCTCATTGTAGTTATTAATTATTAATTTGTCTGGAGTATGATTAATGTTTGGTTATTCGGCAGTATGTTCGGTTTATGTATTGTCTTAAATTGTTTAGATAAATTAATTAATCCCCAGTCTGTAAGGCCTATGACCTTTAAGGTCAAACTTTCAGGTCAACACACACATTTTGTTTTTTTTTAACATTGTTTGTAATTTATTAATTTTATATGACTATTAGTTATTCTAAGAATTCATTTACGAACGATAATTTCAGTTTCAAAGATGAATATTCTCTAATTTAAGTAATTTTTATGTTTACTCAGACACGTAAAATATTCTTAAGAATATCATCTTTCAACAGCTAATTAGCGAATTATCAAGGCTCTTATTTCGTGTTAATTATTTTGTTACTTGATGTAGGTAGGTACGTTAAAAGTGACTAATGTAAGCGGTAGGCAGTGAATTATTTTTAACCGACATCGAAAAATGAAAAGAAGTTATAAGATGTTATAAGATAACAATAGCTTGAAATAATAACATAAAATGCTCTAAAGTTTAATTTATTCGAATCTAAGTATATAAGCTTAAACTCAGTATGAAAATTTACTCATTTACCTTGACTTATGCCTCTGCAGGCGCACAGTTTAATGGTGCCTCTAAATTGCTAGCTATGCAGTACTGCGGTGTTGTAGATCATAAGAACAATCCAATTCTATGTATGTTTTCTGTCCGTTACTTACGTAATTGGAAGACTGGGTCTAATATGAATACCAATACCTACTGAAGAGATATCAGAAGAACGCAAAACATCAATTAAGAGGTCTACTCGCTTTCTTCGAAAAATTAAGCCTAGGCTGAAAGTTTACAAAAATTCAAAATATCTTTATTCGATTACACTTTTTACAAAGTACTTTCAAATCGTCAGAAAGACACGATTACATAGGATTATACATGCTACCGCCAGGTTCGGAAGGTTGCTTTTACTGAGAAGAACCTGGCAAGTAACTCAGTAATTACTCTTTTGAAAAAAAAGCATTACAGCTTTGACAGTTCGCAAGGTTCCAAGGTTCTTATACGTTCTAAAATTACGTCTAAACTTGGTCAGCTAGAAAACTCTTAGTTAAATTATTTAACGAACGAAAATAAGAGTTTGATAAAATCAAAGCGATAGTGAAACTATTTGGTTTTCGTTCGTTTTTGGAGCAAGAGAGTCGACCCCCAGTTCCCAACATGGAGGATCAACATATCTCATTGATGTGACTTGCACCTCCTATTAGTACGTTTAAGTTTCATTAATTTCAAATAGATGGCGTGAGTTGTTAAATAGATAGCGGTATTGAAAGTTGTATCGCATTATATAAAATACTTTTGATACAGTTGAACAGTTTATGAAAAAACTGTCAAAGCGTTACTACGACTCTGCTCTGAAACATCCGGATCCCCTTGTGCAATCGGCCGTCCGATACAAACCTCTCCTTGGCGTCAAGAGAAGGCGACCCAAACATGTCCTGGACGACCCTGATGATGACATCACAGTCCTCCAGGAGGCCAGGTTAAAATCAAAGCACACTCCACAAACACGCCCGCTGTTCCGTCCTCGCCGGCGAGGCTCGACGCGAATAAGTCGTAATGTTTCCCCCCGACCCTTGAATATGCCGCTGGCCCGCGCCGAGCAAATAAATTCTAACCTCCCTCAAACCATAATTAATATACCAAGCCCAGTCCAGCTCCCTAGCTCGCGAACCAGCAACGCCCTAAGCCGAGGTCCGAGCCCAACCATGGGGCGCCCTTAGCTGTGTTGCTTAAAGCTTTACGCCTGGCTGGAGGCTTTAATTAGTCTCGCCATTGACCGGTTAAGCAGAAATAACTCCCGGAGTTCAATCTGCAAGAGACACTACAAAAAAAAAAGAAAAAAAAATGATTTGTATCCTCGTTTTTAAAAGCCAAGACTCTGTTACTCTGTTTGAAATAACATTCAATCACTTATATTCGATTACCAATAGTTTTTGAAAAACTGATCGTTCATGGCGATGATGATTTTGCAACATGGATTTTAACCCGCGTGAGACAGAATCTATACAGTATATAAAATTGAAGTGTGTGTTTGTAATTCCAAATTAAAAGCTTTTCACTAAATGCATATTGATACGATACTGACTTCGAAAATCTATTTTAAAATTGCTCTCCGTCTGTCTGTCTGTTTGTTACGGCTGGACCGATTATAGCTTGGGAGTAATTGATGCTAAAAAATATGAAGCAACATAGTTTTTATTGTTAATCCTACGCGGGTAAAACCGCGAAGCATATTTAGTATTATATATTTACTGTGTATATTCGGGCTCCGGTAAATACGAGTAAATGCTGGTTTAACCGTTTCGCGTAATTTATTATTGTTGTTTTATAGTTTATTAAATTATAACCTACCGGGTTTATATTGTTCCCACTAAATAAGTTTCTGGGTTGGGTCAGGAATTTTAATTGCTTTGCTTACATTACGTCATAGTGACTACGAGAATATATTAATAAAACTAGCTTCAACCCGCGACTCATCCTCCATTGATCCAGAAATATTTATTTTTTGTAGTAATATGCAAACAGATATACGGATTCAGTTTCTACATAGATAACATGCAATCAAAAAATTTTAATGAAAGAAATATATTTACAGAACGACCCGTTAAAGGGGGCCTACTATCATTGGTTTGAGCAGAACGTTCTGTTTTTGTACCGTAAATTCAAACTTCGAAGCTGAGAAGTTCTTAATACGTGCTGCTTTAACGATGATCGACTATTAGAAGTTCTGTTCTGTTCTGTACTGTTCCGGTAATAATATGGAATTTACCCAGAAATCATAAAACCCGGAACTAACAAACTTACCTAAAAACCTACTTATATTTACGGGTACTTATGTTACTAGGAGGTATCATAGTGATAATTATGTTTTGACATTATGGTTTGAATCATGATCGTCTGCGCGTATTGAGAACTCCTTTGAAGTTTAATTTTACGGTACCAAAATGGTACTTCAAAGCTCAGAAGTTAATACGCTCTCCTTAAACCGATGGTGGCAGGGTCCTAGAAATTGATCTGAAGAAAACATATTATAATAATGCCTGGTTTATTATACAAATAAACCAGGCATTATTATAATAGCCTTGCTCGCCTCGATGTTTTGGTTCGACTATTGTGATTTTCAACACCATCCTCCCCATTTTCGGAAATAGATGTCAGTTTTCAAACAAGCATTGTATTAGAGGGACAAGAAAAACGGTTCTAGAAAGACGCTCATTTCACATGCGAGTTCCGGACGGAAGCACTTACAGTTTTTCAAAGGAATAAAGTGCTCTCTTTGTGGTTAACTTGATTTATGGTGGTGTCTCTGTGTCCGAAGACGGTGCGACGAGTGTTATACGAGTAGCTATGGGTTCAGTGGGGACTGCGTTTGGAGTTGACACCATTGAAAAAGTACGTTGTAAAATTAAATTGTATGCAGGATCGAAAAATGAACGAGGGCTGGCATATCAGGATCTCCCGTTCGAAATTCAGATCTCCATCTTACAGAAGATTTAATTTATGTACATTGTAACTGATTATTCAGGCACGGGAACGGGCGTTACGCTGGTGAAATCGCCGACGTCCGCAAGTACAATATTAATCGGAAAAAATATATAAGTCTATTAAACAGTTCCAGTTCACAAAAAAAAATGAAGAGTTAGAACGGTGAAGGAAAACATCGTGAGGAAACCTGCATATTTCTAAGAAGTAATTCAATGACGTATGGACGGCGATGGACTCACCATCTGTCACGTTGGCACTTAATCATCTTCGGTGAAAAGTGGGTGTTGTGATTACAACACCTCTGCCTACCCCTTCGGGGAATACAGACGTGAGCATATGTATATATGTAAAAGTTAGAAGTAGGTACTGCGTAAAATTGTGTAGCTTGATATGGCCTTAGCATATGTATTCCTGTGTCGAGTAAGGTTGTCGGTGCACCAAGTTCATAGAGTGCAGAAGCCGTTCAGTCACAGCTTGCCATCAGACGGACTGCGGACTATGAACGTTTAGACCGATGATGGTACGCGTTTGTACAGTTATTTGCTACCTTTGTTTTGAGTAAAGTGGTATTTAAGGTAAACTCTGTGCCCAATGATGATTTATATATAGTATGGTCCAAGTAACTTTTACAAAACAACTTTGGTTTGGTCACTACGTAAATTTACCTACATTCACTGTTATTTTTACCTTTTTTAAATAACAAAGTATAGAAAATACATAACTAATATCCCAGGTAGCTACAAAAGCCGACATAGCTCAAAACAACAAGTTTATTTCGCGGAAATATTCTAATGAAGCACAGACAAAGAAACATGCTGAAAAATAGTACCTATATTTAAAATTGGAATGAGTAATGGAACATGAAAAAAGTTGATGGAGAAAACTGGAAGGAGCTAGAACAAGGCAGAATAAAATGGAGGCAAATAAAGGCCTTTACCCGAGAAAGGGGCCTAGACTCAAAACTATAAATGTTAGAAATATTAAAATTTTGTATATACAAATAAGTCAAGGTTTAATAAAAGCTAATTATTATTATTATAATGGAAACTCTTCATATTTTGATTTAAAAACATCTCTCGTGTTTTATTGATGAAGTTCGCCGTAAAATGTGTCGCAGACTAGTAAGCAACTTCCAACCGATACGGGAGAGACATAAAATTCCTCTCACGACTCTTAGGGCACTCTCCAGGAGCACATATGTGTACACTGCAGTCTAATAAGTACCAGAAGCAAGCTAAGGATATGTCTTTGTAGCGGAGTTTTTGTTTTCAAAGATTAAACATACATACATATACTCACGCCTGTATCCCCCGAAGGGGTAGGCAGAAGTGTTGTTATCACAACACCCACTTTTCACCGAGGATGATTAAGTGCTAACGTGACAGATGGTGAGTCTATCGCCGCCTCAGGCACTATACACACGTCTTTGAATTACTTCTCAGAAATATGCAGGTTTGCTCACAATGTTTTCCTTCACCGAAAAGCACGTGGTAAGAAATCACTGTACATAAGTTTTTTTAGAAAAACTCTAGGTACAGGCCCCGCTGGGATTCGAACTTGCGTCGCTTGCGTAGCAGGCGACTGCTCAAACCCCGAGGCCACCACGGCTCTAAGATTAAAAAGTTAATTATTTTGATGTGGCATGAAAAAATTTAAAGTCAATCGATAACTTCTCACTTACATATAATGTTCACACCTGTTCTCCTATCACGTATTTGCCACCGTTTTCGCTATCTTTACTCGCTAGCATCTTCGCCGAACATTTGTATGAGAAATTGTGCACACCTAGCGGTGTCGTGAAGAACTAAAACATCTCATACAAATATTGCGAGTGACGCTAGCGAGTGTAGATTACGAAAACGGTGGCAAACTCGTGATAGGGGTACTGTATTTTTTGTACACTTTTAAGTGCCAACGTGATAGATGGTTTGTCTATCGCCATTTTAGGCACTTCATACGCCTTTGAATTACTTTTCAGACATATGCAGGTTGCCTCACGATATTTTACCGTTAACCACGTCGCGTGAAATCACTGAAAAAGAAAAAATCACAGACCACGGGGATTTGAACTTGCATCGCTTGCATAGCATGCAGTATTTAATATATTTCTTCTCTTCTACTCTAAAGAACGTTCAACGTGAAAATACCCTTATATTCGAGTTGCAACGAGAGTAGTCAGTGCAAAACCTGCTCATTGTGAATTTGCAGTTAGTGCCACACGGACTTGGAACAATTTGGGCTAATTACAACGAAACAGAGTTGCTACTAAGTTTCCTGAGAATTATTTATGCAGAAGATGCTTTGCTTAAGTGGTCTGATGTGAATTTAATTTACTGTGATACGAAGTTTTGTATAAATCGGGTTTATTTTGATTTTCGGTCTATCCAACGAGTATAATCACTGCTTTTGTTTAATGATAGTCAGATTTAATATTTCTGTAGGGTGTCTTAGCGACTGTTCAAAGGAATATAGACGTTGTTATCCTGTGAAGTACAAAATTATACATTCTTAAGACAGGAATGAAATCTTATTATAGTTTTAGTAGTTACAGAAAATTTATATTTGGCCAAAATTTAAAGAGCCTGGTGGCCTTGAGGTATCAGCAGTCACCTGCTACGCAAGTTCGAATCCCAGCGGGGCCTGTACCAATAAGTTTTTCTAAATAACGTATGTACAGTGATTTCACACCACGTGCTTTACGGTGAAGGAAAACATCGTGAGGAAACCTGCATATTTCTGAGAAGTAATTAAATTACGTATGCGAAGTGTCTGAGACGCCGATGGACTCACCATCTGTCACGTTGGTACTTAATCATCTTCGGTGAAAAGTGGGTGTTGTGATTAAGACACCTCTGCCTAACCCCTTCGGGGAATACAGGCGTGAGCATATATTATAGAGAAAATTGATATTTGGCGTAATAAATTTGAATATAATTAGTCCAAAACGAGAGATATAAAGGAATCTCCCTAGCCAAATTTTGAGCTGCCCGACTGGGTACCTTCAGATCTCTTAGCATTAAGAAAATCGCAAGAAACTTAACTGATGAGTTCTTTGATATATCTAAAACACGTTACTGGTAGTGAACCTCAATACTGTTCAAAACTCCCCAGTACGTACGATTTGAATGAACAAAAACTAAAGGTGAGTAACAAAATTTATAACACTAATCCAGCCATTTTTAATCTTGATCATGAAAAGTGTCAAGCTGCACTAAACCTCGGTAAGCTGTGCTCAAACAGTGGCAAAGAAAGCACTTTGAATGAAGAAAATCTCTCCGCTCCGTTGGATTGAATTAATGTCGTACCACCTTACCAGCTTAAAATTTACCGTTCACACCTGGCCGTTTTGCAACAAACGCAGGATTCAAACGTTTTATTAGCAAATACTTGGGCATCTATATGGATTGCTTAGGTGTGACTGTACGTTAAAATGCACTAAGGCACTTTACACAACGAAATATTTTAAAATAGCCCTTGTAATGTAGCATCCTTTTGTGCCAACTTTTCTGTAATTTTATAATGAATTTAAAATGAGAATGATATTGAACTACGGCCCGTACGTAAACTCTGTCTACTAGAATAATACTGCCATTTACAGAGACTCGAGAAAAGACCGCCTTTTCAATACTTAATTCGTTATTTTTTACCTCTACTAAACTCATTAATAATTTTATTGAACTAAATTATTAATGGCTGTTTTTCTTGCCAGTTGAAGGTGTAATTGAAAGGCATAATTTTTTTGGCGTTCGTAAGAGCATAACTATTTAATTCATCATTCTTTTACACTTACGAAAAACTTCTTTCATCTGACCGAACATGCCTGCCAGGCGAGGTTACTCCGTGTAACATCAGCTATCTGCTGGTAAAAGTACCGGTAAATTGGTCCAGCTTTTTCTGAGAGAAATATTTTAAAAAATATTATTTTATTGCATAAGTTCTGCATAAATTTTCGTATGCATTAAGCAAGCTCTTAATTTGGAATTACAAACAGACACTTCAATTTTATTAGATGTAATGATATATTAGAATGATATGTTAGTACATACACAACTCATTGTACCTTTATCGCCAATTTTCTACAGCTCATTCGTTTTATACTATTCTTAGGTATGCTTCAAACACATTTGTCGGGCTTAAGTAAGAAACACCGTTAATTCCAGACGTTAAATAAGAGGCATTCATTATGCTACGAGCTGCACCTGAGCTATTAAAATGAATAAACTTAAAGTAGGTATTATTTAAAGTATGAATTTATACACTTTCACGTAAAGCAGGAAATATAATAAGTATTTAAGTAGCTCGCGCCCGCGTTTTCGCCTGCGAGGCGAAACTCTATGTCATTTTCTTGACCCCGGACAAAAAACAAACAAATCTGTTAAGTTGTATACTCATCGTTTAAGTAAGTAAAGCGTAACGAAAAAAAACTGATGTACATACACATACATATGCTCACGCCTGTATTCCCCGAAGGGGTAGGCAGAGGTGTTGTAATCACAACGCCCACTTTTCACCGAAGGTGATAAAGTGCCAACGTGGCAGATGGTGAGTCCATCGCCGTCTCAGACACTTTACATACGTCATTGAATTACTTTTCAGAAATATGCAGTTTTCCTCACGATGTTTTCCTTCACCGTAAAGCACGTGGTGTGAAATCACAGTACATAAGTTTTTTAGAAAAACTCATTGGTACAGACCCCGCTGGCATTCGAACTTGCGTCGCTTGCGTAGCAGGCGACTGCTCAACCCTCAAGGCCACCACGGTCTAAAAGACTAAAAAGACGAAGTAAAGAAGATTCAGTCAAACTTTTATATTTATTTTTATTTCAATCCCACATATATACGAATACGTTACAAATGGATCACAGGATCACTGCATCTATGAATTTGTCGGCAAAGCTCACTGAATCTAAGGCAGTGATCGGTGACGGAGACACGTTTGAGCTCTGCAAACTAACGAGCCAACTTCCTCTAAGTCACTGTAATACTCTTGCAAGTCTCGACGTTCAATTGCTTGTAGTTAAGGTGGCTCAATGCGGTGCTGAACATAAGATATTATGTCCAGTATCTGCAGAGGTCTTAACTTTAAGACCAAACTCCTATACAAGCATTTTCTTATATATCCGCTGAAGAAATGCTCACGCCATCACCCAAGGGGTAAGCAGTTGTTATTGTAATAACAACACCCACATTTTCCCGAATATGATTAGTACTAACGTGACAGATGGTGAGCCCATTGCCGTCTCAGGCACTATACATACGTCTTTGAATTACTTTTCAGACATATGCAGGTTTCCTCGCTATGTTTTCCTTCACTGTAACACTCGTGATGTGAAATCACTGCAAAAATGTTAGTTTTTTTTAGAAACATCTTGGTGCTGGCCGCTTGGACTTGAAATTGCGTCTCCTGCTCAACTAGCTCCTGAGAACAATCGGTCGTTATGGATTCGAGGCCTATGTTCAACATTAAACTCCGTTAGGCTGCAATCTTTACTAATATTATAAAGAGGAAAGTTTTGTATGTAAGTATGTTGGTATTGAATAGGAAACTCCGAAACTACATACATACATATGCTCACGCCTGTATTCCCCGAAGGGGTAGGCAGAGGTGTTGTTATCACAACACCCACTTCTCACCGAATTTGATTAAATGCCAAAGTGATAGATGGTGAGTCTATCGCCGTCTCAGGCACTATACATATGTCTTTGAATTACTTTTCAGAAATATGCAGGTTACCTCACGATGTTTTCATTCACCGTAAAGCACGTGGTGTGAAATCACTGTTCATAAGTTTTTTAGAAAAACTCATTGATACAGGCTCCGCTGGGATTCGAACTTGCGTCGCTTACGTAGCAGGCGACTGCTCAAACCCCGAGGCCACCACGGCTCTTTACTCCGAAACTACTGGAAGGATAAGAAAAAATATTTGGGCAATGGCTACGATTATCAGCGAGTAACATAGGCTATATTTTATCTCTGTACTCCCACGGGAACGCATTGGGTGATACCGCGTGACGTCCTATAGAATAATATGCTGCAAGCGTTATCTGTCTGCGATCTTATATGGTGTGATATGACACTTACACCCCCAGTCGCCTTACTGCTGAAGCCACTTTACTACCTTTAGTTCATAAAAACAATGGAAGTCATATGAACATTTGCAATAACAATGTTCGTACTGCCAAAACAGATAAACAGGATACAGGAGACAGGAATCAATAGGAACTGGACCCGCGGTCCCAGTCGCCTGATAGCATTTTTGAATCGGTCGATTGGAACCACATATCTAATTAGTATCAATATATTACACAGGATTGTATTTGATCGAGGTACGAGGCTAATAAATTAACGATTGGTCCCACTCGCATGATAATAAAAATAAATAAAAACGAATTAGGCATCCGGGATCGCGGTTCCAGTTATCTAGCGGTCCCAGTTGCCTGTATCCTCCAGATAACACGCTCAGGCTCACGACACCTTGATAATACAAACTCATTGCAAAACCACCCAAAAATTATATCTCATTTTATAACAGTGGAAATGATTCACAATGTGGCAATTACCATTTCGTACACGTAACATTGGCGTTGTATTTCACAGAAATATGTGAGTAGAGTGACTTGGTTATTCATAGTAGGACCGTGAACGAATTTCAAACGGTATTCTCCTCCGTTCATTTCGTTACCTACTCTTTGGTAAATATATTTCCAGGTCAAATGTCGGCTGAAAATTAGGCTGGTATTCTTGGTTACTAAGATAATATTAAACGCCAACCTTATTAATTTTTGCCTTTGAGTAGAATTAGCTGGACGAAATACATATTATTATATCGTCGCTTAAGTACCAACACCGCGGAAGTAATATTTTGACCGAAATACGTTTCGCATGTTATTCGATAGGGAATTTCAAGCTGCATCTTTTGTTGAGTCAAACACAAGAGCCTGAACTATTAACTTATTATTGGAATAAACATAACTTTAAACAGTAGCTTGATGTAAAAGCTATTTTGGTTATTTTGCTCTCCAACAAAGTTGCGAATGGTAATTTTTGATTTCCGCGGTGTTAGAACTTAAGCGACGTAATACAGAAGATCGCAGCTAAATATAGCTGCTTTAAAGTAGTGTTGTGTTCAGAATAAGGTCGGAGTGGAGATGTTGAAAGGCCAAGAGTTAGGGAGAGAGGATATGTTGATCTAGCCGTTCCCAATATTAGCCGGAACAAACAGACAGACATACGGACAGATACACAAATATTTTCTTTAAGTACCTTATGTACTTTCATAAGCATTTAATGAAAAGCTCTTAATTTTGAATATTTTTATTTTTTAGATATTTATTTATTCTATGTATAATTTGTTTATATATTTATTTGTATCTTCTCATAATTATATTTATTCATATTCTCTGTCATATGTGTGTTTGTTAGACTAGTTTAGTTTTTAAGTATGTAATCAGTTTTTAATGTTATTTTTCCTAATGATATATCACACCCGCTTCTATATTTGTCCTGTATTGTAAGGTTGTCTGGCAGAAAATGCTTTAGCATTAAGTCCACCTGTGTACTTTGTGCATAAAGTTTTTAAATAAATAAATAAATCAGCAAGCATTTCAATTGAATTTATCTATATGGAAGTACAGATGACGCTGATAATGGCTACAATAATTATGCTCACGCCTGTATCCCATGGATATGTACTGTGAACGATATCCTTATATATTGATACTGTTTTTATTTATTTATTTATATATTTATTTATTTAATACAATAATAAAAATTGACATTTTAGAACGGTGATCTTATGCCTTATAAAATATACACTTTTAAAATCGTGGATACTCTCGCATACTTAACCTCACAGAATCTCAAACATTCAGACAAAATATAGTTCCATGCATCCGCAAACAACTGTTATTTCGATAATGCGTACTCCAAAATAGACCAATATCATTTAGGTAAATTCCACAAACATTCCATACGCAAAAAGCGAAAGCTAAGCGTTACTCAGCCTTTAACCTTAAAACATACGTTTACAAAAGGTTCAGCATCATGCGACCAAGTTGCACACCATGACCGCTTCACGGCTTGTTGCTCTTCAATAAACGCTAAAAAAAGTACACGAGCTGTAAGTTAGGCTGTTCGCGTACCGACGCGGAGTTTAGTCATGTCGAAAACGTTGACAAAATCATATCCTATCGTAATGTTCACACTTTCGGCACAGAATATATTAAGTTCACTAAGCAATTAGGAATATACTTTAAACTAGCTGTGCGGCGCGGTTTCACCCGCGTAGACTTAGTTTCATGCTTTGACTGGCGTCCTGCAATTTCCTAATTTTTTATCTAAATAAAAGTAGCCTAAGTTTTTCCTTGAATCATCAGCTATCTGCCAGTGAAAGTCCCGTTAAAATTGGTCCAGCCGTTTCGGACATTAGCCGGAACAAACAGACAGAAAAAAAAAATATTCCAAATAGTTTTTTCTCTGTCTGTTGTCAGTACCGTGTTGACACACGGTACTGACCACAGACAGAGTAAAATTAAAAGGATCATATGCATTTAGTGAAAAGGTGTAATTTTGGAATTACAAACAGACAGTTTAATTATATTTATCTGTATGTAGGGTTATATAGATGTATAGTTAAGAACGTTTGCTCCAATGAGCGTGAGGGTTTTCAAGTTTAAAGATATTAGAATTTAATTTACAGTCAAAATAATATGGGTAGATTTGACGTTTTGTAGTTTTAAAATAAGTCGGTAATACAAGTAAATAACGTATACGCAATAGGACACAACGTACCCCTTACTTACGCTACTGTTAATCTGCGTATAATCTTGTATATTTTCAATCGATTTTTTACTGCTTATTGAGCTTATATTTATACTGAAGTTTTACCTTCTTCTCAGTAATAACAACCTTCCGAACCTGGCGGTAGCATGTATAATCCTGTATAATTATGTCATTCTAACGATTTGAAAGTACTTTGTAAAAAGTCTAATCAAATAAAGATATTTGACTTTGACTTTGACTTAGACTACCATCCGGGGCAGAGGGCCTACTCGCTTTCTCCGAAAAGCGAAGGTTAGGCCTTGTTCGAAAAGTTCTGTTACTCGTTCTAAAATAACGTCCAAACGTGGTTTGCTAGATTTTTTTTGACGATTATTGAAAAAAAAAACGATTAAAACGAACTATTGTATGTAACAAACTCTGTGGATGGCATACACACGATAGAGTTTGCCTTCAAAGCAAAATTTTGCAACACGCGGTCTGGGTACGGTTCCAAAGAACCTCTCGAAGTTATTATGAACTGAGAGGCACTACTTTATTTTACGTTGCATTTTAAAATTCACCCTATTGGCAAGTGCGGTTGCAGTTTTATTAAATATATTTCTATATACGTGCAACTTTTTATAAGAAAATATCGTTCATTAATTTTAGCTTTTTGTTCAGAGTATTCATAATTTTATATGATAGCTTATCTCGGTCGCGTATTTCGTCACGAGAGATACGAGCAGTTCCAACTCATCATGATGGGCAAAATAGCTGGCAGACGAGGAGTTGGCCGCAGAAAAAAGTCCTGGTTGAGCTATATTCGCGAATGGACCGCATCAAGAGCGCTGCGGAGTTGTTCCACCTCGTAAGGGATGGCAGAAAATATTGAGAACTGGTTGCCAACCTTCATTAATTGGAGAGCCACTGAAGTAGAAGAATTTTGACGAACGTGGAAGCATAATCAATTTATTACAACTATCCTATACAAGTATCATGGACAAATGACATCTACGTTTTGTGTTGATTTGAAGTGCGGACAATTTCGCATATATATGCTCGCGCCTGTATTCCCCCAAGGGATAGGCAGAGGTGTGAGTTGTTGAAAATATTTAAGTGCCAACGTGATAGATGGTGAGTCCATCGCCGTCCCAGGCACTATACATAGGTCTTTGAATTACTTCTCAGACATATGCAGGTTTCCTCAGGATGTTTTTCGTCACCCTAATGCGCGTGGTATGAAATCACTGCACGTAAGTTTTTAGAAAAAACATATTGGTACATGCCCCGCTGGGATTCGAACTGACTGCATAAACCCGACGGCCACCACACGGGAAAATTGTTGCGTCACTATAAATCGTTTCGAGAACTAGATTCTCGCTATATAAAACAGCTCCAAAATGACGTGAATCAAATAGCCACATACTACAGTAATCAAATATATAGACTACTAGCTGTGCTCTGCTACGCTTCGCTGTGGCACACTATGTTTGAAAATACATTTTGAAGCCACAGAAACAAACCAACATATGCTCACGCCTGTATTCCCCGAAGGGGTAGGCAGAGGTGTTGTAATTGCAACACCCACTTTTCACCGAAGATGATTAAGTGCCAACGTGACAGATGGTGAGTCCATCGCCGTCTCAGACACTTTACATACGTCATTGAATTACTTCTCAGAAATATGCAGGTTTCCTCACGATGTTTTCCTTCACCGTAAAGCACGTGGTGTGAAATCACTGCACATAAGTTTTTATAAAAACTCATTGGTACAGGCCCCGCTGGGATTCGAACTTGCTTCGCTTGCGTGGCAGGCGACTGCTCGAACCTCAAGGCTACCACGGCTCTGACAAACCAACATAACATTCATAAATATATATAGATGAAAAAAATTAATACAATCCTTCATGCGGATTATATATCATGCTTAAATTTCAGCTTGATGGCTGCAGAAATTTTTGAATTTTGATGCGTACACAAACCAACATAACATTTATATATATATATATATAGACTATATTAGTCCTTGATAAAAACGAAGCTCCATCTCGTTCTGTGACATGGGTTTTAAAAGGGACATAGTTTTAGTTCGAGTTGGGGCTAGTCTGCTAGTCGCTAAAACAATGCGTCTGGATGACGGGTTGTCCCTCTATGAAGGTTGAGCTTAATGGCTGGCATTCACGTCATACTTATGAACAGGTGCTGCTTGTGGGGGCTGGTCATCTCAAGCTACGCATTTAGTTATAAGTAGATGTACTAGATTTTTAGTTATGTTAATATTTGTGCATTGGTACTTTGTCCATCTAGTCCATCCAGCTTACGTTTCTTAAATTATTTATTTTGTATTCTTTAAATTGTATAATATTTTGAAAGGAGTTATTACTGAGTTTCTTGCCAGGTTCTTCTCAGTAAAAGCAACCTTACGAAACTGGCGGTAGCATGTATAATCCTGTATAATTATGTCATCCTGACGATTTGAAAGTACTTTGTAAAAAGTCTAATCGAATAAAGACATTTTTGACTTTGACTTTGAAAATGTTTTATACGGGGCAATTAGTAGCATAGCATTTTGTTACATGGTCTGTGCACGCTTTACTCCCCGCCTACCCCGTTAGGGACAGATGGTATATACCAAAATTTCGTAATTTCGTAATAGGATAGGACCAATGCAATGCCAATGTATTTATAATATAGGTTTCAAAATCGCATGTGAATACCTAGTTCTATCCGCACCATAATTTCCTTAATCAGCACAATTTCAAACATTCAAAACAAGAACTGAACTTTTTTATAACTCCAACCTTTCCTTATTCTCAAACACAAAAGCCATATTTTTCGTTTCTTTTTTTTTTACAATAATAGCTTCCTTGTTCATCTTAAAGTGTCGAAACGAGGCATTCTCAACCTAATATGCATGAGACTGCGGTCCATTTTCACGTAAATGGTGCGCACTTCAAATAATTTTATAAAGTGCGCCGTTGAAGCCGTAGGTACTGCGTTATCACAATGCCAGGAGTCGTGAGGCAGTGGTACATTTTAATTTTATTAAAAATATTGTTTATAAAAGTTGTTAAACTTTGCGAGGAAATTTTAATTGTTTTTGAGCTTGTAAGGTACAATATTTACTTCTAGTTAGATCTAACAGCGAAAATTTTCTTTGAGTCTTTGTCGATATTTTCGACAAAGTGTGTATTTTTGAACACATCACTATTATATTCTGTGAATTTACGTTTTAAGCTTTTATACAAGCATCTACGATAGTTGGTAATTCAGAGGAAACTATTTTTATGTTATGACACACCAGCGTCAGAGAAACTATCTCCTGAGAAGTAATAAGACATGGTACGGTAGAAAAATGTATTGGAAAGAAGCGAGTATAACCATGTATCCCTTACCATTATAATAATCTTAATGAACAACATATTAGGTAATCCTCATCATATCTTGTGCCTTCGCAGAAGGACCGCCAAAGATATAGGCGGAGGTGATAACGCACCAACTCTTCACAGAAGATGATCAGATAACTACATTACAGAAAGTGAACCCATCCGTCTTAATGTATTCTCCGAAATATTAGGTCCTCGCAAAGTTCCTTGCACTTAAGACTTGAGTAAAACTGATTCCCCTTATTTCAAAACATCGCCAAGATAGTTCCTGATTTAAAAGTAGTTCCCTCTCTTTCTGAAAGAATAATTAAATTAAATTCAAAATATCTTTATTTTATTAGAGTTTTAACAAAGTACTTTCAAATCGTCAGAACGATACGATTATACAGGATTATTGATGCTACCGCCAGGTTCTGATGGTTGCTTTTACTGAGAAGAATTCTTTTTAAAAATAACTTAAAATTTTTGAGTAATACAATATAAATCATAGAAAATGGACAAAGTTCCACGTATAATTGTGTAGCTTGAGAAGACCAGTTTATTCTATGTTTAAGCCATGCTTTGTAATAAGGTAGATTGGGTTTGGAACTTGCGTAGCACCCTCCAAGGCTAGTAAAATAATTTATTCAAAACAATTTCAGAATGCTTACTCCAAATATTTGCTGTGCCTTTCTTAAGCCCGAGCGCGTCGCTCGCAGCGCCGGTCGGACATTTAATTTTCATGCACCCATTCATGGCACAATGACTTGAAACCGCTATTCAGACTGCATCCCGAAAAGTCTGAAACAACCAGTATACGATACGACTTTTTACTGCATCTTCAAGACATATTGAGCTCAAATCTAATTTGGAGATTGAATTATACATGTGCAAAGTCAAAGTCAAACATATCTTTATTCGATTAGACTTTTTACAAAGTACTTTCGAATCGTCAGAATGACATAATTTTACAGGATTACACATGCTACCGCCAGGTTCGGAAGGTTGCTTTTACTGAGAAGAAAATTCATGCATGCATATTCGGTTACCAAGATTGTGTGGATAAAAACAGTTGCAACTTGAATAATTATGGTGGTGTCAAGTATTAAAGAAGTATGATGAGTTGGTTTGGACAGTTATATTATAAAGAATTAATGATTATAGACTGAACGTGAGAGGGCATTCAAGGAAGGACTATCATAAACAGATAATTTATTTCATGGTTAAATTCGGAGCACTCGTAACCGAAGGAAGTGTATGAAGGGATATTTGGATGTGTGCTTAAGGATCGTAGCTTGTAGCAAACGGTGGTCTCTGCCTACCCATTGAATATAGGCGTATATGTTAATTCGGAATCTAGCAAAAAAAAAGTTTATTATTTTTTAGAATTTTAGGAGCTAAGGGTCATTAAGATATGGTGCAAATTTTTACGATTTTGTACGCGAAATAACAGTCGTGCGTTATAAATCCAACCTACCTCCTTTGGACCTCTACTATGTTGTCCTCTTTTGTTCTTAATAAGTAGTGTAATAATCACGGGTGTATAATACTCTAGCCCGCTAAAATTACCATCCTGTAATATCCCAGTAACCCGGAGTCAGGACTAGTACCCGGTACCAGAATTTTAATAGGTTCGCATGACATACTAATTGCATCAAAACACATGAAAATATAAATCTCATAATAACTCCATTAAAACATTTACAGTCGGCACATTAAACCGTAAACAGGCGGGTGTTAAATTATAAAATGTTATTAATCATTGTTTACGGGAACTACCGCTGAAAGCATTCGCGGCGGTAAATTTTAGTATTCCACATTTTGTGGAAGGATTGCATAATTGATTCCATTGATTTTAGACGTACGTAGAGTATGTGGTTTCTAGAAATGCTACACTACATATTTATGTAGCGATGTGTAATGTTTGAACATTATTTTATTTCCAGATTTTATGTTTAATGAAAAGCTGATGTAATACATAACACCAGCTTTTCAAAAATAATTAGGTACATACATACATATGCTCACGCCTGTATTCCCTGAAGGGGTAGGCAGAGATGTTGTTATCACAACACCCACTTTTCACCGAATTTGATTTAGTGCCAACGTGACAGATGGTGAGTCTATCGCCGTCTCAGGCACTATACATACGTCTTTGAATTACTTCTCAGAAATATGCAGGTTTCCTCACGATGTTTTCCTTCACCGTAAAGCACGTGGTGTGAAATCACTGTACATAAGTTTTTTTAGAAAAACTCATTGCTACAGGCCCCACTGGGATTCGAACTTGCGTCGCTTGCGTAGCAGGCGACTGCTTAAACCCCGAGGACACCACGGCAATAATTAGGTAACATTGGATTTCTCTCCGGTCGTGTCGGATTGCCGTCCCATCGGACTATGAGAGTGAGGGAATGAAAAGTGCACCTGCGTTTGTGCATTATAATCCTGCGCATATGGCTAATCTAAATCTGTCTAAACGAAACTCGGTTAGACAGATTTTATTCATAAGTAACCTTATATTGTATGTCCATTGCCCTCTCAGCCATCAATAGATACAATAACATGCATCTTTAAATTTCCTTTTAACCGTATGCAGGTTTCATCACAATATTTTCTTCGTATTTAACATCTCTAAGTGGTATATACTCCTGAATAAACTCTATACCAAGCCAATGTCAAAATATATATGGTCATCTCAAGCTACACAATTATTCGTAGTATTTATTTTTAGTTTAAATTTTTTTATATCGACTTTAGTGCACTGGAACTGTGTCCATGGGCTTATAAATATTTTTTATGATTTATATTGCATTACTCAAAGCTGTAAAATTATTTTAAAAGAGAAATTACTGAGTTTCTTCCCAGGTTCATCTCAGTAAAAGCAACCTTCCGAACCTGGCGGTAGCATGTATAATCCTATGTAATCGTGTCATTCTGACGATTTGAAAGTACGTTGTAAAAAGTCTAATCGAATAAAGATATTTTTGAATTTGAATTTGAATATACGGTAATTACTTACCAAAATAAAATTGTTATTTTTTAATCTGTCTGTCTGTTTGATCTGTTTGATAGCAGATATAACAAAAAGAAACATTTTTTATTTAAAAAAATAACTCCATGAAATTAAGTGTACGCGCGTGAAACTGCGGGGCACAGCTAATATTAATTAAAAATTAAATAAGCTTATCGCTTTAAATTGCAAAAGTTTTGCACTAAAGGCAATATTAAAAACTATCGTAGGCAATCCCGTAGAACAAGTTCGTTAAGAGGCAGAGGACTTCTAAAGCTTGCTTGCAAAACCAATTATGAAATCTTAAAATTACTGCTCCTGACTGAGTTTTAAGTGACCACACGAGTCCAGTAGCTGCGGCGTCAGTATGATGGGTCGCTCACTTCCCTCTATAATGGTTGAGGAGGGCGATGGCTGGCATTCTCGTCATACTTGTGAACAGATGCTGCTTGTGGGGGCTGGTCAGGCTACACAATTATACGTAGGTTACTTTTAGTTTTTATGACTTTTGTGCACTGAAACTGTGTCCATGGGCTTGTCTGTAATACTCCAAATTGTAAATTTTTTGTTTTTTTTTAAAGAGTAATTACTTGCCAGGTTCTTCTCAGTAAAAGCAACCTTTCGAACCTGGCGGTTGTTTGTATAATCCTATGTTAAAAGTCTAATCAAATAAAGATATTTGGAATTTTTGAGAAGTAACTACCTACAAAGGGTTGATACTACCACAAGTTTATCGATACATTTTATACATAGACAATTCAAATTGAAGTACCAGATTGTATATCACAAATAATTATTCAGTATTGCAAATTAACAGCTCTTTACTAAATGCATTTGAAAGTATATACGGCATTTACATTTAAAAATATATTTTTATCTGTCTGTTCGTTCCGCCTAATCTCTGAAACGGTTAGACCGATTTAAACGAAACTTTCACTGGCAGATAGCTGATGTTACAAATAGTAAATTAGGTGCTTAATTTTGTTATTAAAAACAAACATTGGGGTACCACAATTTATTTTGTGCCAGCCATGATTTTAAGTCTAAGCGAGTTAAAACCGAGGGACGCAGCTAGGCTTCTATAACTTCTGCAACTCCTAATTTTGAACGAGATATCCCGTTATGTCCTCTCTTATTCGGGTACTTTACGAAAACTTTACATTTGTGTTAATGACAACTGACCCCTCTCTGCACTTGTGCAGTCTATGAGACAGGGTGCACTATTTTGGTATTTGTTCATGCAAATCTCCTAATTCTAAATTGGGTCGAGGCTAACCTAATTGCTTCCATTTGTAAAACAATTGACATAAAATGGGAAACGATTCTGTGGTTAGTTTAATGTAAGCAGAGTTGTTGTATCAACACCCACATTTCACCGAAGAGTACATTCGTGCCGACGTGACAGATGGTCGAGTCCATCGCCTTAGTCATTATACATACTTCTTTGAAATTCTTCTCAGTTTTAGAAATAGGTTTTCTAACAATGTTTCCCTTCAGCGAAGAGCACGTAAGGTGAAATTATGGTGTGTTATGTTTCTTAAGTAATTTATTTTGTAGTCTTATAATAGTATAGTATTTATGAAAAGAGTATAATTACAGAGTTTCTTGCCAGGTTCTTCTCAGTAAAAGCAACCTTCCGAACCTGGCGGTAGCATGTTTAATCCTGTATAATTATATCATTCTGACGATTTGAAAGTACTTTGTAAAAAGTCCAATCGAATAAAGATATTTTTGACTTTGACTTTGACTGCACTTAAGTAAGGCCACAACGGCTCTTTTTATAATGTTTAACAAGCAAAAATATTGTTTGATATCTAAACATTTTAATTCAGAAATAATAAGGAGCTGCAAGGACATGTTATTACAAAGCTTGGAAGTGAAAGGGACCTCTGTTTAATAATTAGGAAAAGATCCAACAATACCCTTCATCCCCACGCACCGAGTTTGAAGTAGGACGGATTTGGCGCAGTGTCCTTACGCCAGGAATGTTTTGAAATAAACGCCTGTTACGTGAGGCTTCAAATGTAATATTAATAAGGCAGGCATTAATGTTTTCTGAATTAATTGTGAGACGGATTCCAAAGCTTTAATTATTGTTGCTTAAGGCAGAATATGCCGTGAATTTATATTGGAAGAAAATTTTGGAATTATTTTATAAAATATTAATCATTACGATGAAGTTCTCCGTAGAAAGTATACACGAAAAACGTTACGTCAAATGTACATTTAACAGCTACATTAATATCTACAAATAAATAAAACTGCATGTACGTTTTTTATTGTTCCAAAATTTTGCAAAATTTATTGAAAAACGTATAACTTATTACTCGCTTCTGCCCCCGTTTTCATCTGCGTGGGATTCGTATCAATATCTTATACTAGTTTTGTATTTTATACACTACTTACTATATATTTTATATACTTATTCATGCAAAAAATAAATAATTTACAAATTCAATGTACAGGGTTAATTTTTTTATTATTATATACTTATACTTAATTGTACTTTTACTATAGACATATTCGGTTAAAACAATACAATAAAACCGAAAACCGACTGGTACTCGAAATCTGTCAAGTCTACAACCAAAACAGAAAGATTGTACACTAAACAAGATCATTATAGCAACGTTAAGGTTTGCATTTGTAAATTGCGATTATAGAGACAGCCCTAACCCGTTCCAAGAATTATTTGGGGCACAACGTAACGCGAAATAACGTTATAAATCTTACGGGTGGAGGCTGGCGATGAGAAATTTCCCAAAATTAAAACGTAACAAAATAAATCACGGCACAGCGAGCCTCACCTTCCGACGACGCTGTAGATATTACTTAAACATGTTTATTGGTTGTTTAACAAGCGTTTGCAATTTTGAGAGGTGAGGTAATTATTAACTAAGCTGGTAATTTTCCTTTTTAATCAATCTGAGTTTCAAGGTGGCAGAAAAGGGCACAGTGTTGAGTATATCTTTATCGATCAGGGTAAAGAAAGATATTTTTTTTATCCTACATACATGCAAAAAGTCATCCCTGGCCTTATCCCATACATTGTTGGGGTCAGCACTTGGTTCAACCCGATGAGGCTGATCACCTGATTTTTATACGAAGCGACTGCCATCTGACCTTCGCAACCCCTTTTACGAAGAAAATCTGTGATCTGGGTTAAACCAGTTGTCAGACTATTTTAGGCCTCCGACTGACCTGTAACGATTGCCAAAGATGATAAATTGGCAACCGGGACCGACGGCTTAACGTCCTCTCCGAGGCACGGTGGGAACTCGGGCGAACCCATCCAATTGCTGGTTAGAGTTAGGGTTGCTATTCGCTGATCGAATGATATGCGCAATAGGAACTGTGCCACGAGCTCCTCAAGACGGACACGAAATGATAAAAACAGGTGAATTGCGAAATATTAATCATTCGTGAATCATAATATGAACTGCACTTAAGTGACCATTTTGTCATTTCGGTGTTGAATCATATTCTAGATTCAATCAGAGCCTATGACAGTTGGTTTTGATATCGAACAGTCGCTATAATAGACTATAGAATCAGGTGCCGTAAGTTATTTTAAATTATATCTCAAACATACATACATATATACTCACGCTTGTAATCCCCGAAGGGGTAGGCAGAGGTGTTGTAATAACAACACCCACTTTTCACCGACGATGCTAAAGTCAACGGGACAGATGGTGACTTTATCGCCGTCCCAGGTACTATACTATATTGAGTATAAAATTTAAAACATGTTTAACTGTGTTACCCGGAATTTCAAAAACGTTTATATCTCAGATAAAATATTGAAATTGTCAAGCGGAGTTCAAGCAGCGTAGCGCAGATGTTGAATTCTCAAACTTTAACGAGATGTCATATTTGTAAACATCCGTCGTCCCATGTTTGCAGATTACGATTCCTTATACGTTACTTGGGTTTGGCCAACGTTTGGTGAATTATGGCCAAATATAACAATGGTGTGTAAATGTTGGCCAAACATACAGATTAATATATAATGATTATACATGAGGGGGCGGTATGTATTCCCCGAAGAGGTAGGCAGAGGTGTTGTTATTACAACACACACATTTCAGCGAATACGATTAAATGCCAACGTGACAGCTGGTGAGTCTGTCGCAGTCTCAGACACTACACATACGTCTGTGAATTACTTCTCAGACATATGCAGGTTTCCTCACAATGTTTTCCTTCACCGCAAAGCATGTGGTGTTACTCACATAAGTTTTTGAAAAATAATTGGTGCAGGACCTACCGGGATTCGAAATTGCGTAGCAGGCGACTGCCCAAACCCCACGGCCACCACAGCTCTTGTAATTATTATAACAAAACTAGCTGTGCCCGGCAAACGTTGTATTACCATATATTTTTTTGGGATGGTCACCCTTATCATTTAGGGATATGAAAAATAGATTTTGACCGATTCTCAGACCTACCCGATCTGTACACAACATTTCATACAGATCGATCCAGCTGTTTCGGAGGAGTACGGTAACTTACATTGTGACATGGAAATTCTATATATTAGATATTATACTGATACTTGAATGAAATCTGAAGGTAAGGACGATTCACATATTTTGTTTAGTAGCCCTGTATTTCTCAGGACCTCAAAGCAAATTTCGTAACATCACGTACTTTGCTTTTATCGTGTCATTGTGTTCCTGCGTAAGATTATCGGAGATCATCAATACTGATAAATATAATTGAAGTGTCTGTTTGTAATTCCAAAATAACAGCTTTTTATCAAATGCATATGAAAGTTTGTATGGTACTGACATGAAAAAAATACTTAATTTTTTTTCTCTGTCTGTCTGTTTATTCCGAGTAATCTCTGAAACGGCAGGACCGTTTTTAGCGGGACTTTCACTGGCGGGTAGCTAATGATACAGGGCACCGTTAGTTATACATATAATACAGCGATTCCTTGCCATGTTGTGTTACTGCTTTCCATCAGGCTGGATGTTGCTTGCTACCTTCATTATTTTTTATTATTTTTATTATTTAGAGCCCGATGTGTCCCACTGCTGAGCAAAGGCCTCCCTTCCCTCTTTCCAACACTTCCGATCCAGGGCTATCTCCGGCCAGTTTTTGAGGTAAGCGGCGAGTTCGTCCTGCCATCTTTTTTCTCGGCCAGCCACGTCTGCGCGTCGCATTCGGAGGGGTCCATCGTGTGGTTTGTTTAGCCCACAGTTCTGACATGCGACACACGTGCCCAGCCCAGTCCCATTTCAGTTTAGCAGCTTGATGACCAACATCGGAGATTTGTGTTTGCTACCTTCATAGTATTATTAAAATATGTTGCATATTTTCTAGACAATATGGTATAAAATTGAATGCTATGTTTTACAACAGTTTCATGAAACAAGAACCCTTTTTAAATTATTGTCATTGAGTTCAGAATCTATTATTACACACATACATACACATGCTCACGCCTGTATTCCCCGAAGGGGTAGGCAGAGGTGTTGTAATCACAACACCCACTTTTCACCAAAGATGATTAAGTGCCAACGTGACAGTCATTGGATTACTTCTCAGAAACATTCACGATGTTTTCCTTCACCGTAAAGCAAGTGGTGTGTACATAGATTTTTTAGAAAAACTCATTAGTACTGGCCCCGCTGGGATTCGAACTTGCGTCGCTTGCTGCGAGCAGGCGACTGCTCAAACCTCAAGGCCACCACGGCTCTATTATTATTATTATTATTAGCCTGTCGTGTCCCACTGCTGGACACAGGCCTCCCTTCCACTTTTCCAAAATTTCCTGTCCTCAGCAGTCCTCTCCCAATCGCTCCTGAAAGCATCAAACTCATCCCGCCATCTCCTACGAGGCCTGCCGCGTTGCGGTTTCCTACCCCTTGGGGTCCACTTTATAATGGTTTTCACCTATAGCTTATCCGACATTCGCCAGCCCAGTTCCTCTTTAGGTTGGCAGCAGCGTGGCCTATTGGCGTGGCGTCAGCATCTACACCTAACAAAAAGATCACAGCTAGTTACTTTATAGTACGTGTTTCTATGTCTATACTAATATTATAAAGACGAAAGATTTATATGTATGTATGTTTGTAACGAATTGGCTCAAAAAGTACTGGACTGATTTAAAAAATTCTTTCACTATTTGAATGCTACATTATCATTGATTAATATGGGCTATATTTTATCCTCGTACTCCCACGGGATCGGAAACTACGCGAGTAAAATCGCGTGACGTCCTCTAGTATGAAACAACTTCATTGTACAACGCTACCCACAAGGAGCAATCGAACAGCCCGATGCGTTATTACGATAACGCTCATATAAGTTTTATTACTTCCCCTATTACCGCTGTTTTTATCCTCAACCGTTTATTGTGCCTCCAATTATAAGGGGATAGGGGATCCTGGAACATTAATTAAGTTGCCATTTTGATGGAATTGTCGTGAATAAATGCTAAGGGCTCTTGTTCCATGTCATTATTTAAGTAGGTAGCGCAACGCGTAATGGTTTCTACATCGTTGAAACCTGTGTCAAAATATACAAAATATTTTTTTTATTCTTTCTTGTGTATATTTTATATGCATCCATTACAAAAATTTCCATCATTAATTTTATTTATTTCGGGTTAGTTGAGTTTTTAGAATTTCATATTAGAACACACATAAGCATTGTCTTAGGTGTGTTATATTTATCATCCAACAAACAATAAACCTTCATTAAGCCCTCATAACTACTACAAATTTCCTCAAAAGTAAGTAATAAGAGTAGCGACGGAAAAAAAAAGCTTAAGGATTTTTTGGATGGGATGCCCTGTAACAAAAATGTTCGCTTAAAAAGTCTACAACCTGTATATAGCTGCCTCGTTGGTCTAGTATTTGGAAAAGCTACTGCGGAACGCCATGTCCTGAGTTAGATCCCTGCAACTTGCCTTTAGAAGACCAGAGTCTACATTGTAAGTCCCCTATTTCATGGAACAAAGATATAATTGGTGAAATGTGAGTGTACTATAAGGGCACCACTGCCTACGCCTACTGATATAAACTTACAGCTATTGCCAAAGCGCTTATATATAAAACCAAAAGAAAATTATAATAGACACTATTTACAAATATATATTCTCAAACTCTGTATGAGTGATGGCAGCGAATCTGCGAATACGTCAGCATCTTGGATCATGGCGACAAAGTCGTTGAGAAAACTTAGCGCCTTATACTTGAGTATCGAAATTCGCAGCCATAAGAGTATAATAGTGTACAAACAACGATATTGTCAATACGGATAAAAAGGCATACATTTATAGGTGCGCGAACAAATATTTGCAACTTGTTAGGAAAATTTGTAGTGAAAATTGCTTGGTATGTTATACATCTTTAGATATTATTACGGTTTCAATTACCTGTAATTATTTATGTGAAGAACTTATACATACATACGCTCATGCCCGTATCCCATGGGGGTTGGTAGTGACCAGCGTTCGTCATACTAAGATCCAGTATCTGCAATAGTATTTTTTTTAAAGCACACTGGAATTGCAGAAAAAACTACAAATAACAAGACAAATGGACGAACACCTATTTTACATTTAATACTAGCTGTGCCCCATGGTTGCACTCCCGTAGACATAATTTATATATTTTTATATGCATTTAGTGAAAAACTGTTAATTTGAAATTACAAACAGACACTTAAATTTTATTTATCAGTATGTGTGTAGGATAAGATAAGATAAGATGTATAGCCGTGTGGTCTTGAGGTTTGAGCAGTCGCCTGCTATACAAGCGACGCAAGTTCGAATCCCATCGAATTGATTTCACACCACGTGCTTTACGGTGAAGGAAAACATCGTGAGGAAACCTGCATATGTCTGAGAAGTATTTATAGTGCCTGAGACGGCGATGGACTCACCCTCTGTCACGTTGACACTTGATCATATTCGGTGAAATGTAGGTGTTGTTATTACAACACCTCTGCCTACCCCTTCGGGGAATACAGGCGTGAGCATATGTATGTATGTAAAAGTTAGAAGTAGGTTCTGCGTATAATTGTGTAGCTTGATATGGCCTTAGTATATGTATTTCTGTGTCGAGTAAGGTTGTCGGTGCACAAAGCTCATAGACTGCAGTAATAGTATAATAATAGTAATAGCCTTCGGGGAATACAGGCGTGAGCATATGTATGTATGTATAGATATAGATTACGCAGTAACGTAAATGTTCATATTAAAACAGTTTCACACAATTTTCATACAATAAAGAGTTGGTGAAACTCAAACCGTTAGGAGCGAAGTGTGGCCAATATGAATCCAGTATATTGGTCAAAACTTTTATATTGCTCCGAGACAACTTGTTCTATATGCCAACGAAACATGCTGTTAGAACAACAAATTACAATACTTAAGTTTACAAGTTTTACTGCAATTTTCTTGCAGTATTTACAAACTAGCTGTGCCCCGCGGCTTCACCCGAGTTAATTTCATAAGTAGCTTATTTTCACGAAACCCTGTTTTTTCAGCAGCCTTAGTTACACCAGCTGTCAGTGAACGTCCAGCAATTAACATCGTTCCAGCTGTTTCAGAGATTAGCCGGAACAAACAGACGGAGACACAGAGAGACTTTTCTATTCATTTAATATTGTTTGTACCTTATATTGTGTGATTTCCTCGACACTCATAAGTGCCTTACCATGGCTAAACTTAATAAATCATTTTCAGATCAGATTCAGAGGTCAGATTTGGAGCACTTGTAACCGAAGGAAGTGTATTAAGAGATGCATGGACGTGGATGAAGCGATAGAAGTTTGTGAACAGGTGCTGCTAGTGGAGGCTAGTCATCTCAATCAACACATTTAGATATAACTACTTGAATTTTTATTTATGTTACATTTAATCGACATATTTTGTGCATTGGAACTGTGCCCATGAAATAAATTACATTTCGATTTTTTTAAATTTTATAATAATTTTGAAAAGACTTACTACTGAGTTCCTTGCCAGGTTCTTCTCAGTAAAAGCAAGCTTCCGAACCTGGCGGTAGCATGTATAATTATGTCTTTCTGACGATTTAAATCTACTTTGTTTAAAATTGATTGAATGTGACTTTGAAGTATGTAAGGATCGTAGTCATGCGACAAACGGTGGTTTCTGCCTACCCCCATGGGATACAGGCATGAGTATTGCATGTATCAATGTATGCATTTAGTGAAAAACTGTTAATTTGGAATAAGAAAAAGCTACCTCAATTTTATTTAGATGTATACATATAAAGTTTTTCTAAAGATTTTTCTTCGCAAACAGTTGTGGATGTTTATGTTGCTAAATAAAACCTTTCTAAAGATAGCTAGTATCATGTTACGGGTGTTTGTAATGTCCGTTGTGCTGTCAATAATAAGCCTTATTAATGTGTAGACATCGCTAATTGGAATTTCCTCTCCCGGTCGGCAAGGCATTGTGTTCTTGGAGAAGGGTGCTACCATTATCTCAGGGTCGACTAGGTACTGCTATCCCCTCGTATTTAGTATTGGAAGCGTCCATAGGCTGCGGTGATCACTTACCATCAGGTAAGCCGTATGCTTTATTGATGACTTTGTAGTTTTAAAAATACTTTTTCTCAAATTTATCGAAATCTACTATCTATCTAAACATCTACACAAATAAATAAAACTGAAGTGTCTATTTGTAATTCCAAATTAAAAGCTTTTCACTAAATGCATATAAAAGTAGATAAGGTAAAAAAATAAAAAATCTGTCAGTCTGTCTGTCTGTTTATTCCGGCTAATCCCAGCAACGGTTAGACTTATTTCGACGAAGACGATCATTTCAAAAATTTTAAAAAATCGGCTGGCAAGCTTAGATTCATATTAATAGTAATTATTTTATTAGATTTGAGTACAAGACTATTTTTATATTTTTATAGTAAAGTCTAGGTTGTGTTTTGTCGAAAAATATTTTTTTTATTAATTGTTTTTGCAAAATTTGGAGTTGAGCCCTATCGTTCTGAGGGTGAGATAGGTTTTGGAGGGCCACTCACACACAGACCGACAGAAATTTTTAAAATAATTTTTTTTTCTACTATTTCTGTACCGTATATACTTTCATATGTATAAAGGGGAAAGTTGTTATTTTGGAATTACGAACAGACACTTAAATTTTATTATCTGTATGTACTGTAGGTATGTATGTATGCATATTTGTATATAGTTTTATTTATCTGTATAGATGTATAGATTTACATCTTCGAAGAAGACGTATAATATAGACGCAGCTTATCCTGTAAAGATCCTTTGAAATATATCGGCTATTCTCGATTACCCTTTTGAGGTTACTCAGCTACAAGTTAACCGTAACTAGCGGATTAATTACCCGTATTACGGTCGCCAGTTTAACCACAGTCTAATTTATGCAGTTCACCCGCCCTGTGACGTCACGCAGTCAGAATAATTTACACGGAGGCCTAGCGTTAAACTCAAATTAAATTTTAATATTTTAGTCCACGGTTGGATAATAAGATTAGTTGTAATACGCTTATGGTTAGCCGGTACGAGTGTGGCGTGTCTTGGTAAGTTCACGTGACGATCACGAGGTCCCGGGTTCCATTCCTGGGTAGAGTCAAAAATAGATATTGGGAATTTCTGTCAAGAAATTCACAATCAATTCCTGAAGTTTAGAAGTTGGCGGTGTTTCCACCCCCGTGCCTCGGAAAGCACAACTCAGGTCGTATCAGATTGTCCCATCGAACTATGAAAGTGAGGAATTAAAGGGTATTTTACACTCTGGCCCGTAAAATAAGTTCCCAATTCTTGTGTGTTTGCGCACACGCTTATACACTATAATATCTCCTGCGCCGTTGGCTGTTCCCCGTTGAGATCAGTGGCCGTAACCTAAAGAAGTAAAATAAAGAGGAAAGGTTTGTATGTGTTTGTAACATCCATCTGCTAGACCGATAATAAATTCACTATTAGAATGTTAATGATCGCTGATTAATATATATAAGGCTATATTTTATCCCCGTACCCCCACGGGTACGGGGAACCGCGTGACGTCAGCTAGTACCTATGTCATATAGTACCGCTGTTTCTTTTACTGCTAAATGAATACAAACAATGATCTCGTAGGCTAATAAGTCCAATTCTTTTTACACGGACCATACATATGTTCACGCCTGTATTCCCCGAAGGGGTAGGCAGAGGTGTTGTTATCACAACACCCACTTTTCACCGAATTTGATTAAGTGCCAACGTGACAGATGGTGAGTCCATCGCCGTCTCAGGCACTATACATACGTCTTTGAATTACTTCTCAGAAATATGCAGGTTTCCTCCCGATGTTTTCCTTCACCGTAAAGCACGTGGTGTGAAATCACTGTACATAAGTTTTTTTAGAAAAACTCATTGGTGGCCCCGCTTTACACGAACCCTACGTATACAAATCTTACTAGAAACAAAAATACTTCTCTGTTAGCTAATTAGCATCTTTAATTATTTTGTTTATCTTATTTTCTTCGGTCAGCCACAAACAAGAAACTAAGGTTTAGGGAAATGGAAGCAAAACAGAATAATTTGCCATGCAAATTGGTTTCGTAACACGAAAATGTAGTACCCAAAATTAAACATAAAAAGAGTTACACAGTACATGAGAGTCACCAACGTATTAAGCATAAATAAAAAGGTTACAGAAGGATGACTTCTTATTTTTGAATGCTAGTTTTATGACATTAGATAAGCTGAGCTGTTACCGTAGTCTAGAGGCATCACACACGCGTTTGAACTCAAATTCAAATTTAAAAACACTTTAAACAAAGTACATTCAAGTCGTCAGAATGACATGAATACTCAGATTATACATGCTACCGCCAGGAAGATTGCTTTTACTCAAAAGAACTTGGGAAGAAAATCAGTAATTACTGTTTTTAAAAGTATTATACTCATTCTAAAATAAAAAAATCACAATAAAATGTAAGCGCATGGACACAGTTCCAATGCCCAAATGTCGATAAAACTTTGTTAACCTATTAAAATCTCTTCGCACCCTTCTTGAATCCCATACTGTCGTCAGGGAAAGTATGTTCAAGGTTATACAATGTTAATTACACAATATTGTAAGGTTATATAAAAAACTCATTTTGATTTGCATTCATCCCATTTAAGTGAAGTGGGTGAGCGAGCATTCAAAGATGGAGGTGTCTGTTTCATCATATATTACAAATCCTACCCATAAAGCAACAATTCTTAGAACTAGTAATGTACAAAGGTAGAAGGCTTAGACTGCTCTGTAAGGATTGCCAAAGATGTTATAATTGGCCACCGGGACCGACGTCTTGACGTGCTCACCTAGGTATGGATGGAACTATCGGAACAAAAAGGTCAGCGAGAGTTTTTGCTCGTAGATTTCCAATCATCGCTTTGGAAGTTTGTGGCCTTTTCCGCCAGTGCGTGCGAGTTGACCTTCTGTATGTATCTTTGTTGTGTATCCAGGCATGCAAGACTCGCCAGTAATTTTACTGTAGCGACAATGTAACGGGCAAATACGCCGACACAGTACACTGAAAGCACCTATTTGTTTGGGTTTAGTATCTATAATTTACTCAGGCGTGTGTGGGATCGGGAAGAAGGTCATATTTTAAAGGCAGCCGGGCTAAACTGCTGTTCTATCTAAAATATTCCGTCAGATGACGTAGAAACATATTGGAATAGAAGGAATTGAATCGAATTGGAAAATTTATCGGTTTTAGAAAGTTGTTTAACCAGAAATATTTTTGGCATATTATTAAATTTTATGCTCTTGTAAAATAGAAGTTTGAGATGGTTAAATCGATTTCGGTACAGTTCTATTGGAGATGTCTATCCCTTAATAAACATAATATAATTACGTAGCATAAGGCCAACCACATGGTGTGTAATTACAGCCTAATTAATCTTGCAATACCAGAGGGCAATAGAGGGCATAATATGTGCGTTGCCAACCTTGCAGAAATCTCTCGCTATATTTGAAAAGTATGCAATACTCTATATGAAATTGTGTGACTGGTGCCAGCTTGAAGAATGTTTATTGTAGTATAATTGGAGTTGGAGTTTCAATATCGGCCTATGAGACTCTCTAGAATAAAGTTAAAATCTCTTTTAATGATTGTATCTGATGGTAGACAATTTTTTTATAAATAAGATGCATGAATATTGAATTTCATGAGCTTAATAACCAAAACAAAACAAACAAATATTATTGCAAAATTCTTCTCGAAATTCCTAAGGTCGGATCTATTGATCAAATACCTTAATACGCGACCCTACACTTTGCCACGTGTAAGTATAAATTCTCACTTGACAGGGATTTTGTTTTATATTTCCTCTGAAAGAAAATATTACACATAAAAAGGGAAAGGCTATTACGAGGTTGACGCCGTAACGTCGCGAACATCTGCGCCCAACAAGAAAATCGTATACGGCCACTGTTTGTGGAGCAATTTTTGCTCATTACCAGTCCTATTGTTTTTATCTGAATATGAAACTCACACTTATTTGATTTCAATAAATATACCGTATAACAAAGAAATCGCTTGATTCTAGGATATGATCTAGCTACTTAAACTCTCATTACAATACCGAGATCAAACATAGATTGAACCTAAGTGCATCTCTTTTGAATCTGTATCACAAAATGAGATGGAACTACTTTTAAACCAGAATTATCCTGGGCGATGTTTTTTAAATAAAAGAAAGTCGTGATACTACTATTTATAAATTAAGATCGACTGAACCGATTTGGCTCATGCGGCATAGCAAATCGGTTCAGAACTTAGAACCAGTAGAAGGACATAGGATACTCTTTATCTCGTACTAGTACAACACAATAAAGTCTACTCATTTAAAAATAACGAGTCACGTGCTACGTGACCTAAGATCACACCCAAACGGTCTGTTATGAATATTTTTTTTAATACATTGCATTTAAAAAAAAAATGTACCAGTAATTTCACACGGACTTGATGGTAAAGGAAAACATCTCGAGGAAAGTATGTTTGACGTAGTACTTGCAATGTACATTTTAGAAATACTCAATCCTCTCGGCCACCAAACCCACATAGAGCTACATTTTGCAAAATAAAGGGAACAATAACCGCTGTAAATCTTAGGAAACTACCCTCTGACCCCACAAACAACCTTTAAGCAATAAAATACTCCCCTAACAATATAAGAATACTTCACTACAGCGACCGCTTGCATATCGACACACGCGATTTTAATTTCAGATAGAGACCAAACGGCGCAAACAGGAATAAACACGCTTCATTAACTTTCCTTGTCCATGAAAGAATATTTTGTGAATGTTTGCGTGGCTATACAAGTTGGGATTACTATTAGTGTTTGTCTTGTGATCATGAAGCGAATAATCTTTGATTTTGTTTCACCGTTTCCTCGACTGACAAGCTTTAATTTGGAAACGATAGTAAATTAAACTATGTAAGCGCAAAAAATTACCTTCAATGAGTGTTCCAAATGTCCCAGTGAATATTATTTTTTTAATGTTGACGAGTTTCATGAATGTGGATGAAGCGAAATAAGTATGTAAGTGGCGAACGGTGGTCTCTGGCTAACCCCATGGGATTCAAGCGTGAGCATATGTATGTATGTGGTTGGTTTATTGTGACCTCTCTGATTTTTTTATTAATTCTTGCCGTTCTTCTCAGTAAAAGCAACCTTCCGAACCTGGCGGTAGCATGTATAATCCTATGTAATCGTGTCTTTCTGACGATTTGAAAGTACTTTGTAAAAAGTCTAATCGAATAAAGATATTTTGAATTGAATTGAATTGAAATTTGGTTACAGTAGTTCTTCCTTCGACGCCCTCTACCAAAACTTCCGCTCACATTCGCCCTATAAATTTCTCTCGTTAATCGCCTTGCACTCATACTTTCGATTTGTCCAAACCATCTCAACATATTTCTTTCAATTCTAGTCACCACATCATTCTTCAACTTGCAACTGTTTGTTATCACACTTTTCTTCATTCGATCTACTATGGTAAATCCATACATACTTCGTAACGAACACATTTCCACTGCGTTCACTCTACTTTCATGTTTCTTCTGCCAAACCTTACATTAACTTCCATACATCAGAGTAGGTATTTAACAACCGTAGATGAAAATGAAACGGCGCGGGTGTAAATATCCATTACAGGAACCACAATAAAGTATTTGTACCTTTCAAACCCTGTGTAATATACCCCAATACTTGGTTATCCGATGTGGCTAAATGAACATCTATCCCTTTGCGGTCATTGTCCGTACCTTTTCAGTATTAAGCCTTCGAACAAAATTAATTTCTCCTTTGACTCGGATTATAGGTTGCAGGTTAATGACTGCTCTGAGGTGAATATTGGGGCTTTTTAAGGCGTCTGTTACCTTATGTGGAGGCTGGGTAATGTCTGTGAAAAGGTAATTATTTGTTCATTTACACTTCTCTTTGGAGGCTGTGATCATTTGGTAAAATATCGTGACCAAACTGATCGTAACCACAAAAATATTGTTTGTGTAAAAAGTATGTGAGTAAGTGTATGCATAGCGTCAAAAATTTTTCAATTATTTGTGATTTTCTTATGAGAAATAAATTATCTTAAAGCGTATTGATTGTCCGGAATTCATAATTATTCACACATGATACATATATTTAGTGTTCCTGTAGGCCAAGACAAAGTAAAATTATAACGATACAAAATGTATGGGAATGACGTAAATCAGGTACCTACAGGTTCCTACTATCGCAAGTGCGAGGGTAATGTTACTTTGTCTAGACCTACGTAAAATAATAAATCTTAATCCCTACTTTCGTGTTTGCAGTATCAAGTTGTTTTTCAAACAAATTCCCGAATAGCCCGAGAAAATATAAAATAAAGTACCTGTCAGCCTCAAGATCCTTAACCCTTACTCCGCTGGAGCCTCGGTGCTAGGCTTATTAACCGGTCCGAGAGCTGTATAAGATATTAACCGGATAAACCGGGATAACCGGCCGGCTCGAGGACTCCTGCATACTTTATATCTTAGATGCCACGTGAATAAATCATTTTGGTGCCTGAACCGTAAGATATTGTAGGGTTATGCATTGAAATTAGTGACTAGTCGTATCGTCTCTTCATGAAGAATTAAGGAGATTCGGAACACCACGTTAATATTGACTGAATACCAAATACGATCGGTCCCAACTTCGGAGGGTCGTCATCGTACGTCTTGAATCTAAATTTTCTTGCCACTGCAGAAATTTGAAAATATACTGTTGAAATATACTGATAGAGGCTTTGGTTTGATGTTGGCTAAATTATTTACATGTCCGCAATATCAGATAACGGTATATTATAAATGAATGAATTGGTATCCACGAGCTTGATGTTCGTGTCCGCCATGTTGCTTTTCATCAATCAGTGCGCACAACCGGCGCGGGCGCTGTCTCGAGGGCAAGTGAGTGAACGCACTACTGATAGATGCAATTGACTGTTTTTGAATTTGACACCTTAGAGGCTATGCCATAGACCAAGCACTGTCCTTTCTCATTGCCACAGTATAATTGTAATGAGTCAGTTAGAGAACAGATGACGAATAATTTAAACTGTGTAAACGACAGTGCTGCCGTTTGAATAAATGAAATAATAACTGGTATAATATGTATTTCCTCACATATACTTATATACCCCAAATAATCAACTTCTCATAAAATGGATATGAAAGTATATAACACGGTACAGAAATAAAAAAAAACAAATAGGTTGACTGAATTAACGGGAATTTTACTGGCTGGTTGCTGATGTTACAAATTAGCTGCCTATATTTAAAAAGATAATATGGATTCCACCAATTAATACTCATTAAATTAAGTTAACGCGTGCAACCGCAAGGCACCGCAAGTATCACATAAAGCCGTTATTTTAACTAGCCGACGTCACGCGATTTCACCCGCGTGACGTCAGCTAGTTAAAAGGCTAGTTCCCGTTCCCGTGTGAACACGGCTAACTAAAATATTGCCTATGTTATTTGCTGGTGACGTAGCTATCCATTGCTGAAAGAATTTTTCAAATCGGTCAAGTAATTTCGGAGCCTATTCAAAGCAATCAAATCTTTAATATTAGTGCAGATATTGAAATATATCTTTTCGTCGTGAAACCCCAAAATAGCAGGTATATTTATAACCTAGAGAATTCATTGACGTTCAATTCGACGGCGTTTAGCACTAAAGTACGATGAGTCCAAGAAAATCTTATTTGAAACTTCCGCAAATGCAACGTAATTCAGTGTAAATGCATTGTTAAATGAAAAGTCCGCGAGCCAAGCGCTGCCATAGACCTCGTAATCTCCAGCAAAACCAGTTTCATATTTCAGAACAGCCATTTACTCAGCTTCACCGCAGCTTTTGTGCGGTAAAATTCCTCTTTACATTTTTAAGGCTGTGTCTCTATCAGTTTACCTGGAGTATAATTAATGTTTTAATTGTTACTGGAAGCCAAGCAAAGCTTGACTAATTTTTTTATTCTTATGATTTTATGAATCATTTGGATATACTTTGGCTGGGGTTTGAGCAGTTGCCTGCTACGAAAGCGACGTAAGTTCGAATCCCAGCGGGGCCAATGAGTTTTTCTAAAAACTTGTGTGCAGTGATTTCACACTACGTGCTTTACGGTGAAGGGAAACATGCACCAATGGGTTTTTCTAAATACACAAAATACTTAAGTGAATTATTTTTACGACACATGTTTTACGGTGAAGGAAAACATAGTGAGGAAGCCTACATATAGAATTACCATATTAAAACCATATTACCATATTACCATATTGAAACCATATTTGGTGAAGCGTGGATGTTGTTGCTACAACGACTCTGCTTATACCTTCGGGGACCATTCTGGGATAGCTTAATCAAAATTTTTTTTTTACTTTCCCTCTATTCTTTAAACTCCCTTTAAAGTCAAAGTAAAAAATATCTTAATTCTATTAGACTAGTTACGACGTTACAGTTAGAGAGCTGACATAATACCCTTTTTAAAACTCAAATTTGTGTAAGTGTAACTGCATTTCTAAAGAGAGAATATAGAAAAACCACTTGCTAATTACGTAGAAGATATTACTCTCATGCTAAACTAATATAACCTTTAAATGTATTAATATTAAAGTGCTTTCCCACATAACACAACAAAATACAACGCTAGTGGTAAAACTCGTTAACATTACTTTACCCGCATTGTGCATTCTTTTCCCATAACTTGGAGTTCCATGATTTAAAATGATAACACTTTTAATATTATAAAAGAAGCCAGATTGCGTCCTGTGCACAAAGGCGTTTTTTTTAACTTAATTTATATTGTTCTTGCAATGCCTGCATTCAAATGTGAACACAATTTTTAGGATATAAAAGATTTTCATAATTAAAACAATTTTTTTTGAGACGGTGTCTTATCTTTGGACAACGTCTTGTTTTTTAAATACTCTATTATTAAATTATGATTCTGAATAGTTAACTAGAGAAAATGCTAAGCACTAGATTAAATAGCAGACGTCACGCGGTTTCACCCGTGTAGTTCCCGTTCCCGTGGGAGTAGATAAAATATAGCATATACTATTCAGTAACAATGTAGCATTCAAATGTTGAAAGAATTGTTTAAATCGGTGTAGTTATTTTTGAGCCAATTCGTTGCAAACATATATATATAAATCTTACCAATTTATATATCTCTACCTAAAATCTTACCACTTAATATTAGTTTAGATTATTTTGTTGCAATAATTAAATTCTAACACTTAATAAAACTACGCGGGTGAAACTGCGGATGCACAGATAAGTATATAATTATAATTTGTTAGTCAAAGTCAATAATATCTTTATTCGATTACATTTTTCACAAAGAACTTTCAAATCGTCAGAATGACATAATTACACAGGATTAAACATGCGACCGCCAGGTTCGGAAAGTTGCTTTTACTGAGAAGAACCTGGCAAGAAACTCAGTAATTACTCTTTTCAAAAATATTCTACAAAAGAAATCACTTAAGATACATAAGTCCAATTAAGATAAATTAAAATCTAGTAGTTCTACTTTGTTAAATATACTTACTGTATACTAGCATACCACAAACAAAATTGTCAGTGTGAAAATTAAATTCCAATACTAAAAGTGTTCAATAGTGGTGCTATCATACATTATGAGTTTTTCTAGAAATAGTTACAGAATGTGTATAACAGTTTATAATAATTTACCAGAGATATGGAAATCATTACATACAAAAAAATTCAAACTTACTTTATATAACTACTTAGTCTTAAAATGTTACTACTGTATTTCAGAATTTCTTACGGATTCTATAAAACCTTAAGGAATAAATATATTATTAATTAATTAATATAAACAATGTGCAATATGTACTAAAGTACCTACAAATTTTTAAAATATACTATTATATAAATAAAATAATATGCAGGCATAGAGCCATGTTGTTTGCAGACAAAATGTTTAACATTTTATTAATATTTACATACCCGAAATGGGTGAAATATGCTATGTACCTTTTATTGTGAACAACATCTTATGTAACCATATTTCATGTAAATAAATTATTCTTATTCTTATTCTATTCTTATGTGAGGACAGTGCACAAAAATCTGAACCCGACGGTGGCAAACAAAAACATCATGAGAAAGCTCTCCAAACTCATCTCTAAACATACGGTAGATTGGGACACACAGTCTCCACGCATATCCTACCGAAAATACTATTTTCTACCAAACGACATTGAAATAAACTTAATATGTACAAAAAGAAAATGATTAGGCCTCGGTAAGGTTTTGAACGTCGAAGAACTGACCACCGATTCGGAAACTAGCCTTCTGAGAACCGGCAAGAAACTCAGCTGGCACATTTCTTTACAGAGTAAATAATTCACTACAGTATTTTTTTAATAAAATTATTCACAAAAGTGATAATTGCATCAGCCCTAGATTTACATAATTATGTTTGCCTACCATGCCATTGCCATGAGCTACTTGTGCAGAGTATCAATTCAATGTCTTTACCATTAATATAAGATGAAATTTTATAATAAGCTTTCTTCACCAGTACAGTTTTAACATGTGTCTTTTTATTAGTAATATACAAGGAACAGTACTAAGAGCCGTGGTGGCCTCGGGTTTGAGCAGTCGCCTGCTACGCAAGCGACGCGAGTTCGAATCCCAGCGGGCCTGTGCCAATGAGTTTTTCTAAAAAACTTATGTACAGTGATTTCACACCACGTGCTTTACGGTGAAGGAGAACATCGTGAGGAAACCTGCTTCTTAGTAATAACTGAGAAGTAATTCAAAGACGTATGTATAGTGCCTGAGACGGCGATGGACTCACCATCAGTCACGTAGGCACTTAATCAAATTCGGTGAAAAGTGGGTGTTGTGATAACAACACCTCTGCCTACCCCTGCGGGGAATATAGGCGTATGTAACAGTACTTCAAACTAATGACAGGGTGAGTCCATCGTCTCAGGCTACATACGTCTTTGAATTACTTCTCAGACATATTATGTAGGTTTCCCCATGATTTGAAATTACTGCACTTAAGTTTATGAAAAACTCATAGGTGTAGGCCGCTGGGAATTCTAACGTGTACCGAACTCTTACCCTGAAAATGTCATATATTTGTGAATTATCACGCAACTGAGAACGTGAACACAGCCTAGTCATCAAATATATGAGTTTATTCTTAATCTCGAATTGTTCTGCATCGTCTGCGCCCATAAACTTCAAGGCTCGAGCTAGACGGGGCGTTTTGTTGAAAAGTTTTTAGTTACGAAGAGATTGCATTCCCTCAAAGGCCAGCATTTTTATGTTCACTCCCAGTGTGAATATGAAATTGTCTTGCATTCGTACACAATGTTGGTTATTCATGTTTAATTCACTTTTATTATCTCCTCCTTGCAGTTCTGTCTTAGCTTTCTGGTTTATGTCGTTTGTCTGGGAGTATTTATATTTCTTAATAAAATATTTTTTAATATACATCCACATATTATTTTCATAAATTATGTCAGGCTGCAGTCGACGCAGACTGGCTTCCTTTATCAAATAACTATATATGTGTAAAGAGTCGTGAGAGGACAGTCTACAATATTATTATCTTTGCTTACACAGTGAAACGATCAATGAGACTCAAGATTAAATTTATGTTGTGCTTAGATACACATCTCTGAACCAACTAACTTACATCTATCATATGGTTTTGCCTGCGGGTTATATGTGACCTGGGGCCCTACCATCATCGGTATAAGCAGAGCGTATTAAGAACTTCTCGCCTTTGACGTTTCATTTAAACGTCAAAGCTGAAAAGTTAATTACAATACATGCTGCTAAAATGATTATAGTTGTCCCCCTGCTATCACAAAATAAAAAACAGTTTTTGATGCATTTCAAAGCTTTTGTCTACCTCGAATATCCATTCCAAATATTTTGGAAATACATTTTTAAATTTTCTATGATTTTTTTTCTTAAGAAACCATATTTTTTATATGAGATGTGGTGGTCTTGAGGTTTGAGTAGTCGTCTGCTACGCAAGCGACGCAAGTTCGAATCCCAGCGGGGCTTGTGCCAATGAGGTTTTCTAAAAAAACTTATGTACAGTGATTTCACACTACGTGCTTTACGGTGAAGGAAAATATCGTGAGGAAACCTGCATATTTCTGAGAAGTAATTCAATGACGTATGTAAAGTGTCTGAGACGGCGATGGACTCACCATCTGTCACGTTGGCACTTAATCATCTTCGGTGAAAAGTGGGTGTTGTTATTACAACACCTCTGCTTACCCCTTCGGGGATTACAGGCGTGAGTATATGTATGTATGTATTTTTTATATATCAGATAAGTTCAATTCAGTATTCTTATTACTGAAGGAAAAAACACAGGAGATGAATCGTCTAAAGTTTTTGTGTCCATAATAATTTATGGCACTTTTTATCGTCGATAGCGTCAATTCAAATTTGGTGAAGGGGCGGCGCAGTTCCCTGTCTGAAAACTTACGGGACTATAAAACGTGCAGCCACGTTATACACTAAAGTTTCTCAGCGTTGCACTCCTCGTTGTCGGTTTTAAAGAAACGAAACCTTATCCTCTATGTATTATGTATCAATTTCCTATGATTAAAACCAACGCTCGTCGTTTCGAGTTTGACGCTGAGAAACCTTACAGAGTGATGCACCAAAAACTTAATTGAATTAAAAACTATTGTTGTTATTATAGCGAAATCGAGATATCGAGCTTTACTTCATCAACAAAGCTAAATAGCTACTGTCATTAGCGAATTTTTAGCTTAAAATATTATTAAACACCTATCAACTTATAAATGTTTATTCTGTTATATAGCATTCATTGCTATAGGAGCAGCATAAATACATCATCTGTGTAAATGTCAACCGTATAACTATCACGGTTCATGTGGTACAAATGGTTTTAGCACAGACGGACAGATAGACGGGCGAAGAGTCTTAGTAATAGGGCCCCGTTTTACTCTTTGGGTTCAGCCCTATAAAAATATTCGTATCTACTATTGAAAATAAATTAAATTACTATCTTAAGTTAGTAAATCAAAACTTCTAACCGCTGCGAATATCCCACCAATATATTCCCCTATCGTCCCGTGTTTCTCACGCTAAGCTCCTCACGTGCATTTGATTCCCTCACTCAATATATCAGGAACGTCGTGATTGCGGCATGCTTCTATTATAACGTATGGGTTTGGAAATAGAGATAAGAGATTCAAGAATTTGTCGAGCAGTCCATTCAATATGGATTTGAGATAAAAAAGCGTTAATTAACATTCGTAGTAGGTAAAAGCAGTCGTGGTGGCTCTAGGGTTCGAGGAGTCGCCTTCTACGACGCAAGTTTCAATACCAATGGCCTGGTCTAATGAGTTTTCCTAAAAACTTAAGTGCAGTCAGTGATTTCACACCACGTGATTTTCCTGAGCTAATTTGTAATTCCATGGCGGCTCCTGCATTATTCTGTAGACACATTGCTTCAAGCAAAAAATACCAACAAAGTATTTTATCGTGAACATATGGGGTATATAGGGTTGTTTGCCGAAAAGACGTTGCATTCCTGCATAAATAAATACCTAGGCGAAGTATTTTCGAACCCTTCCATGCAGCCAAGTGCTGATAAGTCGCTCGAAATACTTCACCTCTTTGTTGCGAATAATAAAAGCAGTGCAATTTGAAACACAGCTGTAAAAAATAGCTCTAAAAGCAGAATTAAACATCAGTTCATACAATGTCATACTTTAATCCGAGAGCAAAAATTACGAAGCAAACAAGCCACATAACAGCAATTAAAAAGTCCAGAGTTACATTTTGAACGATAATTTCGCATTGTTGGTGTAACCGTTTTAAAAAATAACACAACACAGTCGTCTATTGCGTGGAATTTTGTGGCTCACTATAAGTCCTGAATTAAAAAACATGCAGAAACCGACAGACTTTAGTCTATAATAGCTACGCCCTGTGGTTTCATTTATATATAAGTAAAAAAGAGGATGCCTGAGCTGGAAATACTTACTTATGAATACGAACCATTTTTATTCTGTTTGGTAGTTCCAGAAATAAGCAAGAAGCAAAACAACTTCCCAAATTTGATTGACGACAGCAGGTGCAAGCACATACACCCATACTTATGAGCATAGCTGGTGCGTACAACTCCGTCTGTGCAGGATTTCATTTATCTTTATATTTTGGAAAATCCACAAAAGACATACTAGTGTAAGCTACATTCTTGCATAGTTTCATCAATATACATTTAGTAACTCGGCCTCGTGTTCTCGGTGGCCTCGGGGTTTGAGCGGTTGCCTGCTACGCAAGCGACGCAAGTTCGAATCCCAGCGGGGCCTGTACCAATGAGTTTTTCTAAAAAATAAAAACTTATGTACAGTGATTTGACACGTGCTTTACGGTGAAGGAAAACATCGTGCAGAAACCTGCATATTTCTGAGAAGTAATTCAATGACGTATGTAAAGTGTCTGAGACGGCGATGGACTCACCATCTGTCACGCTGGCTTAATCATCTTCGGTGAAAAGTGGGTGTTGTGATTACAACACCTCTGCCTACCCCTTCGGGGAATACAGGCGTGAGCATATGTATGTATGTATGTACATTTAGTAATTTTTGCGTGAAAGAGTAAGAAACATACTAGTATGATAGGATTACTACTATATCTATAGCTACTACTGAAATTATCTTGAATGAACCGTTACAGTCTCGACCAATACAAGAAGCAGTCCTTCTGTAACTTTTATATTCTGCACAATAACTTTGTAAAGGTGTGAATAAAACAACCGGCGTCACACGTGACCTCAGTGTAATTTTATTCTAGAGTTTTTAAACGAATAAAATTGCTTTGTCGGACGCTTGTGGAGATACGTGACTTTTTGCAAGTTTCTGTCGCACGTTTCACTGCGACTTCATGGGTAGAACTGGGAATTGCAAATGTGTAGTGTGGACCTTAAAACAGTTAAGGAAAAAGGAGTAGGCACTATGGAGAACAATCAAAAAGAAGGGGAAGATGATTGCCCACCTTGTGCGACATGACAGCTTCTTTACATACATACATACATATGCTCACGCCTGTATCCCATGGGGGTAGGCAGAGACCACTGTTTGCCACATGCTACGATCCTTACATACTTCTTTCGCTTCATCCACATTCATCCATCTCTTCATACACTTTCTTCGGTTACGAGTGCTCCGAAGTTACAGCTTCATTAGAAAATATAATAGAAGGAAATATAGAAGGGAAGAGAGGGAGAGGAAGACCAAGACTAACATACATGCATATGCTCACGCCTGTATGCCCCTAAGAGGTAGGCAGAGCACTTATCACCGAATTTGATTAAGTGCCAACGAGACAGTTGGTGAGTCTATCGCCGTCTCAGGCAATATACATACGTCATTGAATTACTTCTCAGAAATATGCGTTTCCTCACGATGATTTCCTTCACCGTAAAGCACATGGAGTGAAATCACTGTGCATAAGTTTTTTAGAAAAACTCATTGGTACAGGCCCCGCTGGGATTCGAACTTGCGTCGCTTGAGTAGCAGGCGACTGCTCAAACCCCGAGGCCACCACGGCTCTTCTTACCTTAAGACTAACATACATGAGACAAGTTCAAGAAAAGGTGTCTGTCATGACGTATAAGGACATCAAAGAACTGGCACTGGACAGAGACAAATGGAAAGAGTTGCATCGATTACACCGACAAGAGTTATTATTCTTAAATTCATGATAATGAGTGAGGAGCATTTTTAGCAAAGATTAATTCTATTAAAGTATTTGTGTCGTACAAGGGGGCCTACTTTCATCGTTATAGCAGTGACGTCTTACAAACTTCTCAGCTTTGACGTTTAATTTTAGTATTACAAATTGAAACGTTAAAGCTAAAGTTCTTAATACGTTCTGCTTAAGCTGGTGCCGGATGACGATAGGACGAGTTATAAGCGTTGACCTTGAATGCGTAGCAGTAATTATATGAGTGAGTCTGTGCCTGTCTGTATGAAAAAAAAAAACGATTTATTTGAAATATAAACCTACTGAAAAAAAAAATTGGTATTTACTTACTTTTGAAGTCAAGCAAATGTTACATCAAACACCATCTGGATAGATTAGCTGTCTTGAAAACTACAACTACGATTTCACCATAACAAGACATCCACGGTTGCACTAACCAAGATTACCTTATGACACAGTTAAAAAACTTCACCTAAATATTGTTTTTGAAGAACCAGTTGAACAATATAAATGTATGAACATTTTGTATGAGCCCACTAAAGTTGTTGAAAGTTCATCTCACCTGGCGTTAGTTCGGAAAGTAACATGATTAATGGGTATTACTCACTCGTACGGCTTGCTCTTGTGCTCCTGACGTTGTTAGTTCGAGCAAACGAGTTTTAATGTAGGGCAAAGCTTACTTTTAAACGGTGGGTAAAGTTTTCATTTTCAAAGTATTTACTTGGTTCAAGTAGTGCTGTTTATGATGGAACTTGTTTTAGGCTACGCCTCGTGGCGCGTGTTATTCGCCTATTCAAATTCAAATGCATAAATATTTATTCAATATAACCCGAGTTAAAAATGAACTTTACAGAAAATAATCCAAAAAATTAACTTAAAATTATCATTCAGACCGATTCTAAAATAATTGAATAACTAAAGAGTTCAGATAGAAATCTCTTTGTATAAAAATCTGGTGATCAGTCACATCGGGTTGCAAGTGCTCACCCAATTCATGGGATAAAGCTAAACAGATGATGGTGACTGTACTGGAAAGATTAGTCTAGAATGATTAAACAACTAAGCTGTATTTTATTTGTGATTAATGTTAGAGGTAAAATTAATTAGGTATTTGATTGATGGTTGTAACAATTGATCGTCTAAAGTGCTTGGTGTTTAGAGAAGAATCACAAAGGAAAAATAATACGTACACACGAGTACATTTTGATGTAATTAAGATCATCCTAAGATGTTTCGCACAGTTGAGTAAAAAACGTTATTTCAAGCACAAAAACTGTTACTACAACACCTTCCTACACCTTCGGGGACTACAGGCAAGAGCATTATGTATCTTAGATCTTTAAACGAGCATTTCTTATATATATATATAAGAAAAATATACGGAATGTCGAAAACGGCTTCAACGATTTTCATGAAATTTTGCATGTTTTTTGCATTTGCAAAAAATAGATCTAGCTACGTTTAGTTTATGGAAAACATCGTTTTGACCAAGTTTTCAGGCACTGAAAAACTCATAAAATATAATTACAATACGACAGCCAATTTCGCCGACATCTGTCAAGTTACGATAACGAAACTAGAGTACCCCGATTCGAAACTGACGTTCATCGGAATTTTTTTACGAAGTATTTTTTATTTTTACCAGTTATTGTATGTAAAGTAAAGTAACTTACGAGTTACCCATTACTTAATTTTTTTTTATTAAAAATCTAAATGTGTAAAAAAAAAGTTGAACAATGATAATCCGGTTTTCATTTTTAATTAACAACATTTCTGTGAATTAGACCCAAATAAATTTGATAAAAATCACAAGTGTAAGTAGGTCCCCGAAAGCCACTTTTTCTCACCCCACTGAATATAAAAGTAACTCGCACAAATGGGTGTACGTACTGTAATTAATTATACTCAGGTTAAGAGGACTTGCTACGGATTAGGGTGGTTGTTGAATATAGCCGGGCTATCGGGGTTAAAATCTCCGGGCAAGTTTAGGAAAATCTATATCTGTACTCAGTAATAAAATTTACTTCTTTCTGTCAGTACTTCCATATTATTACTTTTTCACTAAATGCATTATGTAAGTTAGTGTATACGATACATAAAACAACATTTAACAAACGTCCCTCTGTCTGTCTGTTTGTTCTCTCGAAACGGTTAACTAGTCGATTTCTGAAATTATATTTTATTAGCTGTGAAAAATTTAAACTCAAACTATAGACCTTAAAATGTGATGACGAAACTACACTGAAACGAATGTACATTAACTCGTTAAAAAATCTATAAAAAAAGTACTTCGCGATTTATCATCTCAATCATAAAAACCCCTTGTTCACGCCGACTGTACTATATCTATATATTTCTTGGATCATCATCATCTCCCTGGCCTTATCCCATACACTGTTGCCGACCACTCAATTCAACCCGATGTGGCTGATCACTTGATTATTATACGAAGCGACTGCCATCTGACCTTCGCAACCCCTTTGAGGAAAATCTGTGATCTGAGTTAGACCAGTTATCTTAGACTTTTTAGGGTTAGACTATTTTAGGTCTTCGACTGATCTGTAACGACTGTAACGACTGCCAAAGATGATAAATTGGCAACCGGGACCGACGGCTTAACGTGCTCTCCGAGGCACGGAGGGAACTCGGGCGGTCACCCTTCGAAATACTGGCTAGGGGTAGGGTTGCTTAACTTCGCTGATCGAATGGTATGCGCAATAATAATTTTTTGGATGTCTTGAGAATTCATTTGACACCAAAACAAAAGCCGTGGAGATGGTGGTAATAAACTCATGGATGTCTGGGACTTAGTGAAAGAGTAATACGAATTAATTAAAAAGAAATAGGTTTCCAAAAAATAAACCCGCCCATGAAACTCAGTCTACGCGAGTGAAACCACGGGGCACAGCTACTAGCTTGTAATTAATTAATATAAGAAACTTTCTGTACCGTCCGTCTTGATGTTTACTTCCCAATGAATCAGGTTGTGACTAAAATATTTCAATATTTACAAAAGCTACACCCAAAGGATTGTTAGCCATGATATTTTTCAACAACCGCCCCTCGAGAAATCAAACTTTTCCGGGAAAATAAACCATTGGCTCCGAACTCCCGGAGCACCTTTGTGTTACCTCTCTATTCCTTGATTGAAAAATAAAATCATCTAGGTAGACAAACATTACTTCGAATAATACATTATATTATATATATTATAGCTGTGCCCCGCGGTTTCACCTGCGTATATTTAGTTTTATATAATATATCGGTTTAAAATTGACAAAGTTTCATACAAACTTTCATCCCCTATTTTATCTCCTTGGGGGTAAAATTTATCAAAATCCTTCCAAAATTCTTAGTGGATGTCTACGTCATAACATCTACCTGCATGCCAAATTTCATCCCGATCCATCCAGTGGTTTAGGCTGTGCGTTGATAGATCACTATGTCAGTCAGTCAGTCACCTTTGAGTTTTATATATTTAGATTTAGAATGAATAAAGGCTATAGAGGCCTTTTGGTTTGAGTGGTCGACGCTAGTTCATTAATACCAATCAGGTGCCCTACCATGATGACCTTTTATTGCCATGATAGTTTAACTCATATTATGAGACAGATATATATATCACACAGTGGAACTATTGATGGCAAAGTGTCTTATTACGAGCTTCTGTGGTGAAGGAAACATCACGAGGAATCCTGCAAGATGTCTGAGAAGAAAATCAAAAAATTATGTGACTGAGACGATATAGACTCACTATCTGTAATGTTATCAATTAATCTTAGTTAATAACTAGTGTTTAAGCACCGCTACCGAGTTTGAGTTATGATTAGAACTAAAATTATCACTTTAAATGCCAATGACACGACCAGGGGACTACCATCATCGGTTTAAGTAGGGCGTATTAAGACTTTCTGAGCTTTGACTTTCCATTTTTGTACCGTGAATTCAAACTTCGAAGTTAAGGAGTTAAATGTATTTAAGCTAGTTTTTATTATCTATACAGATAAATAAAATCAAAGTGTCTGTTTGTAATTCCTAAATAACAACTATTCACTAAATGCATATGAAAGTATATACGGTACACACGTAAAAAAAAAATTTCTTTCATTTTCTCTGCCTGCTTGTCTGTCTGTTTGTTCTATTTTAACGCGACTTTCACTGGTATATAGAAAATTTTACGTATTTTTATTTAATAAAAATAAGTTAAGTCTACGCGGGTAAAACCGTAGGGCACAGCTAGTCTATATTAATGTTAAAGAATACACGACACGAACACTGTATTCCGACGGAAGAGCGCTATATATTTATTTATTTATGTAAAGGAAACATACAGTTTTATGCAACATACATAAAATTAAACATATTTAAAATAAGCTTAAACCAATTAAGTTTCCAAAATTAAATAATCTATAATATAGAAAGAAAGAAAGAAAGAAAGAAAGAAAATAAATTTATTCATAACAACATACATAAAGGAGCGAAAAGGTTTGTCGTAACAATAGATTATAGTTGTTATGAATTGGACCCAGCTCAGCATAATCTGTCTGTCACGGTGATGACAACCATCACTGATCTTCCGCTGGGACCAAGTCGAGACGTCACAGCACGGTCACACATATATGCAGCATGCCGGTGTGAAAATAGTAAACAGGTAAACAAAAATAATTTCATATTAAGGAACTATAGTTTCTTTACATCTTTACATAGGTTTTTAATTGCAACGCTTAAAAAATAAATATATCACACAAGTAAGCAAGTAGTTGTGTCCATATTCCCATCACGCACTCACCTAGGAGTTGTTATCTTCAAGTTGAGCCAGGAGACTGCGTTCACAAGCTTACATTGAAACATTTACGGCGACGACGGTACTACGAGCCTTACGTTTACACTTAAAAGTTGCACATTTCCACAGGGAGTAAGGGTTTATCATCATGTTACATACACACATACATATGCTCACGCCTGTATTCCCCGAAGGGGTAGGCAGAGGTGTTGTAATCACCAACACCCACTTTTCACCGAAAATGATTAAGTGCCAACGTGACAGATGGTGAGTCCATCGCATACGTCATTGAATTACTTCTCAGAAATATGCAGGTTTCCTCACGATGTTTTCCTTCACCGTAAAGCACGTGGTGTGAAATCACTGTACATAAGTTTTTTTTTAGAAAAACTCATTGGTACATGCCCAGCTGGGATTCGAACTTGCGTCGCTTGCGTAGCAGGCGACTGCTCAAACCTTAAGGCCACCACGGCTTTTTCATCATGTTATTCATTCACAAATACGTTATCCAAGAGCGGTACTTAATTCGAACGCAAGTTCGAATCCTAGCGGGGTCTGTACCAATGAGTTTTTCTAAAAAAACTTACGTCAACAAATTTCACACCACGTGTAGGAAAACATCGTGAAGAAACCTGCATATGTCTGAGAAGTAATTCAAAGATGAGTAAAGTGCCTGGACTGACCCTCTGTCACGTTGTCATTCAATCATATTAGGTGAAATGTGGGTGTTGTTGTTACAACATCTCTGCTTACTCCTTCAGGGACCCTTCTAGGATAGCATATTTATTTTATTCATTTATTCTTTCAAAAACTATTGATAGGAAAAAAATATATTTTTTTTGTAGATAAATTTAAATATGCAAACAAAACACTCAACGTCAACGCTTTTAACTCCAAATATTTCTTCTCAACGGTAATATAACCTTCAATCAACATTACCTGGAACTATTATTGCTTAAAGGCTTATACATTTTGTAAACGGTAGTAAATTAACCTCATTGAACGTCATTTCTCTTACGATAGCTTCGTAAGAGAAATGACGTTCAATGAGTATACCAAGTGTCCGTTATGTACAATATATATTTTTTAATTTGAATTTGCCTTAAAACAACCAATCGAGTTACAAACTCGATTCATATATCTCTATTAAACGCTAACCCGTGGTACGTACCATACATTTGAACACCGGTCTATGATATCAAAGTTACTTTTGTTCTGAATCAAACTTTCTGAACCCGCGATAGACAATGTTCACCTTTGTGACAAAGTCTCGTAGTGAAATATTCGCAGTGACATGATACATACTAAAATCAAATTTTATAATAGTGTATTGTCTTTTTGATGGGAAATGGGTAATAATCTCTGGGCGGTAACCACTGTAGCTTCCAGGAATAGCTATACAGGGGCCTGTAAACAAAATACCATTATCCCCACGCTAATAGACACGATATATCATCTCCCATGCCATAACCCTTACAGTGCTGGGGCCGGCACTTGATTCTAACCGATGTGGCTGATCATCTGATTTTTATACGAGCTGCCATTTGACTTTCGTAACACCTTTCACGAGGCAAATCTCTAATCTGTGTTAAACTAGTTGTCTCGAAAGCCTCTGATTGCTAAAGATGTTAAATTTGCAACCGGGACCGACGGCTTAACGTGTTCTCCGAAGCACGGAGGGAACTCGAGTGGTAACCCATTCAGGGTTAGGGTTGCTTAACTTCGCTGATCGAATGATATGTGCAATAGTAATAGTGCCACGAGCTCCTCATCAAACGATACAAAATGTATAAAATGACATGTCACGTGAATTATTTATGTCATTCCCATACACACATATGCTCACGCCTGTATTCCCCGAAGGGGTAGGCAGAGGTGTTGTAATCACAACACCCGCTTTTCACCGAAGATGATTAAGTGCCAACGTGATAGATGGTGAGTCCATCGCCGTCTCAGACACTTTACATACGTCATTGAATTATTCCTTAGAAATATGCAGGTTTCCTCACGATGTTTTCCTTCACCGTAAAGCACGTGGTGTGAAATCTCTGTACATAAGTTTTTTAGAAGAACTCATTGGTACAGGCCCGCTGGGATTCGAACTTGCGTCGCTTGCGTAGCAGGCGACTGCTCAAACCACAAGGCCACCACGGCTCTTGTCATTGTCATACATCATATATCTCTTCTATAAGCGTAAACGAAAGAGAATTTTACTTTGTCAAATCCTACAGGGGAGAAAGGAACTATACAATCGCAAAACAATTTTCTTTCCACATTTAAACAAAACCCTTTTCAGGTTTCAAGATCATCCTTCCTTTTAGTTTAAACTGACAGATGGAGTTTTACCCCATTCTTGTGTAGAAGAAAAATCTTACCTTCATTTAAATACCAGCAGTTAGAATTAAGGACGTAAGCAAAAAAAACTATAAATAATACTTGCTCAGATATACTATTTCTCCAATATTAATAATTCCATTTGATTAATGAGAATGTGATTAATTCACAGAATCCATACACAGAGCACATCCCTAAGGAAATGGTGCTAAGTGAAGTCGTGAATAATTATTTAGCAACGATATTGGAAACGTACTGAGGGCAAGTGTGTTATAGTGGTTGATCATTTTACTTTATTATAATTGATATAGAAGCTTGTGGCACAGTTGCTATTGCGCATATCATTCGATCAGCGAAGTTAAGCAACCCGAACCCTATCCAGTAATTGGATGGGTGACCGCCCGAGTTCCCTCCGTGCCTCGGAGAGCACGTTAAGCCGTCGGTCCCAGTTGCCAATATACGATCTTTGGCAATCGTTACAGGTCAGTCGGAGGTCTAAAATAGTCTGACAACTGGTTTAACCCAGATCACAGAATTTCTTCCTAAAACGGGTCAGATGGCAGTCGCCTCGTATAAAAATCTGGTGATGAGCCACATCAGGTTGAAGCAAGTGCCGACCCTAACGATGTATGGGATAAAGTCACGGAGATGATGATAATTAATATTAATTCGGTGTTTCTAGCCGTTTCAGAGATAATTTTCAAACAAGAAATTTCTGAGATTAATGCAACCAATCAAACAAACTCTTCAGTTTTATAAAATCTAATCAAGTGACGCAAGTTCGAATCCCAGCGTGGCTTGTACCAATGAGTTTTTCTAAAAACTTATGTGCAGTGATTTCACACGACGTGCTTTACGGTGAAGGAAAACATCGTGAGGAAACCTGCATGTGTCTGAGAAGTAATTCAATGATGTATATAAAGTGCCTGAGACGGCGATGGACTCACCCTCTGTCACGTTGGCACTTAATCATATTCGGTGAAATGTGGGTGTTGTTATTACAACACCTCTGCTTACCCCTTCTGGGATGGCGTGAGCATATTAATTTTTTATTATACTCTCTTCTTAAACACAAAATAAATATCAGTAGGTATATTATTCCATCAAGCAAATCTATCTTGAATGTAACCGCGTGATTGTAAGCCAGATCGTTCGTCGACAGCATTCAGCCGCTCCCAAGAGAAATAAACCGGAGTGCTTATTGTAGTGCCGCAAATGGGCATGTATCATATATTGTGTTAGTACGATGAACTATTTGTATAGATGAATCACTGTTGCTGATTAATTATGGTTTATAACCGACTTAGAAAAGGAGATTTTTAAGACATTTTAAGATCAGTTTAGGTCCTGGTAAGGCACTTATGAACCTCGAAAAATCATCGACCGGTTTGCAAACTAGCCTTCTGAATCAGAAAAAAATATAAAGACTACGTATGAATCGATTCGGATGATCGAACTGTAAAATTGCTGTCATCACAGATATTCTGTAATAGGACAATGCTTGCCTCATCTGACAAAATTTGATAGTTTATTGCAGGTTTTTACGCTAATAATAACCATGGAATTACTTATGTCTAGTACGAGAAAACGAAAAATAATATAAAAATTATAAATAGAACACAGAATTTAAATTAGTGTCTGCGGGAATGGTGCCCAGTAAGCTGGCTGCGTTACCTCGCTGGATCGCTAAACTAATCCTCTGACCGAGGTAAGAACCAGCTCGACGGTCAACAGAGACGTCAACCAGGCGTTTTGTCAGATCCTTGATCCGACAAATGACTTTTACAAAATTCTTCATCATCATCCCTTACACTTCTACATCATCTCACACTTACATACACGCATGTGTTTACCAAATGGGTACAGAAGTGTACTTAAATGTTTGTATAGTACACCCACAGTTACTAAATCGCCAGTTATGCGAACTCTCATGTGTTAAGGAGCGAGCCTATTGCTATTAACCTGTTACTAATTCACACTCCGGGCTGCTACTAGGAAATTTCAACCTAATAACTCTTGCGACCACTACTCCAAAGAGGCTGTCATCTTGCGGGAATAATTATATATCTTAATTAATAACCAAGGTGGTGTTAAAAAGTTTAAATCTTCAAGACAAGTGCTAAATTTGATCTTCGCTTAGACTGGCTGTAATTGTAATATTTTCGTTATCATTTTTGATAATTGAACATTGGAACTGTGTCCATGGACTTATATTCATGCGATATAAAAACTGTACTTAAAAAAAAGTTAAAAAAATTTTTTTTTAATAGACTAAAAGTTGAGTTTCTTTCCGGGTTATGCTCCGTTACAAAAGCAACCTTCGGAACCGGGTGGTAACGTTTATAATCCTGTATAATGTATTGTAGTATCCATCTGACGATTTGAAAGTACTTTGTGTGTAGTCTAATCAAATCAAATCAAATCAAATCAAATCAAAAAGTTTTATTCAATATAAGGGACACTTGGAACACTTATTGAACGTCATTTTTCTTACGTTAACTTAAGTAAATTTACTACCGTTTCCAAAAGTAAGCCTGTCAGGAGAAGAAACGGCGAAACAAACTCCCCGGTTTTTTTTTTTTTTTTTTACATGTGTCCCTTCTATATACATAGGGTTGCTTAAGTACATTTCAATGGAAGAGTGAGCAACTCATTGCCCTGTTTGGCTATCATCAATATACTCAGTTACACTATAATATGCTTTTTCACAAAGTTTCTGTTTGATGCTTGCCTTAAAACTTAAAAATGGTAGTTCACACATTTTTAATGGTAGTTTATTGAAAAGGCGTATACTTTGCCCCACAAAAGAGTTACTAGTTTTGTGCAGTCTAGTCACAGGGACACGGAGTTTATCCCTCTAATCAAAAAAAGATATTTTGAATTAAAATATAAATGCATACAGGCGGCTCGCCGTTACCCATTTCCGCAATTATTCTAGGAATGGGTTTTTTTAATTGCGTTCAGACTAAACAGCGCTTAGTAATTAATTCTAGATGAAGTCTAGGATGCCAAGTGTCGGGTGAATAAATTTTATTTCTTGTTTATTCATTTGCACCATCTGAAAAGCTTGACATTAACCCATAAAAAAACAAACTCTAGATAAACTGTGTTATATTTATCCACACATTATACGTAACAGTTGGTTTTATTGAATGGGTTAACCTTAAGGACAAGAATAAATTTTAACAAATAAAAAAAGTACAGTCGAATTACCTCCTTATTTTTGTGGACTCGGTTAAAAACGAGCATTCGTATCATGGGTATAACTTATACCTATGATACGAATGCCCGAACGAAATATCTGAGATTGATTACAGTTTAACAAGCAAAATAAAGTTCTAAAAAAAGCAATATATAAGTACTTAGCAATCAAAGAGAATTTTCTAACTACTTGAATGTAATTCAAACATACGCGACTATAAGTAAGCATTACTGCGCTGTGGAAGAGTTTAATGTATAAACTGAAGTATTTTTTTAATGAATCACAATAACCTAATGAGGTATAGAGTATGGAGAAATCGGAACGAAACGTGCATATCATGCACTGTTTAAAACTCAATTTCCACACGATTTTCGGAATAAAATATGTGTCACAATTGAACTCAATTAGTAAAAAGCCTCAAGGCTAAACCAGTGTCAACATAAACAATCCTTGTTTTCTTTTAACTATGAACTTGTATTGGCCTTCTGACGTGAATCTTACAAGTGGTATTTTATCTCTATAAAATCAGTAAGCAGGAGCGACTTTTGATTATTTTTCAAATATAACCAGCTTTCCTCGCTGCAGCTCACAGTTTAATCCAAAAGTACAGACGCCGCGGCACCGCTGACAAATGAACTGAGCCGCGTTTGTTTATTAGTGCATGGTAACATTTTATGGGCACAATAAACATATATTTTACATACAAGCACTATGCGTTTACTGAATGCCGTCAATTTACTTAGTTCGTCCAATGAATAAAGTGTCTCGATGAAAGTTTCATGCCTATGAAGGTGAGTAATTTGAAGGATAAAAACTAGTAAAGGATTCACAAGAAATTTAGGAATACAGGGTTACAGGTTAAGTCGACCTATTCTCGTTTTCGACGTATAGCTTACATCGTTTCTGATTTGGCTATGAAAAACACTATCCTAAATCTAACAAATTCCAAGATATTTGATTTTTTTAATTGAGTATATTAATAATATAAGTAAAGTGGGTTCAGATCGTGGCACAGTTGCTATTGCGCATATCATTCGATCAGTGAAGTTGAGCAACCCTTACCCATGCCAATAGTTGGATGGGTGGCCGCCCGAGTTTCCTCCGTGCCTCGGAGAGCACGTTAAGCCGTCGGTCTGGTTGCCAATTTAACATCTTTGGCAATTGTTACAGGTCAGTCGGAGGCCTGGATTAATACCGATTTTCCTCGTAGAAGAGGTTAAGACGCTTTGTATAAAAATCAGGTGATCAGTCGCATCGGGCTGAATCAAGTGCCGACCCCAACAATGTATGGGATAAGGTCAGGGAGATGATGACGTAAGATTGGCTTGGAATACATAAACGTCAAAGAATTTTCTAGCGAACCACAATGAAATGTAATTTTAGATAAATAAGAACCGTTATGCGAACTATCCGCCGATGTTTCGGTTTTGCAGAAAGCGAGTAAGGCCCTTGACGCTATTGTACATAATAGTGAGCATATTCATGTTAAAGGTATGTGTAAATTTCCAAGTAACAAAAGATAACAGTAGGCCTTACAATGCCTTAGAAGCCCATCTAGATCATTTCAATGTAGTAAAGTTTGCGAAGTGGGTCCAACTTGCAAGTAGATAACGAGTTTGTCACAAAGTGTCTAAGCTCGCTAAACAGACCTAAATACCAAGATAACGTTTACTTGATGCCTTTGTGGTTGTGAAAAATGTAATAACCTAGTTGTTAAGTTTAATTCTCAGATTAATTTGTTAACTCGCTACAACCTACGGCTTATTTGAGACGACTTAACGAATATGAAAATATTTTTATTTATTTAAAATCGATACAAAAATAAAAGCCACATACTAGAACGCCACGTTTATTTATATGTGAAATGTTGAATTTTATCAAAGTTTATATATTTACAGTTAATAAAAAAAATACACTCACGCCATCCCAGAAGAGGTATACAGAAGTAACAACATCACCCACATTTCACCGAATATGATTAAGTGCCAACGTGACAGAGGGAGAGTCCATCGCCGTCTCAGGCACTATACATACATCTTTGAATTACTTTTCATACATATGCAGATTTCCTCACGATGTTTTACTTCACCGCAAAGCACGTGTTGTGAAATTACTGCACACAAGTTTTTCTAAAAGCTCATTGACTCACAAGATCTGCTGGGATTCGAACTTGCGTCGCTTGCGTAGCCGTAAGCGTGAGAGCCGTAGTGGCCTCGGGGTTTGAGTAGTTGCTTGCGTAGGTCACCACAGCTCATAATAATTAATTTATAATATTGTTCATATTAATTAATACCTACGTCGTAAGGCAATCCTTCAACTGCAATGAATTAAAATCATAAAACATTTAAATTATTCAATTCAATTCAATTCAATTCAAAATATCTTTATTTGATTAGACTTCTTACAAAGCACTTTCAAATCGTCAGAAGGACACAAAATACATTATACATGATTATAATGTTACCACCGGGTTCGGAAGAAATTAGAAACTCGAAACCAACTTGCTATTAATCAATTGTGTTATACTTTATAGAAGATATTTGTCCTGTCTTAGTAAATTTTACTGAAGAGAATTTGTTGCAAAACTTCTTTAGGCTTAATCAATTAAAATTACAATGCTTTGAAAGAGAAAACAATAATTATTAATTTTGGTTTGATATACGATTCCGCAAATTGTTCAAGCTCCAAATTTTATTCCCGTAACTAAGTAGGTATTATCTGGATCTTTCTGGGGTGACTTGATCGCATTTTAACTGCGTCATTAAGGTTTTGCAGACAATATTTTCATAGTCAATATAGACAAATATTTTCAAGAACAAAACCATTTTTAAAGAACAAACACATACATACATATGCTCACGCCTGTATCCCATGGGGGTAGGTAGAGACCACCGTTTGCCACATGCTACGATCCTTACATACTTATTTCGCTTCATCCACATTCATGCATCTCTTCATACACTTTCTTCGGTTACGAGTGTTCGGAATTTGACATCCAACAACTTCTACTATTTATTTTTCACATATTTTGTGGGAAATAAAAATTATTGCTTATTGTTGTTGTAAAATTAAATTTTTAAAATAAAACTACCCCAAAATAAATAGAAATATATATTTTTTTAAATTAAGGATTTTTTTATATGAATAGGCCTGAAATCATATAAAAAATCATCATCTCCCTGGCCTTATCCCATACACTGTTGGGGTCGGCACTTTATTCAACCCGATGTGGCTGGTGGCCTGATTTTATACGAAGCGAAGGCCTGATAATTCTATAATATAGAATCTATACCCTGAATTTGTAAAATACGGCCCATTACAGTCTTCAAAGTTGTCAAAGGTAAGCCTTCTTTAAATACCATTAAAAAATCCGATTTCGCTCGGGAAAGTTCGTGAAAAATCGGCAAATAATTTACAGAAGAATTATTAACGAAGGTGGGCAGACCCATTAACTTGATAAATACGGAACACACTTCCTTAATCTCCAGAACTGCGGCTCGTAACTTCGCCAAGTATTTTAATTATTTTAATCTCCTGACAAAACTCCGGGTGGCAGAGCTTAAAAACATTCGCCCCCCGGGTCAAGAAATAAGTGACGGTATTTTGTAGGCTATAAATTTGGCCATTTTATAAAATTATATTGCATTTTATTCACAGCTAGCTGTGGCTCGCGGCTTCACCCACGTAGACTTAATTTGATGGGTGACCCGCAGAAACCTAATGTTTTATTTTAATAAAAATATTTCTACTCCAGCGGGATTAGAGTGGGATTTTCACTGGCAGATAGCTGATATTACAAAGAGGATCTTTTATTTAAAAAAAAAAAGTGGGTGAAGTCGAGTGGCATAGCTACTAGATAAAAAGCGGCTGTGTGAGAGCGTCTTTCGAATTATTTGTTGCTTGATCCTTCACCACTTGGAGTAAGCTTATCTAATATATAAAATTTCCATGTCACAATGTTAGTTACCGTACTCCTCCGAAACGGCTGGACTGGATTTGTGTGAAATTTTGCGTGTCGATCGGGTAGGTCTAAGAATCTGCCAACATCTATTTTTCATGCCCCTAAATGATAAGGGTGACCAACCCAAAAAAATGTATGGCAATACAACGTATGCCGGACACAGCTAGTATTATTATATAAACTGTGTCCTAGAATATACTGTGCTCTTATAAGTGTACATCGACTGCAGTAGTATACCAGCGGGATGTATTATAAGAAATACAATTGAGAGGAAACAATAATACTGATAAATTTCTTCCACCATTTAAAAACATAATCGAAAATTCTACAGAATTGAGGGTACCCTCATCAAACTGGCTTTATGAAACTGACAGTCGCGCACACAAGCCACTTCTTTCTGTTATTGAAATACGCACAAAAAGTATTTCTCGCTTTCCTATAATAGTTCCTTTTCTTTAAACAGATATAATGAAAAATAAAAGTGCTTGCAGGTAATATTTCACTCTAGGTTTTCAATTCATAAGTCGTATTGAAATTCACGAAGGCTTTTTCGAGTTTAGAATTATAGAAGTTTTAAATGGTCTATTTATCACAGAAGTGTTTTTTTTACCATGGATCTTACTAAATTATAAATAGGCTAAAGTTAGTAATTTTTTTTTTTTATTTATTATATACACATACGAAGATATTTACTGCTTGTTTAAGGATAACTCGCGCGAGGCCGAACCACGCTAGAAGTAGAGCGAGCGTTCAACTAATATTACAAACATTTTGTATAGACACACTGACGCTAACCCGAGCGGCTACCGAGTGACCCTTAAGCTCGGCTCGGGCTCGCGACGGGGCCGGCTCGGATCAGGCCCGGTCTAGCCTGAGCCATCAGCTAGCTTTAAATATTGATTCTTCGACTTTGATTAATTAATCGACGCGGATGAGATTAGACGCAACAGTCTTAAAAAAATATTCACATAAATTTGAAATCAATAAGTTTGACGTCTACATGGCCTGGCCTTATGTAGACGGCCCTGTGCCGACCCCAGCAATGTATGGGACATTGCTGGGGTCGGCACTTGAGTCAACTCGATGTGGCTGATCACCTGATTCTTATACGAAGCGACTGCAATCTGACTTTCGCAACCCCTTTTACGAGGAAAATCTATGATCTGGCTTAAGCCAGTTGTCAGACTATTTAAGGCTTCCGACTGACCTGTAACGATTGCCAAAGATGATAAATTGGCAACCGGGACCGACGGCTTAACGTGCTCTGCGAGACACGGAGGGAACTCGGGCGGTCACCCATCCAATTACTGACTAGGGCTAGGGTTTGCTTAACTTCGCTGATCGGATGATATGCGCAATAGTAACTGTGCCACGAGCTCCTCTAAGTTTGACATCTACAAAGAGTAGAAATTAAGCTGATGAAAACAACATTCCAATAAACTGTATATTTACAATATCCGGAGCAAATAAATGCAAGTGACCAATACGTTGCGGCTTGTCGGGCCCAACCGGGCCCTGTGTTAAACATTATCAATGGAAACGGAAATTGACAACCGGTTACAAATTGACACCTTGCGGTCTGTACTGAATAGTGACGTGTTTTTGTTACTGTATTCTGTACCCCTATCACGGGTTTGCCACCGTTTTCGTAATCTATACTCACTAGCGTCTCCGTCAAATATTTGTATGAGAAATTGTGCAGCGACTCCCAGCGGTGACTTGATGAACTAAAATATCTCGTAAAAATATTGCGAGTGACGTTAGCGAGTATAGATTACGAGAACGATTTCGTAACGCCTTCCCTGTAAGGCGAATCTGGTAATTTATTCAGTCTAAGCCCTAATAAGGTATAGTAATGAACGGCGAAAATTACGACCGTTTCGGAAACTTGTTTTCTGATAAGAACCGGCTAGAAACTCAGCACTAGCATTAAAAAAAATAAGTTAAGCCAACAAGAAAGGCAATGAAAGCGATTAGACTGAGGAAAAATTACTTAAAATATTATACAACTCTGTCGACCAGGTGTCGTCGGCGGTCTTCCTGAACCGGTACAACCTTTGAGATAGAGATAGATAGATAGATAGATAGATGGATACATGAGAGATATTTCTTTCTGAAGGGCTGGCAACGCATTTGCAAACCTCCCAGATGATCATGGGCGACGGTAATCACATCCCAGATAAGCCCCCTGCCTCTTAGACCCTTTGATATATAAAAAAAATCTATGTAAGGAAACGTAAGTCCACGTCGATCCAGAGGGTCGAACAGATTATCTCTCTCAAAACGTAAAAAAATTACTCTAGTCATACTATTTGTCCCGAAATCAAAAAGGTTCTGACTTTATAAGATACATTCTACGCGAGTGCATCACAACATCTCAAAACAAAATAACCAGATTTATCTCACAAAGCCAAACACATTTAGCCCTCCAATAAAATCTATTAGCCGATAAACGCAACTACTGGGAAGAGCGGTGATATTAAATCAACCGGAGATAAGGAAATCGTTTTGTCTTATCAAGTCATTCTGGCTGTTATCGTTGGAACCTTTTGGAACAAGAAAATTTTCCACCGTAAATGGCTCACTAGCTCATAGAAACTTGGAGCAAGTTTTTTACAATATTGAGAGATTTTGTTAGCATAATATTTTATAGTGACTCTTAGTCGTGACGTGATGTCAAAGTCAAAGTCAAAAATATCTTTATTCGAATAGACTTTTTACAAAGCACTTTCAAATCGTCAGAAAGACATAATTCACAAGATTATACATGCTACCGCCAGGTTCAGAAGGTTGCTTTTACTGAGAAGAATCTGGCAAGAAACTCAGTAATTACTCTTTTCAAAAAAAAAATATACAATTTTAACAGAACAAAATAAACTTAAGAAACATAAGCTCATGGACACAGTTCCAATGCACAAATGTCGATAAAATTAACATAATTAAAAATCTAGTAGTTCTACTTATAACTAAATGCGTAGCTTGAGATGACCAAAATGAACTAGAATATCTCAAATATTTTTAAATATGGTTAGGGAAAGGACTCGAGCCAGAGACCTCTGCAAACTGTGCAGTTGCTCAGTCAACTGAGCTACTCGTGATCATCTCATGCGTCGAATTTTTTCTTCCCTTGTTTTTGCGATTTTAGGGGTTTCTTTGCGCCATCTGTTGATTGGGGTACCAAACTCAACTGATACGTCTTAAAATACATAAAGCAACATATCATAGCGGCCCCTCTAACTTCTCCGACATATGCAGGTTTCCTTACGATGTTTTCTTTTACCGTAAAGCACGTGGTGAGGAATCACTGCACTTGAGTTCCGTAAAAAAACTCATTGGTACAGGCCATTGCGTAGCAGGCGACTGCTCAAACCCCACGGCAACCGAAGCTCTCTCTTTCTCTCCTGCATATCAAATTATTTCAAATGCAACTTACTCTACCGCTTTTGAATTGGACAAGGTACTTTCAATTCATATTGATTAGAACACATTAATTTTCTATAAAGAGAAATGTCCCGTAAATCAATGTAATTGAGTGAAAATTTTAAAGGAAAACTTTGTCGTAATTAATGTCCCAATTTCTAGTTAATTGACGTTCAATAATTAGGAAAGTTATGAACTGGGGGGAAGTGCGAAGAAAGAGCATTGTTTACAATATTTTGAGTTTTGTAACAGGGGCTTATGAATACTTTTTCTAAAAAATTAATCGTTGTCATTTAAAATTTTCATATTAACTTGAAATATAAAACATAAAAATATGCTCACGCCATCCCAGAAGCTCTCCGAAGGTGAAAGCAGAAGTGTTGCAACAACAATACCTACATTTCACCGAATATGGTTAAGTGCCAACGTGACAGATAGTGTGTCCATCGCCGTCTCAGACACTATACATACGTCTTTGAATTACTGATCAGACATATGCAGGTTTCCTCACGATATTTTCCTTCACCGTAAAGCACGTGGTGTGAAATAACTGCACATAAGTTTTTAGAAAAACTCATTGGTACAGGCCCCGCTGTGATCCGAACTTGCGTCGCTTGCGTAACAGGCGACTGTTCAAACCTCAAAGCCACCAAAATCTTCATGGCAGCCAAGTGGTTCTTGTCACTGAATATTTGCTGTATAAATTACTACAATATACCACGCGCATATAATGAGACGGATAGGAAAAATCTTAATGCAGTCTATTTAGATCCAAACGAGCGAAATTTATCGAAGTGACTCACGCGTTGCCCACCTAGGTACCTTATAAAATGAAATCTCTGTGGCATAGTGATAACAATTCCCAGACAACACTTTTATCCCTCCCCTGCACTGGCGATCTTACCGCAGAAACACAACAGTACTCAAAGGTAGCATTATTTGGCTGCGATCTTCTCTATGGTGGAATATATCGAGCAAATTGTCATAGCTTAAACAAACATGTGACTGGTCCCGTACCCGATATAAAAATCTCAATACTTAACTATAAATATATATAACTCAAAGGTAACCGACTGACTGACATAGTGATCTATCAACGCACAGCCCAAACCACTGGACGGATCGGGCTGGAATTCGGCATGCAGGTAGACGTTATGGCGTAGGCATCCGCTAAGAAAGGATTGTGATTAATTATACCCCCAAGGGGATAAAATAGGGGATGAAACTTTGTCAATTTTAAACCGATCGGGCTGAGGCAAGTCTACGCGGGTGAAACTCAGGGCACAGTTAGTTCTTGTTATAAAAATAAATTAACAGAAAACAAGCTATCAACACCCAAAACTGACGCTCGCGATGAATATAATGCCCAAAATCTCGACGTGTCCATAAAAAAGCAATTAATTTGAATAAATACTGTGACGAGAGGAAAAAACTGTTTGTTAATAGGGCATTTGAAATTCTGTCGCTGTTTTATCGCTGTACCATCGTTAATGGGACCTTAATATCTTGGGAGCAGTTGCCACCTCGACTGAGGGTCTTCTTATCAATTCTCGAGGGTGCCATTAGAATACCAAATATTTGAGTGTGGACGCGTAAAAGAGTAATGGATTCCAAAAATTGCCCATTTTATGAAATTCTTCTTTACTGTGCTGACTGAGAAGTTTGATCACGCATGTTCGAATCCCAGCGCATGATATTTCACTCAACGAATTTCACGGTGAAGGAAAACATCGTGAACCTGCATATGCTTGAGAAGTAATTCAAAGACGTATGTATAGTGCTAGTTTACCTGTAGTAAATAAATAGATCAAGCTTATTTCGACGGTGGAACTATGCCAAGAGTTTGTAAATCATAATAACATACTACACCACACTAACATTATTAACTGGAAAGTGTGTTGGTGTGGTATCTATGCAGCAATATATATATACTAATATTATGAAACTGAAGAGTTTGTATGTTTGATTGAACGCGTTAATCTCAAGAACTACATACATACATACATAAACGCGCGATTTTTTCCTTCACCGTAAAGCAAATGGTGTGAAATCGATGCACATAGAAAACTCATTGGTACAGGCCCCGCTGGGATTCGAACTTGTGTCGCTTGCGTAGGAGGCAACTGCTGAAGCCCCACGGCCACTACGACTCTTAAAAAGTAATGATTGGAATTTAAAAAAGATTTTTGTATTGTATTGTTGGTTCATCGTAGAAGAATAAATGGCAAATGTTACAAAAATGGGAAAAATTTACACTCATATTCTTATTATAACGAAAATGAAAATGATTTATTTAGTTTAGGCCCTGATTATAAATGTACTTATAAATGTCAAAGTTTTTTCCTTTATCATAATTTATCAGTTTATTTAACAACGTCCGTAAACAGGTCGATCTGTGCTCTTAATCAAAAATCTTTTTTATTTATTACTAGCTGTAGCCGCGAAGACTTAAATGCATGGGTGGCCCGCTGAATCTTCATGGTTTCTTAAATAAAAGTAGCCTCAGTTACTCCTTGTATCGTTAGATATCATCTGCGAAAGTCCCGTCAACATCGACCTGGCCGTTTTGGAGATAATCCTGAACACACGGACAAAGAAAAAATGTGAAATAATGTATTTTTATAAGATTATATTGTTTAAGGCTTTTAGTTGTTACATTATATTTTTAAGTTTTTTAGCTATGTAATTCTTGAATTGAATAATACTTGCACAATATTATGCAGTATGTGGGATCATCGATGTTGAAGTTATTGGTATGCAATGCGATAAAATTTGTCGACAAATCACCCTTCAGTTATATTCTTCACCAACCATCATACAAAACATAATGGATTTCTTTTTATGTAAGTTCCGTATATACATAAAGTGAAAAACTGTAAATTTGGAATAGCAAACAAACACTTCAAATTCATTTATCTGTATAGATTTCATACTGTAATAAACAGTAGCTACCACAATGTTGGTAGTTACTTTTTGCAATCAATATCACGATGCAGAACAGCTGTGCGTCTGGGCGCGATGCGTGACAAACAATCCTTTTTGTTCGTGCTCGTTATATTCTCGGAATGACTTGGATTTAGCCCTCTATCTGTTTGTACGTTTTTGCACTATTGAAAACGCCTGTATTCTAACTGAGCTCTTTTAATATGACGAGAAAATTATACGGTCGAATTGAATGGATTACGAATGATCATCTCCGTGGCCTTATACTATACATTGTTGGAGTCGGCCCTTGATTCAACCCGATACGGCTGATCATCTGCTCCGAATTTGACATCTCTAAAAATACTATTAATTTGGTCATAGTACTGCAGCGCCGCGACCCCCACTTGGGCCTCTGGCTATCCGGGATCTATTCAATAAATCAATTAAATCTTTTTCACTTTTATTATTTTACACATCCACCTTTGTTTTATCTCCAAAAAAATCTCTGACAGCTAATATCCTTTTATTTTCCTTTTCCGAATTCTTTTCGAATTATGAAAAATATTTCATAAAGCTTAAATTTGCAACGAACAAGGTTTTAAGCCACTTGTAAGGTTGAGGCCTTACAGTACTTAGTAATTCCTTGGACGCCCTCTACCGACACTTCCGCTCACATTCGCTCTATAAATTTCTTTCGTTAATCGCCTCTCATTCAAATATTGAAATTATTTCATTTGATCTAATAAAGAATCTCCTTCGTTTCTTGGTCGGTTAATTCAACAAATTAAATGAAAGTATGCATAATTGAAATGTATGTCTACAGGAAATAAAATAAATAGTTACCTACTGAATAAAAATTTTTTTCATTAGTAAATGCTGTGTAATTGATATCAAAACATTACATAGAAAAGTATTAAAACAGTTACATCTTTCATTGGAACAAATCAAGAAGGAAAAAACACAAAACAAAATAGAAACCCATTCCCTAAATATTCTCTGTATTGATTAATGTTTCCTACGGTTTAGTTCAAACTTCACAACAGTGACAAGTTCTCAACTGTCAACCTAGTTTCCAGATTGTCACCGTAATAAGACAGCTTTAGCGAAACCCAAATATAAAAATTCGAACAATCAGGAAAGTTTTACAATTCAATTACGGAATGTTTTATTTGTATTGCTAATAATGCGAGTCCCATTTTATTTAAACGAATCGTACCTCTTTTGAATAAGTTTTAGTTTAGTAGATGGCGTTAGTAGTAATATAGATCGCGCTATTGAAAGTTGTATCGCGTTATATAAATACGTCTATCTTTTTAAGACGCGAACTCTACGTCCGGCAGATCCTCCAGGAATGTAGGCTATTTTCAGTTAACATCGATGAAATAACGGAGAACAACTTGTTATTTTCAAATTGTTAGTAAAGCGAAGATTTATCTCATCTAAGATTATTTGCATAAAATATGTTGTATCAATCTAAAAACTATAGGTTATTTGCCATCCAAAATCCAAATCATCCAAATCCAGTCTTTCCGTTTTTTCTTTTATAACCGACTAAAAAAAAGGAGGAGGTTATCAATTCGACAGTTTTTTGGTTTTTTTGAGGAACAAACATTTAATCCATTTAGTTTTGTTTATGAAATCAAAGGGATATTTATGAATACTTTGAAATTTAAAAATTATTGTAACCGAGTTTGAAGGCGAAAGATGTGAATTCTATTGACTCTTCCAAAATTTACTTGCAAACAATAAAAGTTATATATGAATAGGTTCTGAATTTATTTCCGTCCACTATCATTGATCATCAACGCCGTACACAGCTTGTTCAATAAATCTCCTGTCTGCATTCGACAGCCGTCAATCGCCGAACTTTATGCATTGTGGAATCAATGTTTTTATTGCTAATAAAAAATACATTGCAATCTACGCAGTAGTGAGAAGTAAAAGTGGAATCTGTATTCTAAAATAATTAAATTAATTTGTGAGTACATATTTATCTATATCTATACAGATTAATAAAGTTGAAATGTCTATTTCTTATTTCTGTATAACAGCTTTTCACTCAATACGTATGAAAGAATATACGATACCAATATAAAAACAAATCAATTTTTGAATTTTTTCTTTGTCCGTCTGTCTGTCTGTGTATCTGTTTCGGGTAATCTCTGAAACGGCTGAACTGATTTTAACGGGACATTCATTGACAGGTACCTGATGTTTCAAGGAGTAACTTAGACAACTCTTATTTAAAAAAAAACATTAGGGTTCCACGGGTCTCCCATGAAATTAACTTTACGCGTTAATTGTACATCAACTCTGATGCTTATTAAATGTTGAAGCTCCCTATTTATTGAGTTCAATGTACGAACAAGATCTATTTCTGTACTTTACGTAGTTAAAGGCAGATTAATATCCATATTAGATGTCTAGACTATTCTAGCGACAGATATTCCTAGAACTAACTCATACGCCATAAATAGTGCCTAAGTTGGATTAACTAAACAATCGTAGAATGGCAAATCATATTTGCATCATCTCATCTAATAATCGAACGGGATCTTTGGTGTTAATACTCTATGATATATTTTTGATATTCTATGATACTAAATGTGTCAGATAACCACGGCTACAACTTAATTGTTAATGTTAGCTATGACCTGCGGTTTCATCCCTAATTATTTTTAATAAAAGTTGCCAAAATTACTCCTTGTAGCATTAGCTATCTGCCAGTAAAAGTCCTGGTAAAATCGGTCTAGCCATTTCAGAGATTACCAGGAACAAACAGAAAAACAATGTTTTTTATGCGAATACTGTATATAATACTTTCATATGCATTCAGTGATAAGCTGTTAATTTGGAATTACAAACAGACGATTCAATTTTATTTATCTGTATAGAATGTATGGACTATAGAATAGATTTAAAAACTGAAATCTATGACTGCATTGCTCTCGAAAACTCTTATTGCGCGATTTAGGCGATTATAGATAGATATTTGCGAGTAGCGCCATCTATGCAGAAAACAGAGAAACAGTGCAACAAATAAACCTTTGAGAATTTTTATTTGAATTTAATCCACCATAATTATCGTAGTCTAAGTAATGAATAGCATACATTTAAATTCAAATAATTGCTGAAATAAATTGTGGCGTGATTTCTTTGGTGTGTACCATCTATATATACAACATAAATTAATCTATGGCCAGCTAGTACTTACGCACGGTTGTTTGAATAATTAGAGAATAAGTACTACAAAGTTTATATGAGAGCATGAATCAAAACATTTTTATGACTCCCTTTCATTACAATGCCTCCGTAAATTGGTTTATTCGACTTTATTACCCTTCATGTGGGAAATAAAATTTCCTGTGATTTTTATCGTTTGGCAAATAGGTACACTTTCATGAAATTACGAAATGCCAGTTATTTCGGGTTCTCAGGTTTTTCAGGACAAGTTACTAATGAGTAACTGAAAAATAATATTTCGTAATTTCATGAAAGTCTATCTATTTGCCAAACGATAGCAAGACTTTGCATTCAATGTCTTCGTTGGAGGCTAATTACTAAATCGATAGAATGGCACGTCAAAGCCAGACCTATATCCCAAGTATAGGCTTTTACGTGTATTAAGGTAGACGATATCGATAGCTTGTTCCTTATTGACTGTATGAGAATGTAAAAGCGCCCCTAGCGGCGATTGTAGGAAGCAAAAACGCGAGTTATTTTTAATGCCTACTTTAACGATGACGTTTCGTTTAACTGATAATATTCTCACATCGTGTCAATTGCAACTATTATGTCCGCAATTTTTTTACTACAAACTTGACTATTTCAATATATTGTAGCAGCGTTTCTCCACTCGCTACATAGATGGCGCTAGTCGCGAACGAACTCGAAGTTTGAGTACAAATACACGTGAAACTGTATCGCGCAATAAGAGTCTTCGAGCGCATTGCAGTATATACCTATACAAGTTTCCAAGAGCAGTTGGAGCCGCGGTTCCCCAGGCATGACACCCGCCTGGCTGGAAGATCTTCCCTTTGCTGGGGATGAGCATGATCACACGCTCTCCCTATAATATTAAGTGATAAAGTATATATAAGTAAAAAAAAAAGACGCGCGCTTTACGCATACACTCAAAGTATTCGTGCACACGAACGTAGCGTCCCCCAAGTATAGCGTCGAGGTTGTAGTTTAATTCAGGTTTAATGTGTCAAACCTATAGTAGGGATACTGGGGTACATAGCAATAGATCCAAGTTAAATTAAGAAAACCAGGTTACATTGGGTGTAATGTCCAAACATTGTTTGGGACAAGGCCAAGGCTATTGAAACAAGTTCCCAGTAATATTTAAAATGTAATTTACGGCTTATTCCCATAACCTGTAACGCGGTTAAGATCGGAGCCAAGATAGTATAGAAATATGACTCAAAACTCTTAAGGGCGTTTTACGTAAATATTATTTGGATATGTTTACAAATGACAAGGACAGGAGATCATCTATACTTCTATACTAGTATTATAAAAAGGAAAGATTTGCATGTAAGTATTTTTGTAACGAATTGGCTCAAAAAGTACTGAATACATACGTACATATGCTCACGCCTGTATTCCCCAAAGGGGTAGGCAGAGGTGTTGTAATCACGACACCCACTTTTCACCGAAGATGATTAAATGCCAACGTGACAGATGGTGAGTCCATCGCCGTCTCAGACACTTTACATACGTCATTGAATTACTTCTCAGAAATATTCAGGCTTTCTCACGATGTTTTCCTTCATCGTAAAGCACGTGGTGTGAAATCACTGTAGGTACATAAGTTTTTTAGAAAAACTCATTGGTACAGGCCCCGCTGGGATTCGAACTTGCGTCGCTTGCGTAGCAGGCGACTGCTCAAACCTCAAGGTCACCACGGCTCTTAGTACTGAATTGATTTTAAATATTCTATTCTCTATAATATTCTATTCTATTTTAAATATTTTAAGTAAAAGCCGCGAGGCATAGCTTGTTAATAATATATACGAAAGAGTCATTTAATAAATTAAATACGATAAAAACTGTTAATTTATACACTTGTATCAAGACATATATTAGATCTTATTGCTCCTAGTATTTGTTTAGTTTTCTCTTTGATGTGCGATTCTGATGGTTCTTATTAATAACGTACGCTATAAATTTATGGTACTTAAAATTATAAATTAGATTCGTTGGGGAGACTGTGTTGCTAATAACCGTTGCGATATAAAAAATTATAAACAATGAATTGATCTACTATTGATACTTGTAATTAAAATTGAATTCCTGAAGAAAAGTTCACTAAATGCATATTCAATTATACAATTATATAAAACAAAAAATTCTGTCTGTTTATATGCCAATCTAAACAGTACTTTTGAGAAAATTCAAGTATAATTTTTTTTTGTCTGCATAATATCTGCTTGTTGCGAAAATACTAAACCAATTATGACACAATTTTGCAATATCAGCAACCTAGCTTCAGAATTCAGACTTAGACTATTTTAACTGACTTCAGAAAAGGAGGCGGCTTCTCAATACAACAAATAAATTGGTGCATATCTTAGGCAACGCAAATTTGTACACAAAAATAATAAGCGGGTAATGCAATTAATATTCCAACAATTCTATTTGATCTGTCACGTTGGCACTTAATCATCTTCGGTGAAAATTGGGTGTTACTATTACAACCACCTCTGCCTACCCCCTCGGGGAATACAGGCGTGAGATTATTCGAGTATAGTAATCGTATGTAATTCTATTCGAGTTAGTAAATTGATTAAATCGGAGATAATTTGATTGAAAAAAAAACGCATAAACTGAGCCGTGAACTATAAAAATCTCGATCTTAATGACCTATAAATAAGAGCTGGTTCCAAACAAATCTATTAGTCGAAGATGTTTCTTCCGCAAGACTTCCTAACTGGCCATAATCCGGATGTTTACCACGAACACGTGGTGGGTTGCGGCCGAAAATACCTCGAGTCCGCGGGTTATAATGATGCGCCTGCGACGACGGAGATGGCACCTACATGAGGTTAACAGTCACGGCTTTATCTGAAGATATCCGTATGTTAAGATGGTTTTACAGTACAATATTATATTTATTGTCGTTCGGTTCTTTAGTTATAAATACAATATAAACTAAAAATATTAATAATCTTTTTTATTTGTAAAATATTAAACACTTTATTCCAATGATAATTTAACCAAATGTAAATCAAAATAAATAAGGAAAATATCTTGAGGAAACCTGCATATTTCTGAGAAGTAATTCAATGACGTATGTATAGTGTCTGTGACGGCGATGGACTCACCATCTGTCACGTTGGCACTTAATCATCTTCGGTGAAAAGTGGGTGTTGTGATTACAGCACCTCTGCCTACCCCTTCGGGGAATACGGGCGTGAGCATATGTATGTAAATAATTCAAAATAATAAAAGAATATTTTACTTATCACCTCTGCGGGAACTTTTTAAGAAAGATAGACACGTACTATTAGATATTTTAGTATAGTATATTATTATTAGTATATGGAAAGCAAGTGCAGTGAAATGAAGATGCACAATAAAACCGAATTGTATTTAAATAACATACTTTATTCTGCTATTACAAAATATACAAATGATATAGTTATCTCTATAAAGTACAGTCTATAATAAGCTTCGCGTCCACCAACCTGCGGACTTCTATCAACCTCGTTATTCTGTGAGTATTCTGTAAGGTTTTTCAGGAGGAGCTCGTGGCACAGTTGCTATTGCGCATATCATTCGATCAGTGAAGTTAAGCAACCCTAGCCCTAGCCAGTAATTGGATGGGTGACCGCCCGAGCTTCCTCCGTGCCTCGGAGAGCACGTTAAGCCGTCGGTCCCGGTTGCCAATTTATCATCTTTGGCAATCGTTACAGGTCAGTCGGAGGCCTAAAATAGTCTGACAACTAGTTTAACCCCTCGTAAAAGTGGTTGCGAAGGTCAGATGGCAGTCGCTTCGTATAAAAATCAGGTGATCAGCCACATCGGGTTGAATCAAGTGCTGACCCCAACAATGTAAAATGTATAAGGCCAGGGAGATGATGATTCTGTAAGGTTTTCAGGTTCGAAAGTCGTCGCTTGACCTTGAGTTTCAGCGTGGCTCAAAATGTCGCACCTTCTCCTTTCTTTACTAGTTTCGAGTACATTGTGATCATTTTATAGTTTTACAGTCAAGTCTAGGTTGTGTTTTATGACAAATTAAAAAAATAATATTTTTATGACTTTTTTGATAAATCTTGAGTAGAACATACATTTCAGGTATATTTATGATCTTAACTCAAACATTATTAAAATTTGCTAGGATCAAATTTAATTTGAAGACAAAAATTCTAAGTTTATTTTACGCATAGTTTTTGTTTCCCAAAAAGTCTTTGTGGCAGCCGTTAATTGGGTAGAAAATGTATTTGGGATATGTTTACAAATAGAATATTTTTGATACTGATATTAAATTATAATTACTTTCTTCATATTTATGATAGAATGTCCTTGAGTGAAGAGAATTCTTAGTTAGATTTTTTTTTGTACTTTACCCAAAATAAGATAGTGATCATCTTTTATAAATCCTTAGGGATGCGACATAAAGTGCAGCTAGAAATCTATTTGGAGAGAAATCTTTGTGCAACATGTTCTCCAGTTGTCGCTGAAGTTCTTTTTGTAAATCTCCTGTTTCTTTGGAAACAAGTCAGCGTGTTTAGATGTTAAGAAACAATCCGCGGTATGCTCTCCCCTCTGCCTCGCATGCCGTAGTATTTCGGTATAGTTGCGCGGGGACAACTTTGGACGAGATCCAGTTGTGAGCCCACATCGCATACGTTCAAACGCCATCGATCGCATAACGGGATCGCGTTAAAATTAAAAATAACACTGCCAAATAAACCCCTAATTAACTCATGAAATCTAAATTTGAATTATCTTAACGGCACTTTACGTCAAAAAATGGAATGTTATTTGAATTTTGAACAGAAAGCGCGAATAGTTCTAAAGCTCGTGACTCAGTGAAGTGAATAAAATCAAAGTGCAAGGAACAATAAAACTGCGACTATTTCTAGATGTATAAAAGGAACAGCCCGTACACAAACAAGATGGCTTCTAACCGGCACGCGACTTCATTTATAAATCACAATATGTTTATTTGTGTTGTTGTCTCGCTCTTATTGCCGATGGCTAACGAAGGGGCGGCGAAGATGTACGGAGATGCGCGAGGGTACCCGAATGAGGAAGGAAAGAGATTGACAAGAGAGTATCATTTGAAGCAGGGTGCGTTGAGGGGGTTGATAGTGAGGCCAAGTAGGCAGTATGATTTGCAGTATATAGAAATGTTCCTGGGCCTACCATATGCCGCTGCGCCTACGGGTACATTGAGATTTATGCCACCTGGTGAGTATGGATAACTTTACGAGGTTTTCTTTCTGCAAATCTATACAGATAAATACAATGTATGGTACTACATAAAAAAACATTTTAAGTTTTTCTCCGTATGTCTGTTCGTCCTGGCTAATCTGTGAAAAGGTGGAGTTATTTCTCCGGGAATTTCACTGCTACATAGCAAATTTTATAAGGAGTAACTTCTTTTATCTTTAATCAAAGGGATTTTGGCCTTAAGTAAATGCGGGTGAAACCGCGGGCCATAGCTATGATACTATAAAGTACCTGTCCTACTTACATAGTTAATTTCGATCATTGTCGATCAAGATAGACAAGCTACTTTATACGAGGTCATTAGCTGTGACCTACAAGCTAAAAAGAAAATTACATACATACATATGCTCACGCCAGTATTCCCCGAAGAGGTAGGCAGAGGTGTTATAAAATTACGTTACAATACAAATAACAAATTACAACAAACAATTTAACCTGGTTCTTAGTTTCATGAATTAAAAAGCAACATCCCGCAGAGGAATAAATGAAATTGGTCTAGAAAAAACTCTATTAAAGGCTCGAAAATTAACATAGAAATGAAAGACCAATCCAGCTAAACGCGCCGCCATTGAGTCGCAATAAAATTGAAATTCTGTTTTCATTGGCTATTTGTTGACCATGTGCATAATGTACGTGATATATATATATATATATATATACAGATAATCTTCGGCAATCGTTACAGGTCAGTCGGAGGCCTAAAATAGTCTGACAACTGGTTTAACCCAGATCACAGATTTTCCTCGTTAAAGGGGTTGCGAAGGTCAGATGGTAGTCGCTTCGTATAAAAATCTGGTGATCAGCCACATCGGGTTGAATCAAGTGCCGACCCCAACAATGTATGAGATAAGGCCAGGGTGATGATGATATATTTTTGACCTAAATAAATTGTTGCGCCCAACAGGGTCCATATTGCTACACTAGAATAAGTATTACTGTTCAGTACCTGTAAGTGATAGATTAGGAATATGTATAAAGCAATAAATTTAAATTTAAATTTTCAATAATATACTAAAAAAAATATTTCGCTTTCCTGTCGCCCAACACTACTAACAAAATCATAATAAATCATTTTCTTTTCAGTAAGCGCCCCACCCTGGCCGGGAGTGAAGATGGCTACCCATTTTGCCCCGGTATGCCCCCAGTCTTTACCCCCCATCAAGAAAAGCAACCCGCCTTCTTTGGGTAGACAACATTACCTTACTAGGCTGAGACCGTTTCTCAACAACGAATCCGAGGATTGCCTGTATCTTAATATCTACGTGCCTTATAGAGGTAAGATTAACTGTTTAATTTAAATAGCTTGGGGTTTGAGCCGTCGCAAGTTCGATTCCCAACTGTACAAAGTAGGTTTTCTAAAAAAATTGGAACAATTTTTATTTAAATTTTAGGTAACTTAATTAGTAACATGTTACATCAAACATATCAGACACCAGCGGACGTCACGCGGTTTCACCCCCCATAGTTGATGTTCCCGTGGGAAGGGCGGGGATAAAATATAGCTTATATTTTGTCCGTTACTACTCTAGATGTATATATAATATATAGGCAAATATATTCTTTATAGGTAAATTTACTTGAAGTGTCTCTTTGTAATTCTAAATTAGCAGCATTCCACAAAATGCATTATCATATATTTACTGTACTTACATAAAAAATAACAATTAAAACAAAATCACGGTCTGTATGTCCGGCTAACCTCTGAAGCGGCTAGATCTAGTAGCTTCTAACGGCAGATTCTTGGCAGATTTTACAAGGAAGACTTTTATTAAAAAAAGTTAAAAAACCTGCCATAAAAAAGTGTGGGGTCCTATTTAAGATATAATTGAAATTATAATCCTAAATCCCCATGCTTTTTAAATGAAATATTTTTTTATATATTTAAACTGCTACTAATGTATATTTATCACACTTTCCCACTATTATAATTAATTTCCTATTTTAAGGTTTGCTTTTTTCATATAAAGCTTGTTTTTTATATTCTTTAAACTTTTATTTATTTAATTTTGTAGTTAAATTATCATTAGATCAGTAATAATGCAGCAATCAAATGGTGAAAGAATTTGTAAGATTGGTCCAGTGATTTTTGAGTCAAATCGTTACCAACATACATACAAACCTTCCTCTTTATTATTTAGTTTGGATTATTTGTGTATATTCCCTAGTGCAGTGTTGTTTGAGCAATGTTCTATAAACGGAGTGTTAAATACGGTTACTGAAAAACGAATTAGGTGTTAAACAACTGCCTGATAACGTAAGGAGGGGTCTGACAGGCCAGTCGCTGGGGGGGTCACGGCGAAGCATGTGAAGACGTATCACGTGCACCCCCCCGCTTAGCGACTTGGAGGAACACCGTGGAGTTTAGTCGGTGTGAGTCCGACATAACCCTTCCGCTGCCCCCCCGGCGGTTGGTGTATCCATAACGGATTCTCCACGTTAAAAAAAAAAGGTGTTAACCGGGTGAGGTGGAAATCATTGGGAGAGGCCTATGTTCAGCAGTGGACGTCCTATGGCTGATATTATGATGATGATGATGATGATGTGTCAATGTAAATGTTAATTGATCGATATAGAGCAGTAGTATCAATGGAAACACTCTATATTTAAAAAAACATTGTCTTCCTTTAGATAAAATCAATACGAAGGATTTTCGAACGTGTCAAGGGCCGCGAACGTTACGACTGTGCGTGCAACTTTCTGCAACTCTAACTTACGTGTTCAAAGTACTTGTATACTATAATAAACATTCTACAAGTTGACACCAGTCCCCTTATTTCACATAAAGAAAGTAGCCTAAGTTACTCCTTGTAACATCAGTTACCTGCCTGTGAAAGTCCCGTTAAAATCGGTCCAGGCGTTTCAGAGATTACCCGGAACAAACAGACAGACAGAGAAAATGTTAAAAATTGTTTTTTTTTTATGTATATACCGTCATACGCATTTAGTGAAAATATGTTTTTTTGTAATTACAAACAGACACTTCAATTTTATTTATCAGTATAGAATATAGATGTAAATGAGATGTATAGATAAACTGAATACCATTCGCGTACCCATTATTTCAAAGTGACTCCTAAAACACGTGCAAAGATGACGTGTTCCCAAGAATGTCATTTAGCGCGCTAGGAATGTCGCTCGTACATGACATGAGTTGTAGAAATATTGTATTGTTGAGTCATAGAGCTTCAGAATATACCCCTTTGAGATATGAAAAGTCTACAAAATACACGAATGAACTGAATACTTACACACAATGAATGCGTTTTTTATTCCGCAAAAAAGTGGCCTTCGAAAAGTTGGTGAATTTTGTGGAATTAATTGTGTAATAGCTGGATTTGAAAGACGTTTTTCAAAATTGTCGATAATTTTCATTATTATTATCATTATTATTTTCATATTTTTTTGCAAAAATCCTAAAAAATGCTTTTTAATAAATGAAAACATCACTCTAATATCCTAAGGTGAGTAAAGTCACCAATACTATCTGGAGAAGAGGGGAGGAATTGAATCTCTAAATGGAGAATATTTATCCTACTAATATTATAATATATAGTTTAATATATATGTACATTATATAGTATGAATGGATGGATGTTTGTCTCTTTCACGTAAAATATATTTTAATGAAACTTTACAATAATACAGCTTATACATCAGAATAACATAAAGTAATTCAAAAACGTATGTATGTATAGTGTCTGATACGGCGATAGACTCACTATATAACTGCCTCGTTGGTCTAATGGTTAGTACGCTCGCCTGCCGATCACGAGGTCACGGGTTCGATTCCCGGGTCGGGTCAAAAATTTATATTGGGTTTTTCTGTCAAGAAATACACAATAAAATGCCCGGAGTTTGGAAGTTGGTGGTAAACAACCCCGTGCCTCGGAAAGCACGTTGCACCGTTGGTCCTACGCCTGATCTCTCTCCGGTCGTGTCGGATTGCCTCCCATCGGACTATGAGAGTGAGGGAATAAAGAGTGCACCTGTGTTTGCACACACACTTGTGCACTATAATATCTCCTGCGCACATGGCTGATCCTCGTTGAGATTAGCCGCCGTAACCGAAATTCGGTAGGAGATCATTATTATTAGACTCACTATCAGTCACTTTGGCACTTAATCATCTTGGGTGAAAAGTGTGTGTTGTTATTACAGCTCATAACGCCTAGCCCTTCGGGGAATACAGGCGTGAGCATATGTATGCATGAGTTTTAATTTATCATTTGCAACACCAAGGGTATCAGTTTGTGAACCGGTGGTAAATTCTTGGACTATCATAAGTGCCTTACCAGGGCCTAAAATGAATAAATCATTTTCATTTTCATCACTATTCGACCCTGTAAATGAATGACACATAATTTACTATCCCAAATACCAAAATGTTTGGCGCCTCAGTATTGGCACCACGCTTACTACGTTGGCCAAGAAAAATACATACATCGCACTATTAAATAAATTGGCGAAACAATGTGTTAAATATTTCAAATAACTACATAAATAAAGTAGTGTGCTTCTTAATGGTGATAAACAGATTCTTTGTGTCTTTCTTCCACTCAACTAATAGGATAAGTAACCTAGATAAATGCTTTTTAGATTATCCTAACTGAAGAGAGTCTGTAAAATCTGTGTTACTTAAAAAGGGTTATTATACAGTTAGTGATTATTTATTTATTTGAAATATACATTTTGAACGGCCAGTAACCAATTACACAGAACGAAGCAATATTACACAATATATATACAGTACACAATACATTGAATTAAATACACAGCATATTATAAAAATACAAACACAATCAAACATTCGCCTCGCAATACTCCAGACATGCCGACATGATCGTCTGCCATTCATCCGCAAACAAATCACACTCAGGGTTGGACTCCAAGAGAGCGTTGAGCGCAGAGAGAGTGCGAGGGACAGGAGAGTATGATCGCGACTTAGTACGACCCGCTGATATCGAAAACAGCCTGTGTTTCCTAGCACGTGTGTAGTTGTCAGGCACAAATATTATATGTCATAAAGAAATTTGGAATAATGTATTACCAGATAAATATTGTACGGACACTGTACTTATGTTACAATTCTTAATATTTATTAGTTTTGATCTTTGTTTGACTGGCTTGAGTTGTCATGCTCACTAAAATGCCTTTGCTTGCGGCGGCGTCTGGATGACGGGTTGTCCACTTCCCTCTATGATGGTTGAGGAGGTCAATGGCTGGCATTCGCGTCATACTTGTGAACAGGTGCTGCTTGTGGGGGCTGGTCATCTCAAGCTACGCTTTTAGTTAAAAGTAGATGTACTCGATTTTTAGTTATGTTAATTTTTATCGACATTTGTGCATTGGAACATTGTCCATGAGCTTACGTTTCTTACATTATTTATTTTGTATTCTTTAAAATGTATATATTTTTGAAAAGAGTAATTACTGAGTTTCTTGCCAGGTTTTTCTCAGTAAAACAACCTTCCGAACCCGGCGGTAGCTTATACCTTTATAATTATGTCATTCTGAATATTGGAAAGTATTTTGTAAAAAGTCTAATCGAATAAAGATACTTTTGACTTTGACTTTGATAAGGTAGCTATCCATTGCTGGAAGAATTTTTAAAATCGGTCCAATACCGTTTATAATATAAGTATAGATAGATAAGTTTAGCATACACATTGTTACTCTGAAGATCTGTCTTGGTGTTAAACAAATCAAATCTATGAATAGAAACAGTTTAATTCAACTGTTTATAATAAAATCGTGTAATTGTAAATAAATACGAGGAACAGCTGAAATTGAAACACTCTAAGAGGATCGTTAGCTCAAGTGTAATCAGGGAGTTTACGATTTCGCGATCATTAAAAAGTTATATTGCCTATTTAAGCACAAAAATATCTTTCAAGAAAAGTTTTCTAATCTCGCGAAATACGTCAAAAACTTAATAATATCTCTATGAGAACCAACAATGAAGAAAGAACTCTTGGGCAAAATTTTGATGTTTGACATTTTTAGCTGATTGCTATCAATAAGCAAGCCCATGCTATAAAGGTTCTCTTGCAACTTATACATAAAAATAATAAATAAATATGCTCACGCCATCCCAGAAGGGTCTCCATAGGGTAAGCAGAGGTGTTGTAACAACAACCCCCACATTTCACCGAATATGATTTAGTGCTGCCATGACAGAGGGTGAGTCCATCGCTGTCTCAGGCACTATACATACGTCATTGAATAACTTTTCAGACATATGCAAGTTTACTTACGATGTTTTCCTTCACCGTAAAGCACGTAGTTCAACAGCACAGGAGTTCAACCATAGCTCTTATTGCAATGATTATTTAGCTGTGCGACAGTGACAGATGTATACACGTCATATACATCCGTCTCATAATATCAGTCAAAATATCATGACAATAAGAGCTCATGGTATCATATATAAATTACGTTTATTTGTAGACTAGCTGTGCCTCATGGTTTCACAAAAACTATGTAACTTTGAGATAATTTTGTCTTAAATAAAAATAGCCTAATTTGTGGCCGTGGTGGCCTCGGGATTAGAGCAGTCGCCTGCCATGCAAGCGACGCAAGTTCGAATCCCAGCGGGGCCTGTACCAAAGAGTTTAAAAAAAAAAAACTGATGTACAGTGATTTCACACCATGTGCTTTACGGTGGTTTGTTGTTGCATATTTCTGAAAAGTAATTCAATGACGTATGTAAAGTGTCTGAGACGGCGATGGACTCATCATCTGTCACGTTGGCACTTAATCATCTTCGGTGAAAAGTGGGTGTTGTGATTACAACACCTCTACCTACCCCTTCGGGGAATACAGGCGTGAGCATATGTATATAGCCTAATTTAAACCATGTCATATCTGCTATCTAGCAGTGAAAGTCTCGTTAACGGACAGACAGACAGAGGAAAGCTATTTTTAAGTATCGTATTTACATTTATATTCCTTTAATGAAAACCTGTTAATTTGGATTTTTTTATATCTGTATGTATAGACATAGATATATGTATGTTATAAAGAAATTCAAATGCATCCAGGGTGCCTATTACCATTGTTATAGCAGGTACTTCCTACTAACTTTTTAGCTTATTACAAAATGAAACCTCAAAGCTAATACGGTCTGCTTAAACCGATGGTAGGCCCCCAGAAGATTTGTTAGAAATTATATGGAAAATCCAGTGTTAAGACTTTCATAGTACAAAATCCACAAAGCAATCAGAGTTTACACAACCGACAGTTAACACCAAATGCACTCCTTATAAAAACAAATTAACGAATTATTTCTGGGAAACTTTTCAACCGTTCGTACCGAACCTGATTCGGTGTGATTGACGTGTATTTACAGAGAGGAATTAGGTTAGGCGACCGCCTTTTAATTCTACTAGAAATATAACACGCATTAATTTGGCAACCGTTTCAAATACGGTTAGGTAAGTGTTTGCGATATCATCGAGGTTTTTAACAAAAGTGTTTTTGCTAAATATACAAATAATGTTAAGTGGAAAAATTTGTATTCTTAAACTTAAAAACAAATCGACCAATTTTAAAGCCACTTTAAGTAATCCATAGCTACATGATCAGCGAGTAATACAGGCTATAGTTTATCCCTATACTCAGACGGGAACGGGAACTACGCTAGAAAATTATATAGTTAAATTTCTACAGAATAACATTCTTAATTATTATTAACTAATTAAAGAATTTATAAGCTTTTGTTCAGAATATAATCAGTGTTTTGTTTGTTCTTAATTTTTTTTCCTCTTGATATCTGTATTCACTCTCTTTCTAGCCATATCATCTTTCATACAATCCATTCATCATTTCCTAAGTCTTCCTCTCCCACTTGTAACTATCCACATATTTTGTTTTATACCACTAAGGCATGCAAGCTTGCGGCCCACCTGATGGATAAAGAATCTTAAATTAACTTCTATGTATGAGAGTTCATTCTATATTAACTGTTTATACCTATTTAAGTAGTAGGCGTTAAAAAAATACGATGATAATAGAGAAAAAAATCTTCACAGCTTAAGGTCGAGTAATTTTTAATATAAAGAGAAGAAACTGGTTTCTTTTCAATGATTTTTTCTCATTCATGTATGCACAAAAAAAGAAAAAATACCGAAAAGAAAAATTACCGAAGAACGTCAGTTTCGAACACGTTTGAGCTACCATAACTTGACAGATGTCAGCGAAATTTACGGTCGTATTGTAATGATCCTGTATGAGTTTTTCAGTGCCCGAAAACATGATCAAAACGATGTTTTCCAAAAATCGTTAGAGCCGTTTCCGAGATTTCCATTATAGTATATATAAGAATTGCTCGTTTAAATGTATAAGATATCGAAGAGATATCTATGTGTCCTTTTTGTTATATAATATACGTATTTTTAAAAGGACTATTTTGTTGTTATATAGCTATGTGGCCAGTGTTGTAGATAATATTGTCTAGAACTTTGCTGTAGTTGAAACCCTGTGTTATGCTATAGTAAGGTTTACATATACTCATGTGTACATGTGTACATATGTACAGGCCGATGGGATAAGAACTTGCTTCGGTTGCGTAGCATGTGACTTATAGACTGCAAGAAGATTTATAACCATGTTCGGTTTTGTTCTGAATGCATCAGTAGGTAAACCACCTAATGGTAAATAGTAAATGCAGCTTATGGATGCTTGCAACACCAACAGTGTCACACACTCCACTATCAAGCACACAACCCCTTCAGAGACAATGAGGCCCCTTCTGGTCTAGCTTGAGGATAAATAAATGAATACATTTAAATACGACATGCTCCATTGAGATAATGTTCCCACTAAAACACCAATGACGATACGGTTTATATTCCCCAAACTATTTATAGAACTTCCGTCGCGTTCCAAAATTCTTAACTGTTACATGAATAGAAATACTGATGCTACTATTTGCATTCGGATTTAATGTCAACTTTTATTATGCAGTAGGATAGCGGGTTTGACATCACATCTGTACATCCATACAGATAAATAAAATTGAAGTGTTTGTAATCCGAAATTGATAGCTTTACACTAAATACATATGAAAGTATATGCGCTACTTATATATAAAAAAATGTATCTGCATTTTTATTTATTTTTCTGTCTGTTTGTTCAGAGTAATTTCTCAAAAGGCTAGACCGAAATTCACTGGCAGATAGTTGATGTTACAAGGAGCGACTGAGGATACTTTTGTTAATTTTACGGTTAGTTTCAAGTATAGCTTTAGTTTGCGGAACCCTAATATTTAATTTAAATATAAGTATCAAATGTTATTCCTTGTAGCACCAGCTATCTATCAGTTCTGGAACAAACTCACGCATAGAGAATTTTTTTTTATATGTAAATACCTTACATACTTTTTTCATATGCATTTAGAGAAGTTAGTTTAAACTTAGAAGAGGACACTTACATTTAATTTATCTTTATTTAATTTATCTGTGCCCCGCGGTTTCACCCGCGTAGACTCAATTTTATGGGTGGATTTTTTCACGGAGCCCTTACTTAATAAAGTATCCTTACTCCTTATAACATCAACTACCTGTCAGTGAAAGTCCCGGAGAAATCGTTCCAGACGTTTCAAAGTTTACCCGCAACAAACAGACAGACAAACAGACGGACAGAAAAGATGTTATGAATTTGTTTATATATGTACTTACATTACTTTCATATGCAATAATTGAAAAGCTGTTAATTTGAAATTACAAACAGATATTTCATTTTTATTTATCTGTACGTATAGTTCGTGATATAGTATCCTATGTCCTTCTCCTGGTTCTAAGCTACCTCCCCACCAATTTTCAGCCAAATCGGTTCAGCCGTTGTTGAGTTATAAATAGTGTAACTAACACGACTTTCTTTTATATATATACGTATATATATTAATAGAAGAAGCTCTACTTTATTTAAACGTAAATCTTAATCTGTTGGTAATTCGTAAATATCGAATTAAACATTATGATTTGGTCACAATAAGCCTGAGATATACATTATTAATAAGACAAGTTTTGGTTATTAATAATAAGTTTCTTACTAACCCAAAGCTTAAGATATAAAAGTCAAATAAATAACGCAGATAAGCGATCGTAAAACGTCAGTTTAGAGTTAAATTTATGATAGTAGAAGTTTATTGCATACGTTATTACAGTTCTATTTATTTACGATTTAATTATGATATTTTTGGGTTAATGTCAGGATTATTTCGAGGCTATTCAACCATTATCATGCCAGTATATAGTAGCATACTATGTCACTTTCCATCCATCAATAAAAAAACCATATACATACATATGCTCACGCCTGTATTCCCCGAAGCGGCAGGCAGAGGTGTTGTTATCACAACACCCACTATTCACCGAATTTGATTAAGTGCCAACGTGACAGATGGTGAGTCTATCGCCGTCTCAGGCACTATACATACGTCTTAGAATTACTTCTCAGAAATATGCAGGTTTCCTCACGATGTTTTCCTTCACCGTAAAGCACGTGGTGTGAAATAAATGCACATAAGTTTTTTAGAAAAACTCATTAGTACAGGCCTGCTGGGATTCGAACTTGCGTCGCTTGCGTAGCAGGCGACTGCTTTAACCCCAAGGCCACCACGGCTTCCGGCAATAAAAAACCAAAAACGAACATTCTAACAAACAAATAAAACATAGATGTACCCCGCAATTTTATTACCGGTGAATTCATGGGTCAAGTAGCCTATGTTACTCTTTGTAAAATTATCTTTCTGCCAATGAAAGTCCTGCTAAAATCGGTTTTGGAGATTGGCCGGAACAAACAGACGATCTGACAGACGGAGAAAATGAAAAATGATTGTGTGAGGGATGATATTGCTAGAATGGAGTGAATGCAGATATGACGGCTGATAGAGAGAAATGGAAGAGAAGAACACATTGCGCCGACCACAAATAACATGGGATAAGGGCAGGAGGATGGATGGAATTATTTGATTTTTATTATAAAAAAATGTGGGCAATTGGAATTGTACGCCTTTGGAAATGTAATAAAAGTACACAGCTCTGTCTACCCGGGGAATTTGGCGTGATACATATTCTAAAAATGGCTTAAATTCAAATTAAAAAAAACTTGTCATGATTTAAAAGCGACGGCCGCGGACATAGCCTTATAAAATGCACGCCTTATTCCAGTCTATCTTAAACCTTATTCGTTTTAACTTAGAGTAAAATTTAAAATGTCACTAAAAGATTTCTGCTACTGACAGTAGCATAACAAACGAATCGGAACGAAATTTTCACGTAATTTTCAGCACAAAAGCCTTTTCAACAAAGAAAGGTAAACAATGAATGAACCGACTGTAAGGGTTCCAAACACTATTGTTTAAGTTGGATGCCTTTTTTCTTCTTTTCTCAAAAGTAATCTTTAATTACCACAGCTAATTAAAGTAGAGAGATAACTCGTGGGTTAAAAAACATCATTACCACATCTATACGAGTTCGTGGCACAGTTGCTATTGCGCATGTCATTCCAACCGCGAATTTAAGCAACCAAACTAGTAGTTGGATAGATGACCGCCCGAGTTCCCTCCGTGCCTCGGAGAGCCCGCTAAACCGTCAGTCACGACTGCCAATTGAACAACTTTGGCAATCGCTAGTCAAACTGAGGCTTTAGAGAGGCTGACAACTGGTTTAACCCAGATTACCAATTTTCATTTACCGGGTTACGAAGGTAATTAGTCACATTAGGTTGAATCAAGTGCCGACCTCAACAATGTATGTGGTAAGGCCATGATTACAATATCTATACATCTATCTATCTATATATCTATATTCAAAAGAAGTGTGATGTACATAATGTCAACACAAGGCACAAAAATAAAATAGTAGTACCTACACACCGCTTACAGAAAGTCCAGGGATCATTTTTAGGGCAATGTATACGCTTTTATAATAAGTTACCTACATGTATTGTAAATTTACCCTTTGATAAATTTAAAGAGACTGAAAAATCTGTGTTACTTAAAAAGGGTTATTATACAGTTAGTGATTATATATGTGATAAAGAAACTTGGAATAATGTATTACCAGATAAATATTGTAAGTAGTCTCATGGACACTGTACTTATGTTACAATTCTTAATATTTATTAGTTTTGATCTTTGTTTGACTGGCTTGAGTTGTCAAGCTCACTAAAATGCCTTTGCTTGCGGCGGCGTCTGGATGACGGGTTGTCCACTTCCCTCTATGATGGTTGAGGAGGTCAATGGCTGGCATTCACGTCATACTTGTGAACAGGTGCTGCTTGTGGGGGCTGGTCATCTCAAGCTACGCATTTAGTTATAAGTAGATGTACTAGATTTTTTGTTATGTTAATTTTTATCGACATTTGTGCATTGGAACATTGTCCATGAGCTTACGTTTTTTAAATTATTTATTTTGTATTCTTTAAATTGTATAATATTTTTGAAAAGAGTAATTACTGAGTTTCTTGCCAGGTTCTTCTCAGTAAAAGCAACCTTCCGAACCTGGCGGTAGCATGTATAATCCTGTATAATTGTGTCATTCTGACGATTTGAAAGTGCTTTGTTAAAGTCTAATCGAATAAAGATACTTTTGACTTTGACTTTGACTTTGATCTACACTAATATTATAAAGAGGAAAACTTTTCTATTGTTTGGTTGTAATGAAAAGGCTCAAAAACTTATGGACCAATTTCAAAACTTCTTTCACCATTGGATAGGTACATCATCAGCGAGTAACGTAGGCTTTATTTTATCCCACAGGAACGGGAACTACGCGGGTGAAACCGCGTGAGGTCCGCTAGTCTTCTATATATAAAATGCCAGTGACTCTTCGGAAAAACAAAAGACACCATAAAACTGCCTAAAATTTATTCATTTATGTTTTTTTTTAATTTATTTATTTACACCATTGAATGGAAAATGGAACCATGAAAATGATTACCGCCATCTATGATCTAACAGAGAAAGTAATACCCTTTATACATTACCAAGCTACTTTCAGTTCATCCTCTGAACTCTGAAGAATTTCGTGTGCTTTAAACCTTTGTGGGAATGTAGATCAAGAAATAGGCGAGAGATGTCGCTACCTGTATTGAAAATGAAGTAATAAAATTACTCTGATACAAATCAGCTGTGTTGCCAATTTCCTCATCTGCCTACCCCTTTGGGGAATAAAGGCGTGAGCATAATTATGTATGTATTTAGTATGTTATTTCATTTTAGTGAATGATATAATATAGCCATTGTCATCATCATCTCCCTGGCCTTATCCCATACATTATTGGGGTCGGCACTTGATTCAACCCGATGTGGCTGATCACCTGATTTTTATACGAAGCGTCTGCCATCTGACTTTCGCAACCCCTTTAACGAGGAAAATCTGTGATCTGGGTTAAACCAGTTGTCAGACTATTTAAGGCCTCCAACTGACCTGTAACGTGCCACAGATGATATATTGGCAACCGGGACCGACGGCTTAACGTGCTCTACGAGGCAAGGAAGGAAATCGGGCGGTCACCCATTCATTACTGGCTAGGCTTACGGTTGCTTAACTTCAGCAACTGTGCCACGAACTCCTCTAAAATATAGCCATTAATAAGGTTAATAAAAATAATCGAGTCCAAGTGTACACAATCCTGTGCCTATCGGGCGCTTTCTCACTGCCACGATATCGTGAGCCGATACTTGACTACAACGACAGTGTGAAAGCGTTCAGTAGTATTTGTATGGAACTACTAGTCCGACGATATCGTGTCGTTATCGTCTAATGTGAAAGCGCTCATTAGCGTAGTGTTTCTCTGTACTCTACTATTAGTCCCGCCAATTAAACTGCAACGGGAACAGAACATCAAAATTAAACCTTATTGCCTTTATTTTTAGAGCAAAAATCCAAGAAATTTCCAGTCCTCGTGTTCATACACGGAGATTCATTCGAGTGGAGTTCCGGCAACCCTTACGATGGCAGGATCCTGGCCTCCTATGGAAACATTATGGTGATAACTGTTAACTATCGCCTTGGGATACTTGGTAAGTTTTTTTTAAATTAATTACATCATTCGTTACCCTGCGGTTAAAGGAATCTCAATTCTAAATATCAGTAAATTGAGTGCAGAATTAAAAATCAAAAGCTATCTCTGAATATATGTAGCTCAAAGGTGACTGACTGACTGACGGCTCTGGCTGAAATTTGGCATGCAGGTAGATGTTATAACGTAAGCATCCGCTAAGAATGAAATTTTGATTAATTCTACCCCCAAGGGGATAAAATAGGGGATGAAAGTTTGTCAATTTCAAACCGATATATTATATAAAACTAAATCTACGCGGGTGAAACCGCGGGGCACAGCTAGTGTTAAATAATTTGCAACTTTGTATTCGGTGAAGATAACATTTCGTTAAGGGGCACAAAACATAAAATTAATTGAATATTTAAGGTTACGCGGTAGGCGAGCCGTTACCGGGACGAGTGGTTGTATTATATGGGTCAAGTTGATACAAGGGACGAGAATCACGGGTCAAGTGTTGGCAATAATTAAAAACGAAAGCCTTGCCGAAGTTACATTTATTTTCGCTTTTATGGTGGACTAGCTGTGTCCCGCGGTATTGCGTAGACTTAATTTCATGGGTGACCCTCGGAATTCAAGGTAGTCTAAGTTACTACTTGTAACATTAAGCGAAGGTTAGCCGGAACAAACAGACAGACTACATACAGACGGACGCACAGACAAACATTTTTTTTTGTATCTTTTATGCTTTCCTATGCAGACACTTAAATTTAATTTATGTGTATAGATATAGATATAGATGTGCAGATAATAGATTAGAAAAATTAACTAACTCATGCTCAATTTACATTCATACTATGAAGCTTTCAAAACACTTATCCAGTTAAGGCTTTTTTATACATACATACATATGATCACGCCTGTATTCGCCGAAGGGGTAGGCAGAGGTGTTGTAATCACAACACCCACTTTTCACCGAAGATGATTAAGTGCTAACGTGACAGATAGTGAGTCCATCGCCGTCTCAGACACTTGACATACGTCATTGAATAACTTTTCAGAAGTATGCAGGTTTCCTCACGATGTTTTCCTACAACGTAAAGCACTTAAAAAAGTTTTTTTAGAAAAACTCATTGGTACAGGCCCCGCTGGGATTCGAACTTGCATTGCTTGCGTAGCAGGCGACTGCTCAAACCTCAAGGCCACCACGGCTTTTTTTTAATGATTTAAAAACATCAAATTATGAATATCGGCTTAAAAACTAGCCAGTCACAAAATCTTTAAGGAATTGTTTACACACATCATTGATTAAGTCGACCTACATCAATGTTTCATTGACCTACATCTGTAAGTGGTTTTCATTCACTCACTTCAAAGTTTGAAATCGAGCCAACAAATTGTTAAATAGATAGACGTATATGCTCACGCCTGTATTTCCCGAATTGGGGCCTGTAGTTCCCGAAAAACACGATGGGGTAGACAACGCGCACGTGATACTCCTGGTATTGCAAATGACCAGCTGTGGTAACTGCTTAACATCAGGCCGCTTGTATATTTGCTACATTTGTGGTTAAAAAAGACCCAGTTGATATCGATGATGCCTGGGTGCCCACGTGACAGATATTAGTCCAAAACAACTTACTTTGGTTGACCGTTCTCACACAGACAAACGGTTAAATCTCTGAGTTCTTTAGAGTCTAACCTGCAGTAATACCACAGTATAAATATTTGATCTATATGGAATCTACAGCATTTTGCTTATATAAGAACATTTTGTCTGACTGTGACGAGTGTGACTTTTGAAGTTATCAAATATAATATCTGCACTTTCTGCCAAAGTAATGTACCTACATTTGTCAATTTGAAGCATAGATAAATATCTGTAAAACACGTAAATGACGTATACGCGATCGGTCATGCCGCTTATGATACGTGTATATGTATACCAGGGTAATACTCAATATTGCTTCCAGGATTCATGAAACCAAGTCGAACGGAACATGTTTATGGCAACAATGGCCTCTTGGACCAGCTGGCGGCCTTACAGTGGATTAAAGACAACATAGAAGACTTGAACGGAGATCCTAATTCTGTCACACTTATGGGGCATGGCACTGGAGCCGCGTGTATCAATTATCTAATGTTGTCTCCTATATCAAACGGTAATTATATTTTAACGAACATAATTATGAAGTATGATAATGATTGAGGACCAACGTGAGAGATGGTGAGTTTTGGAATTACTTCTCAGACATATGCAAGAATCTTCACGATGTTTTCCTTCACCGTGAAAAACATGGGTTTTTAGGAAAACTCATTCGTACAAGCTCCGCTGGAATTCGAACATTCGAACATGAAATTCGCTTGCGTAGCAGGCGACTGCTCAAATCCGAGGCCACTCATCTTGTGAAGTAAGGTAGCAAATTATCTACCTGCTATGGTGAGGATTTATTTTCAAATAAGGTGTCAAAGAAAAGCTCTGTCCCTTGAATAATGGTTCACGAGTTATGAGTGCTCAGCGAAGCAACAGTGGGGTGAACTGCGCATGTAATTTATTCGCATCGCACCATACATATAGACAAAAACATATATAAAATGACTACTGCGTATTCAAAGTCCCGCAACCGCAGCCTATAAGCGCTACCAGCACCAAGACCGAATGCCTTATGAGGAGTGGAATCACTAGCAGAACAACGCCTCCAATCTCCTGCCCCCTCTCCACATGAGCATTGCTGACCTTATTCATCGCAGGTGCACGGCACTTACTCGAATGTAGCATTATTTGGCTGCAATCTCCTGTACGGAAGATCTCGATTTGCTCGTAACTCCATCTAATCTATACTCTTAACTAGTCTTAAAATCTGCTTACAGGACTTTTTCACCGTGCAATTCTAATGTCGGGCTCGGCACTATCAGACTGGGCAATGACGAAGAACCCATCGCAATATACAATACAAGTAGCCCAATTGCTCGGCTGCAATCCAAACTCTAGGAACATGATGAACTGCTTACAGAATAAACCGTGAGTTCATACTCTAAAGTGAAGCAAAATACGGTTTAATGCCTTTGCGTAAAATTAATTGAATCTTCTAAACATATATAGCTCAAAGGTGACTGACTGACATAGTGATCTATCAACGCACAGCCCAAACCACTGGGCGGATCAGGCTGAAATTTGGCATGCAGATAGATGTTATAACGTAGGCATCCGCTAAGAAAGGATTTTGATTAATTCTACCCCAAATGGTTAAACTTGGGGATGAAAGTTTAGGCTACTTTTAATAAAGATAGTTCCTAATAATTTTATTAATATTGATTCAAGGATTTTAAGTATATAAAGATTAAAAAATCGATATGTTATACACGATGAAATATGAAAGGCTTATCATGTTTACTTATCGTGTGTAACGAAGTCCCAACGAAAAGAAGGGAAGAAGAATGACCTGAGTCGGTTTTTTTTTCGTATTCCCTATAATTTTATGATTCTGTATGTTAACGATAAGATAAATCAGCATTGCCATAGATAAAGAACCGGAATTAGATGTTCGAATAAAATCTCAAGTGCCTAATATCGTAATCCTTTTCTAATAAATGTTCATTGTCAAAGTTTCCTCTGGACACAAAAGATAGGATGCTTTGAACAAAGTTGACCCTTGGTAACATGATCCCTTGAGTTCTCAAATAATTGTTTTCAACTCTTAATTGGGGTCCTTTTGATTTATAATCACATTGTTTAATAAGAAACATGGCTAAGAATCCTTTAGAATCTCAACAAGCTATTTGAAAGCTAAAAATAACAAAATGATTATTACTAGCGGATGTCACACGGTTTTACCCATGTAGTTCCCGTTCTCGTGGAAGTACGGGGAATAATGTAGCTTTCCAATGGCGAAAGAATTTTTTAAATCATCAGTAGTTTTTGAGTTTATTCATTACAATACATACACACAAAAATACAAATATTTCCACTTTATAATAGTTGTGTAGATAACTATTTTGTGGGTAATTTATATGCTGTTATTTACCAACAACTAAACATTTTATAATTTTAGGATCGTTTTAAAAAAAAACAATCAAATGGATATTTATCGGCAAATGGTCCTATATGATGTATCCATTTCAAAAACATATTTGAGGAACTGTTATTTCGAAGCTACTTAATTTATGCCAAAAGAACCCAAAGACTCGGAATATTATTCATTTTATTACACTCATCCATTGCCATCATCATCATCATCATCATCCTCCTGCCCGTTTCCCATGTTATTTAGGGTCGGCGCAATGTGTTCTTCTCTTCCATTTCTCTCTATAAGCCGTCATATCTGTATTCACTCCTATTTTAGCCATATCATCTTTCACACATGTAATTTACCGAAAAATATTAAATTTTATATTTTGAATTAAGTATCTATCCATGAAATCTTATATTGCTTGACAGCTATAGCTCTCATTACCTTCTACTCTATGTAACACTTGACTGTGCATTAATCTATTCAAACCCTTCAACAGATTGTCAGAAATCAAGAAAGTCCAAATCGAAGCTCGTCATTTTGAAACTCCGCTGGGCCCTGTGGTCGCTGGTTCCTTCATCCCGAGCGAGCCAGCCAAAACTATGGAATCATTCCCTAATTTGCTGAGCAAGTGAGTACTATAGTTCATTACTACTTCCTCAATCTAACCAGTAGCAATCTGTTTTGCTACTTGCCACAGGAACACAAAACACCAACTTAGCATTATTTGGCTGAGATCTTCTAAAATTATGGTCCTTAGTAAGACGGGCGAAAACCCCGGTACGTCCTACCGCTCTAATTTATAGTTAAGCAAGCTAGCCTGGCACACGTTATTCTGCCGGAAAAAATCGAGTCATTTCAGAAGAGTGCGACGACAAACACCGTGACACGCGATTTAGTGAGTTAGCAATTAATATAATCCCCTAAGTACTTGAAAATTATATAATTATATTAATCAATCATTGTCATGAACTTCGTCCACAAACTTAAGTAAATAATCCTAGTCTTTCGTCTACTTTATCAGAAAACTGTATTGTTCCTATAAATAGAGCGTCAGATGTACACAGAATATCAGCTGGAAAGTTAGTCGGCAAAGTTCCGCCATCGTTACTTCGCTACAAAACTTGGCTAGATAACGTTTTATAGACAGCCGTAAAGGCATGAATTTATCACTTGAACGTTGTAATGAAAATGTATAGATCATATTCATTAAAACTATTGATGTTTACCTACCCTTAATGGACTAGTGTTGACTATAATTTATGATCCGAGCTAGAAATTTGAATATTGAATGGATGAGAACTCGCGCTTATAATGATTAATGCTTCTGCTTAATGTATATTAAATACTGATCCTAGCTGTTGAATTATACTGATTACTATAACCTTGATTTCAGTTAATGTAGCATTAATTAATACTGAAGCCCTCGCTATCACTATTTTCCCCAAAGGGGTAGGCAGAGGTGTTCCAACATCAAATTTACATCGAAAATTATAAGGTGTCACCATCTAACAAGTTGGCAACTTGATAGAAACCAAGGTCGCGGCGCCGTCTCATACACTATACCTTTTTATTCATGGACATATTATCACGCAGGTGTACTCACTCCGTTTTTCTTCACCATAAATCTCGCGAGAGTCGTGATAGCTGAGTTGTTAAAGTAGTCCTCTGCTACGCAAGCAATGCAAGCTCCAGTATCATGACTGTCTTTACCAATTATTATTTTTTATAATTTAAATGCAGTGATGACACCCTATGAGCTCCATGATGCAAGAAAATATTACCTGGAAAACTGCATATTATATCTGATATCTAAGCCAGATGAAGAGCTTTATACCTATATTAATTATGCCTGATATGGGACGATGTCAATTTTGGGGCCTCTAGAATTCATATTAATATCTAATCTAATTCATTTTAATAAATAATGTTAATCGTTTTAAATATGTCAAAACGTATAAGGCTTTAACTTCCAACCAAACCTAAATCCAGCGAGGGTTAGCGTCTGACGTCACATCTGATCAGCGTAAGCTACCGCATCGCTAAATTTTATTGACATATTGCAAATCGTTTACCAAGGATGACTAAGCAAAAAGCGATACAGATTTTCGATTCAAAAACCCCATCTGCAAATTGTTGGTAGACGTAATCACTTTACTACGTTGATTCGGATCTGGGGTCTACCACCATCGGTTTAAGCGGAGCATATTCAGAGAACTTCTGAGCTTTGACGTTTCATTTTTGTTCTCTAAAATTTAACGCCAAAGCTACGAAGTTCTAAATACGCGCTGTTTAACCCAGCATAGTTGGCCCTCTGTTCACTTGACAGTGAAAACAGTGAAGAATTCTGAAGAATTGAAATGACGTATAGTATCCACTACTTTAATATTTTTTATTAATTCTTAGTGGAGAGAGTACCTGCTATGAATGTTCATTCTACTTTGTAGCAGGTACTACTATGTATATTATCCCTTCGTGGACCCTTCTGGGATGTCGTACATACATACATATGCTCACGCCTGTATTCCCCGAAGGGGTAGGCAGAGGTGTTGTTATCACAACACCCACTTTTCACCGAATTTTTGATTAAGTGCCAACGTGACAGATGGTGAGTCTATCGCCGTCTCAGGCACTATACATACGTCTTTGAATTACTTCTCAGAAATATGCAGGTTTTCTCACGATGTTTTCCTTCACCGTAAAGCACGTGGTGTGAAATCACTGTAAATAAGTTTTTTAAAAACTCATTGGTACAGGCCCCGCTGGGATTTGCGTCGCTTGAGTAGCAGGCGACTGCTCAAACCCCGAGGCCACCACGGCTCACTTCTGGGATGTCATGAACATATATATTCTCTGAAAATACTTGCATATACTTAGGTTACCTTTGTGAGCCTTTAGTGAGTCATGTTGAAAATAACGCTACAGCTAGGCACTACGAAATAATTCTAGCGACTATTGCGTAGGTCGTTTATTAATTAATTAAATGAGGTTGCCGCTAATGCTAATCCCGTTAATTAATTTGATGAATACGTTACTGCCAGGTGCTCTGACATAATATATCGGCGACACGTGTGTGACGTAACGTTAACAACACGTGTTACCGATATAAATTGCCCTTAATATAATAATTGATGTATAGAATGAAGCATTAGGAACCTTATCCTTTCCATAGTAATTCTTAAACTTTTCGTATTCCATAAATTGTGAGCAAATGACCTGAGTAATTTTTTAATTTTTTTTATAATATCCGTTAAAATACCTATATATTAGCATGTCAATTTATACACGACTAGCTGTGCCCCGCAGATCCACCCGCGTAGAATTAAATTCTATTTTTGTTTTAATGAGCTATTGCCTCCTAATATGCTAGTGGGGGCTGGTCATCTCAAGCTACACAATTATTCGTAGTTCTTATTTTTAGTTTTAATTTTTTTTTATATCGACTTTTTGCTCTGGAACTGTGTCCACTTATATATATTTTTTATGATTTATATTGTATTACTCAAAGCTGTAATTTTTTTTTAAAGGGTAATTATTGAGTCTCTTGTCAGGTTCTTCTCAGTAAAAGCAACCTTCCGAACCTGGCGGTAGAATGTATAATCCTATGTAATCGTGTCTTTCTGTCGATTTGAAAGTAATTTGTAAAAAAAATTGAAAAAAAAAAAAATTTATGTCTCCCGTCAAAATCAGTACAGCAATTTCAGAGATAAGCCGAAACGAACACATACAGAAAGACTGATATAGTTTCATAATATGCATTTATTAAAAGCTATTACTTTGTAATTACGAACAGACACCTACATTTTATTTATCTGTAAATATAGCTTAGCGTGAGTTGAAGATATTTGTAAAGAGAACCTCACCTAATCTTAGTACTTTATTTAACTTTCACTTTTAGGTGTTGTAATAACAACACCCACATTTCACCGATGATGATTATGATGGTGAGTCTATCCCCGTCTCAGGCACTTTACGTACGTCTTTGAATTACTTCTCAGACATATGGTTTCCTCGCGATGTTTTCCTTCACCGTAAGGCACGTGGTGTGTAATCACTGCACATAAGTTTTTAGAAAAACTAATTGGTACAGGCCCCGCTGGGATTCGAACTTGCACCAAGGCTACCACGACTCTTTTATTTTATTCTCTCATCTTTGTTTCAGATATCAACTCCTCAGCGGAGTGACAGAGTTAGAGAGCTACCACGATTTTGGCGTGATTGAGCTTGATCACGGCATATTGGAAACTCAAAGAGATGTTTTTATCTCAGAATATTGTAAAATAATTTTTGACGGTGCTGAGAAGGAGGCCTTGAAGGCTATTTTAAAGCAGTAAGTTACTATTTTAAATTTAATACAGCTGCCGTCACGTCGTTTTGAGCGCTCAGCAAAAATTGTGGGCTGCACTTGTATATTATGAATCATTCCCGTGTCGTCGAATGCCTCCACGCCTAGTCGCTTTCTCAAAAAGCTATTCCGCATTCACGGTCAGCGTTCATATCTCGTGACGGCACCTGAATAAGACGAAGGGAGAAAAAGTGAACGATCTGTAAATTTTTCGTCATTGAATTGAATTGAATAAGTCATATTAACTCAAGTAAAATTAGACTTCTAATTATATAATATGTTTGCTTTGTAGCGGGATGATAAAAGCCGTGGTGGCCTTGGGGTTAGAGCAGTCGCCTGCTACGCAAGGGACGCAAGTTCGAAACACAGCGGGGCCTGTGCCAATGAGGGTTTCCTAAAAACTTATGTACAGTGTTTTCACACCATGTGCTTTACGGTGAAAGAAAAAATCGTGAGGAAACCTGCATATGTCTGAGAAGTAATTCAAAGACGTATGTATAGCGCCTGAGACGGCGATGGACTCACCTTCTGTCACGTTACCCTTCGGATGGCGTGAGCATATTTTTTTTTTTTTTTGTAACGGGAGTCGAACCCGCTACATCTAGTGTAGCAGTCAGTACACCAAGACCAAACAAACTAACAATATTTCTTCCTCTTCAGATATTCCTCATCAAAATTGGATCCTCAGAGGTGGAATGTGGATACCAACCGAGACGTTATCCTGAACATGTTCAGCGACGCCAGGACTTTAGCTCCAGCTATCAAGTTCGCTAATTACCAGTCCAAAGCGAATAGACAGTCATACTTTTATGTATTTGGACACAACTCCGTCAGCACTGATTACGCTCCGGTAATTTATACATACATACATATGCTCACGCCTGTATTCCCCGAAGGGGTAGGCAGAGGTGTTGTTATCACAACACCCACTTTTCACCGAATATGATCAAGTGCCAACGTGACAGAGGGTGAGTCCATCGCCGTCTCAGGCACTATACATACGTCTTTGAATTACTTCTGAGACATATGCAGGTTTCCTCACGATGTTTTCCTGCACCGTAAAGCACGTGGTGTGAAATAACTGCACATAATTTTTACTGTACAATTCTGTTCACGTCAATGTAACACAATTTTCGATTGGTGACGCGTAACTATAATATATTACTTACTGTGCTATTATGTACTGTATATAATAATTTCAAATGCATTTAGTGAAAATCCTTTATTTTGCAATTACAAACAGACAGCTCAGTGATTATTCAAAAGTAATCTGGACGAAAAAGCTTGAATAGTTCAGAATTTACTTCACACCAACAAAAACCATGTTCCTTTTCTCCGTGCAAAAAACACACAACGAATAGAAATTGAATTCTTTAAAATGCTTTAAATCGAGTAACTCCAAATGCATTCTGAAAAAGTTGCCCTTTGTTCTACCACTCGACAATGTGGATCGAAAAAAGGAAACGAAAGCTTCGACGGGCGCATATTTCGAGTTCTCTTTAAAGTTTGGCGTTTCAACAGGTGTCTGGGACAATGAAGCGTGGAAAAAATCGAAAATTGTGTTCCATTGACGTGAACAGAATACCATAAAGAATTTTCGTGCTGTTATTTATTCCGCTCAGTTCGCGTTCAGCCGAAAAATATCCCCTGAAATGGTTTCTATGTTTAAAAGGATCTTGCGTTTGGCCGGGTGCCTTTTACTTGCTGAAATAATAATATGTTCTGATGTATAAGCTAAAATTTTGTAAGATTTCATGAAAATCCATTCAGTATTTTTGCGTGTAAAATTAACATACATACATCCATGCATACATTCTTACAAACTTTCGCGTTTATAATATTTGTAGAACTAGTAGGATTGGTAAGATAATATTATAGAAAATGTGAGCAATGTAATTTTCGTCCGGAGAAATAATATTTTTAATCATTTAGACTATATCACTTTAACTATGTTAATAGGCATTATTCTTGTTCTATTATGCGTATAGTATAATTATGAATACTTACTTATATTTTTAAACGTAATAAAAAAGGGGACGATGGAGAAATTTACGGTTTCTTACAATTTGTCCTTTAGTTATGGTATCAAAGTGTCCAAATCTAATCTTCATAGTAATCAGGTGTTATTGCAATGTAACCTCTATTGCAGTTGAATAAGAGTGTGCACGGAGAAGAGATGCCATACGTGCTAGGAGTACCCTTGGGAGGCGCTAACACTCATTTACACTCAGAGTATACTCAAGAGGAGAAAATGCTCAGTGAACTAGTCATGAGATTGTGGACTAACTTTGTGAAAATTGGGTGAGCAATGCTATTTATTTAAGATTTTATTTCTACTCGTATTCCATAGGGTTCCTGTTTACTTGGGAGTAACAATGACTACAAAGTTTACACACGTCCTTGATTACACAGACTCAAAAAGAAATAATTATTTTTAATTATGCACTAATTAATTAATTCAGTTTTTTAGTGTATGTAAAAAAAATCTTATTTCCAGATCTCCAAATACTCAGAGCGTGAACAAATTCTACACGCTAGATCAGCGCCACTGGAGCGAGTACAATATTGATTGGCCGGAGTACGAGACCGAACACCAACCCTACGTGAGACTTGGTAAGTTCTACAGTAATGACTCCCTCTTGAAAGAACTTTCGACTATAAGCAACCACTATCAAGGTCTCAATGGTGCTCGTATTAACAAATAATCGAATGAAGAGCTGATCACTCCCCAAGACACAAGTAATAAACGGTGATCGATCACATATACAACTGTCATTCTGAAGTACAAACGTACTGGCGATGGAGTACATGGCTATAATGATGACCTGAAATGATAAGGTCACGAAGGATATAAGCATACATATGCTCACGCCTGTATTCCCCGAAGGGGTAGGCAGAGGTGTTGTAATCACAACACCCACTTTTCACCGAAGATGATTAAGTGCCAACGTGACAGATGGTGAGTCCATCGCCGTCTCAGACACTTTACATGCGTCATTGAATTACTTCTCAGATATATGCAGGTTTCCTCACGATGTTTTCCTTCACCGTAAAGCACGTGGTGTGAAATCACTGTACTTAAGTTTTTTAGAAAAACTCATTGGTACAGGTCTCGCTGGGATTCGAACTTGCGTCGCTTGCGTAGCAGGCGACTGCTCAAACCTCAAGGCCTTTACGGCTCAGGATAGAAGCGTAACTCCTTAATTACGCAATATATTAAAAGGGATACATAACTACATACAAACATATGCTTACGCTTGTATTCTTCGAAAGGATAGGCAGAGGTATTGCAATAACAACACCCACATATCACCGAATTCCACAATCGCCGTCTCAGGTACTATACAGACGTCTTTAAATTGCTTCTCAGACATATATACAGGAATCCCTTACGATAGTTTCCTTCACCGTAAAGCTTGTTGTGTCAAATCACAGCACATAAGTTTTTAGTAAAACTCAACCAACTAATATGTACTTACAGATATACCTCCTTCAATCAGCAGCTCGTACCGGTCAAACTACACGAACTTTTGGATCGAGACGTTGCCTAATAAAATGAGCAGATACATTGTAGACCCGCTGTTTGAGAACACTCCAACGTCTACCACAACCCATAGACCTAAACCAACACACAAAACTACAGGTAATTGTCTGAGGACAGTGTCCTCAGGAGGAAAGTTGTAAGTTTCCCAAATGTGCCACTCGCATACAATGTAACCGATTTATTGATGAGACAGTCGGGCGCTTTTATTGCCTCAATGCTATCATTCTTGGACGCACAGATAAAGTTTGGGAATTACTTCATCTTTGACCCAGTTCTCAATGGTGCTGCCATATTGCTCTGTATTTTACATTATAAGAATTTATACACTTAATTCTAATTTATTATATACATTCTAAACAGATAAATATAATTGAAGTGTCTGTTTGTAATTCCAAAATAACAACTTTTCACTAAATGCGTATGAAAGAATGAACCAAAAAAAACAATTTAAAAAAAAATCTCCGTCTGTCTGTCTGTTTGCTCCGGGTAATCTCTGAAACAGCTGGATCGATTGTTATGTTACAAGAAGTAACTTAGACTACTTTTATAAAAAAAAATATTTAGGGATCAGCGAGAATTAAATTAAATCTATGGTGAAACAGCAGGGCACAGCTAGTATAACATAATTCAGTAATTTATACAGTTTAAATAACAATGAAAGTCTAGCTACACAGTTTATTTGTAGTTTTAAAATTGTACATTCTTATCTTTTAGAACATTATTTTTACTTGTTATATTATGTAGAGTAATACATCTTAAATACACCGTAAATTTACTTATTCATAAAGAAAATAACGATCTACATAACAAACACGCTCGCTTGTGAATTTTATAGCGTCGTAATATATTATAGCATACAGTTTTAAGTTCAGCCGTTTTGAGTTATGGCAGTTGAACGACAATATAACACGCTGCAGTGGTGTGTATATAGTATAGACAGATAGTAAAGTACATTATTAAGGGAACGAAAGGTTTGAGAGGGTCAGTCGTTGAGAATATCCCTTTTATAGCTGAATAATTTTCTGGTCAAAACATTCACGTAATGGCGGGTTATTGAATACATAAAATTGTAATAATACTATTCGACTTTGCATAAGTATTGCGACCCTTAAAGAAATAAGAAAAATATGCCAATGGCATCTTTGTTTTAAAGTAGTTTTTTCATTGCAGAACCTGTCCGTAAGGTATGGACTTCGCCTGTGGTTGATAATTCATACTATCCATCATCATCTTTTGGTAGAATACGACCATCCCCTTCTGAGCGCAGAACCGACACTGACTCTATTTATAGAGAAATACAGTCCATAAAAACGCCATCCAGGCCCGTGCCACCTGACCTCATGAATAAGGTATTTCACACCACCACAGAAAAATATAAGGTTATCAACATGCCAGTGAAAACTTCAAGTGCAACCATAACACTCATAATATCGCTTGGTATACTATTCCTCGCGATAAATGTTGGAATATGCTCTATATTGTATTTCAAAAAGCGAAAACTTCGATTGCGGGAACGAGCGCTCGAGCCCACTCGACATACCCGGGCAGAAATGGGTGAAGTAGACATAATCGGTCAGAAGAGCTCTAAAGACGACAAAAGTGCCTTACAAACATTTAAAAACGGCTGCAGTGTAATAAAATCGATGAGCTTTAATAAAATGAAGGGAAGTAAGAAGACTAAGAAAAAACATGATGTGTGTAAAAGTCCAAAATCTGATGATTCTGGAGGGTTTAGAGAGAGGTTCCAACTGAGGAGACATTTGTCTACTAGTACTTTAGACGCCCATACAAAAGTAAGAGACTGGATTGCTAATGAGGTCATGCATAGGTGCTCGCCTGGCATATTAAGAAAATCAAACTCAGACCTGAATAATGATAAGCACATGAGCGTTTTAAAACCTTTCACTAGATCAGAAGAATTGTTATCAGACACAAAAAAACATAAAAAAGACGCTTTGGATGTAGCTGATGTGAATTCAAAGAACGTCACGGCAAAAAGGTATGGCAGAGTTAAGACTTCTGAAAAAACTACGTCTACATCCGCACTTGGATCTCATTCATCTATAGGCAGTAATAAACATTCACTAAATAGTATCAAACACGCAAGCAAATCTAGTGATTCAGTACAAAGTAAAGCCACGGAAAGTATTAAGTCCAAAAAAGTATCAGTTGCAATTGACGCTACTCCCTCCGCGCGGACAAACTCTATACTTAAACAGGAGCCTATAGAAATTTCGAAATCATTCGATCACATTGAACTTAAACATTCCAATAATGAGAGTAAACTACAAAGGTCCAAAACTGAATTGGACTACAAACCAGATATCACAGCTAACGAAACTCCAAAGCCAGGTAATGTTAACAAAACATTTACAAACGAAGTCACTTTGTCGTTGAAAAATGACGCACCATTGAAAATATCTCACAAACATTCCACATCAGATCCTGTGACAGACGTAAATTATGAGAAACTTCTGAAGGAGAAAATGGATGCTGGTATCATTGACATTCTTCCTCCAGCTACGTTCAGAAACGATATCAATGTGACGTCCCGAGAGGAAAAATCAAACGAACCCTTAACTGCAGAAGAGGCATTGCTTACAATCAAAAGGCGTAATTATCCAAAGGTATTGCCAGACCTACCAAAAGCACAGAAGCGATTGTCATTACAACCAGGAATATTGCAAACGTTTCGCAGTTACTCTGGATGTAGCACTGATAGTCAACTTGAACGCGCGAAGGTTCCCCCTCAACCACCCCCAAGAACTACGACCTTGGAAAGACGTCTTGCTTATAAAAACACTAAACCAATGTCTTCATTTGATGCTTCAAATGTAAAGAAAATACTCGAAAATGAAAATTGTTCGAAAAACTATGTAAACATTGATAGCTTGTCCCCATATTTAGATTCTAGCATCGCAGTCAACAATTCCTTTGAACGAGTTACTACTGAATCAGGCCCACTTGCAGTACCAGTGGCAGATAGACAATTACCAAAAGTAATTATTAAATCGTGTGACATTCCATCGAATCAAGAATCAAGCATTATTATCAAACCATCATTGAGTCAAGTCGAAATACCTGCCAATGTACCCCGAATAAGACTGCCTGATGATTTTCATTCCCAATCAGGATCAGTCACTTCTTTTTCATCATTTTACTCTGATGATGAAGATGAAGAAGATGAAATAGATGAAGATTTTGATGAATTAGCTGAAGATAGACTGATCCAACAATTGGTAGGGGGTGTAGAATCACCTACTAATATGGAAGATGTTCTGGACTCAAAGGGTCCGGACACAGCTTTTGAGAAGAAGCTAGAAATTGTTCCCGTGAAAATCAACACAGGATTTCCACCCAAACATAAGGACAATTACGTATGTGTATCAGATTTACACTTACCCGATATGAGCTCCTTAGAGAAAACCGCATTGATAAAACCCAATTTCGGGTTAAGTAAACTACAGAATCGGACTGACAGCATTAACAGGCCTCCTGAGAAAGCTGTTAAAATAAAACAAAGGCGTAGTTTAAAGCATAGTTCGATATTGAGTAGAGGTTCCAAGAAAGGTAGTGATAAAATTGGAAGTGATTCCGGCAAAAGTGATACAAGTAAGATAGAGCACTCTAATTCTGGTTCGTCGAACGACACAGAGACGAGTACAGGTACTGTGAAAAAAGTTGAGTTTAAGAAGAATAGTTGAACATTCTGTAATGATTATTTAGTGATTATTTAGAACTTGTTATGCCTAATGTGTAAATAATGTATTCTTAAGAAACCGTCGGTAGGCAATAATTTTAATTAAAATAGTAAATTTTTCGATGAGGTCTTAATTTTCTTTAGACACATTTGAGATTAAACTATAACCCATATTATATCAGTGATTATATTTTCTTATTAATTTTTAAAACTAGTTTCCGAACCGGTGGTAAATTCTTCGACATTCATACTTATGAAGACTAGGCAAGACACACGTCTTGCCTGGGTCTAAACTGAATAAATAATTTTCAATTAAAAATATATAATACTAGGTAGCATTTTATAATAGGTAGAATATCGTCCTCACTTAAATGCATTTAAAGTAGATTCTATAGGAAATCTTATTTGCATTCAAGACAATTTTTTTAGTAAATTGTGTATATCTCATAAGTTCCCTCATAAATTGTCTAGAGTTGAATAAAGTTGCAACCAAATATTTTAAAATGTTAAGTATAAATATTTCATTTAAGTTATTACTGCGGAATATCATTATCATTTATTTCTGAAATTATATAACAAAGTGAATACAATTTACAAAAAACGAAAATGTATCGTGTATTTCGTGCTTGTATTTTATTTTTTACCAAAATGTAATGCCAAAGCTATTTTAAAGGAGAACTTTACTGGAATTAAAAGGTTTTTTTTTTACAAAAAACGGGATTGATTTAATTAAATTCTAATAATACCTGCCTTCAAAACGCGAATGGAATTTAGTATTCCAATGACTTTCACTCGCATTTTATTGACTGCGCTCACTGATGCATATTATTAAACAAACATATTTTATAAAAACATATAATACTGCTCATTCAGGGCTAGCATAAAATTAATTAGTTTAACAAAGCCAAATAATTGTGTTCATTTACTTTTGCCTAAAAATAATCGCTCAAGAATAATTAATTTATATGTCTAGGCTTCAAAATGTTCTAAAATTCATAAAATATTAATTTGCTATCGAGTTATTGAACATTGATGGATTTTTATACGAGGCGACTGCCATCTGACCTTTGTAACCCCATTTACAAGAACATCGGTTATCTGGGCTAAACCAGTTGTCAGACTCTCTTAGGCCTCCGACTGACCTGTGACGAAGCAAAAGATGTTCTGTATTTGGCAACCGAGACTGACGGCTTAACGTGCTCTACGAGGCACGGAGAGATCTCGTGTGGTCACCCATCCAACCGCTGGGTTAGGGTTGCTTAACGTCGCTGATCGAGTGTAATTTGCAATATCACGCGCTCCTTGCAAAACATATTCTGCTTAAAATGTTCCTAATTATATTTTTATAATTTAATTTAATTGCCGCGAAACCCTTAATGTTTTTTTTTAAATAAAAACAGCCCAAGGTACTCCTTATAACATTAGGTATGTGCCAGTGAGAATCCCGTTATAATCGGTCCAGCCGTTTCAAAGATTACTCGGAATAAACAGGCAGACCGACAGACAAGGAAACATTTTAAAAATTGATCTTTTTATGTCAGTACCTACTGTATATACTTTCATATGTATTCATTGAAAAGCTTTTATTTTTGAATTACAAGCACACACCTTAATTTTATTGATCTGTATAAATATTGATGAATGGCTGGTCATCTCAAGCATGAGTGCAGTAGTTTCACCATACGGTGAAGGAAAACATCCTGAGGAAATCTGCATGTCATTCAATGACGTATGTAATAGAGTTACAACACCTCTGCTCACAATTTCTAGGATAGTGTGAGCATAAAAATAAAAAAATTAAATTTATATTTATTTTAACAGATTGTTTAATTGCAAAACCAAATTACCAACAGTGATAGGAACTGACGTGTTAGTTGAACACCTTGTAAAGTCTGTGGTTTAATTAATCGTACAGCTCGTTACACACCGCCTACCGTTGTTCCAACTTCCAGACCGCAACTTTTGCGCGATGCGACGCCTTTGAAATAATAATTTGCAACTATAATTTACGCTTTTACACAACCGTGCAACGAGAGTTCTTCAACACAGAGCCGTAGTGTTTTCGTTGTTTATAAATACGCTCACGCATTCCAATCAAAGTCTCCGAGGGGTAGGCAGAGGTCTTACAACACTCGCTTTCACTGAAGATAATATGATAGCGTACAGGGGCTGTCAAATAGTGGGATAACTGCGCATGTATTCAGAGAGACAGATTCATCAAATAACAACTGAGCATTCAAAGATAGCGCTCATTACTCGTGACGGCATGTAACAGCTAGGTCTGACGACATCTCGTACACTAATACATACGTATTTGAATGCTTTCTATACAGAAATGCTCGGTTAGGGTAACTGGAAGGATTTTTGTAACATATTCATGATAGAATTAAACAGATTTGTGTAGAATTACAACGATACGCGATATTTGAGTTGTTTTGTTTATAATTTTCCATTTAGTTATGTAGTTAATATTTTTCAGGTATCTATGAAACATACGCCCGACAAAGGGTGAGCGGTTACTATATCTTAAAAACCCTCACGGATAAAACATGCGCGTTGTCGTCCTTAGCAACTTTCTTTTAAAATATATAACTTAGTTACCCTATGATTAAAAATAGTTATCTAAAAAAACATTCTAGTAACTCTTTATCATTTTCATCGCGAAGAAATCGCGCGTCGTTATGCCACTGACTTCGAACATGTGAACAGTTACAGCGTGTGTCAGAATTTAAAATCGGACTACTGATTACTCTTTTGTTCTTGTAAATGTTTCGTTTGTTCGTTGATAACTCATAGTGCTGCGCGCCGAATATGGAATGACCAAAAAGCTGGTATTCAGATTTTGCAATTTACAAACATTATTGATAAACAATGATGAATCTATCATATCATTCGTTAGGATGCAAGCAACAATATTCGACAAATCACTGGCCTATCAAAATAGCAAAATATATCGTCCCTCATCAGTCACTGTAAAAAAGCCTCTCGTGTCAAATGGGCTGGGAATCAGATGCAATTCAACCAGGCATTGCCAGCCTTCTTGGCACAATCTCGTACACCAATTTGGGCCACTTTTTTATACTTGTATTATTCCGCCGTGGTGGCCTTGAGGTTTGAGCAGTCGCCTGGTACGCAAGCAACACAAGTTCGAATCCCAGCGGCGCCTGTACCAATGAGTTTTTCTAAAAAGCATATGTACAGTGATTTCACACCACGTTGAAGGAAAACATCGTGAGGAAACCTGCATATTTCTGAAAAGTAATTCAATGACGTATGTAAAGTGTCTGAGATGGCGATGGACTCACCATCTATCACGTTGGCACTTAATCATCTTCGGTGAAAAGTGGGTGTTGTGATTACAACACCTCTGCCTACCCCTTCGGGGAATACAGGCGTGAGCATATGTATGTTTTATACTTGTAAATGTTTTAAGTACCTTGCATACACAATTAAGTAAATTTATTTTGTTCAGCACATTACATATATTTATTCTGCTTGAAACTAAGGGTCTATTCATAAGCATAGGCTTAGATCCTAAGCAATATGCTTGACGATGCCTGGATGCAAGCAGTTTCAACAGCAACCGAAAATAAACGTTAATCGCTTACATTTTTACAAAAAAAAAAACATCTAACGGCTCCCATGCGGTTTTCTCAAAGCGAAACGCTTCTTTAAAGTAGACGATTACGACACGACATTACGTTATTGTAATTAAAATAAAATACTGTCGACGTCCATTCCTTTAACATTTTTCAGAGACAGCATTTTATGTAGCATGCAACTTTTGTGCACGGAATTATCAATCAATAGCAATTTCACAAAAAAGTAAAAAAAAAAGCGGCCAAGTGCCTGTGCTAGTCGGACTTGCCCATGAAGGGTTTATATATTTTTCATTTTGTTCTATTTAACACAACGTAAAATAGAACATACATACATACATACATATGCTCACACCTGTATTCCCCGAAGGGGTAGGCAGAGGTGTTGTTATCACAACACACCACTTTTCACCGAATTTGATTAAGTGCCAACGTGACAGATGGTGAGTCTATCGCCGTCTCAGGCACTATACATACGTCTTTGAATTACTTCTCAGAAGTATGCAGGTTTCCTCACGATGTTTTCCTTCACCATAAAGCACGTGGTGTGAAAACACTGTACATAAGTTTTTTAGAAAAACTAATCGGTACAGGCCCCGCTGGGATTCGAACTTGCGTCGCTTGCGTAGCAGGCGACTGCTCAAACCCCGAGGCCACCACGGCTCATAAACGGCACCACGGCACCACGTAAAATAGAAGAAAATAGTTATTGAAAAAAAACTTGTACCTACTTTTATAAGAAATAAAAGCTTATGTTAAAGTGCTGCTTAAAGAAATACTACAAAATTATCCTATTCTGCGGCTCGAATGTATAAATGTCTTTCGGAAATAGCGTATCCATATTTAGTTTGGAATTTATGGTTCCATGATATTGTGCACCGCCACCGAAACGGTGGATAAACTGGCATGAACATTTTCATTGTAAAATTCATTTTCTAAGCTTTATACCGACCATTATTCTTTACAACATTGTCGTAGAAATATCACATTTAATAAGCTCGGCGCCTGAGGACTTTGAAGCGAGAATTGCGTAATAAATTGTTGAGTGCTGAAGAAAATTAACCTGTTTCAGAGTAAATTGGTTCCAGAAAGTTCTTATCAATGTATTTAAAAGATGCAGACCATTAAGTCACTTGCCAGAAAATACTGCTCGATCCTGGCTAACCAAATATTTCGAAAAAAATACTCGCGCTCTCACCTCACTACATAGATGGCGCTACTCGCTGATAATTGCTAAATAAACACCTTTGTCAGAATAATGGCCCAAGAAATTAAGTCTACGCGGGTGAAACCTTGAGGCATGAATAATATCAAAACATTCCAAATTCATTTCACAGTTTCACAGAGCTTAACCTCACTTCACGAAGCTTTACAAATAACCTACTTCAGTTATACTGAAACAACTAGTTTTCATGTTCAAGTGCCGAAATGAATGGGACTTTGTAAACACATCTTATCCGAACCAACTTTTGTTTTTATTCTACTGTAATTGAGTAAATACAAGGGTTTCTGCTTTGTTTACAGTCTATTTGCTTCGTTAAGTTTCACAATTCTCACATATTAGTCGTCTCGAAATTTAGTTTTATGATAAATTCAGTTTATTTTATGTGACTATAGATATAAAAAAAGCCGTGGTGGCCTTGGGGTTAGAGCAGTTCGGCGCAAGTTCCAGCGGGCCTGCCACCAATGAGTTTTTCAAAAAACTTATGTGCAGTTATTTCACACCACGTGCTGTACGGTGAAGGAAAACATATTGAGGAAACCTGCATATGACTGAGAAGTAATTCAAAGACGTACGTATAGTGCCTGAGACGGCGATGGACTCACCCTCTGTCACGTTGGCACTTGATCATATTCGGTGAAATGTGGGTGTTGTTACAACACCTCTGCTTACCCCTTCGGGTGACTATAGCTATAGCTATTGAAACTATTTAAAGTTTTTCTACAGTAATATTCGAAACAAATACTCCATGGAGCGGCTAGCTCTCCAAGTACAGGTGGAGGGCAAGCGGTCACGTGGTCATCACCTACGTTTTGGACGGACCTCACTAAAGTTACGATTCAAACCTCCGTAGTCCAGAGTTCCCAAGACGTAGACTACAACAAGTGGAGGCGAATTGCAGGACCTTTGTTTAGCCCATGAAATTACAGCGTCATCAACCACGACCACTCTGTCTAAATACGTATATATATAACTCTAAGGTGACTGACTGACTGACATAGTGATCTATCAACGCACAGCCCAAACCACTGGACGGATCAGGCTGAAATGTGGCAAGTAGATGTTATGACGTAGGCATCCGCTAAGAAAGGGTTGTTTTGATTAATTCTACTCCCAAGGAAATAGAATAGGGGATGAAACTTTGTCAATTATAAACCGCGATTGAGACAAGTCTACGCGGGTGAAACCACGGGGCACAGCTAGCTTTATATACTTTAAAATCATTACGCGAACACATTCGCAGGTAGAGCTAGACTCGATATACTATAATCAATAACAATATCGTTAATAGTCAACAATGTAGCAGTTTGCAACTACAGAAACAGTATCGTAAAAGGTGTAAAATTTTACGGTTTTTATCCAACTTTGCAGGTGGCGTAGAATTTCATGTCCTGCAGTTATTGCTTTTAAAATACAGTTTATAACTAAATACCACGCACAAAAGTTCACAAGGAGTCTTTACTGCTGCGAAATTTTTAAAAAAAGTTACTGAAAAGTACACAATATAGAATTAGGTTGCATCAACTGACTTTAGCTACGTATAACAAATTGTAAAAGTGCCGGTTAGGTATGCAGATTGTAGCACCATTTGAAAACTGTCTGATACATATGCTCACGCCTGTATTCACCATAGGTGTTGTTATCACAACACCCAGTGATCACCGAAGATGATTAAGCGCCAACATGACGGATGGTGAGTCTATCGCCATCTCGGGCACACGTCTTAGAAATACTTCTCAGACATATGCAGGTTCCCTCACGATGTTCTCCTTCACCGTAAAGCACGTGGTGTGAAATGTGCACAACATTTTTAGAAAAACTCATTGATACATGTCCCGCTGAATCACGAACTTGCGTTACTTACGTATCTGGCGTCTGCTCAAACCCCAAGGCCACTACGGCTCTGGATTTGGATATTGTTAGATAAAAAAGTGGTTAGCAAAAATACGAACACAAGGCGGGAATCGAACTCATTGCAAGACGTGCAGTAGCTCTGCCAATTGAGCTACTCGTGACCTTATTTCGATGTCATGACGTCATTTGTCAAATGACTTCATCATTTAACTTTTACCAATTTAAGGCCCATGATTTCTGGTTAAAACTGACACTGATCTTGGAACTTTGTTTGTGAACTTGTTCCAAGAGTTGGTGCAGTAACCGCAGCATTAAATCTATACATACATTACATACCTATAAATACAATTGAAATGTCTGTGTGTAATTCCCAATTAACTGCTTTTCACTGAATGCATATGAAAGTATAAAGGTACGCTATTAACATAAAAAATCTTTTTTTTATATTTTTATCTTCGTCAGTCGTGTGTGTTTTCTGGGTAATCTATAAACCGGAGACTTTTACTGACACATGGCTGGTGTTACAAGGATTAAATTAGGTTACATTTATTTAATAAAAATATCAAGTAAAACCGCGGGGCACAGGTTGTTGACTAATAAGCCTGTTTTGCAAGGTCTCTATGATCGCTTACTTTCAGACATCATCTTGTTTGGTAAGTCATATAATTTTATGTAAGGTATCATTAATTTATATTACTTTTTAATAATGATCTCCTACCAAATTTCGGTTACGGCGGCTAATCTCAACGAGGATCAGCCATGTGCGCAAGAGATATTATAGTGCACTACTGTGTGCAAACACAGGTGCACTCTTTATTGCCTCACTCTCATAGTCCGATGGGAGGCAATCCGACACGACCGGAGAGAGATCTGGCGGAGGACCAACGGCTCCGAGGCACGGGGGTGGAAACACCGCCAACTTCCAAACTCCGGGCATTTTATTGTGAATTTCATGACAGAAAAACCCAATATATTTTTTTTGAACCGGAACCCTGGACCTCGTGATCGGCAGGCGAACGTACTAGCCACTAGACCAACGAGGCAGTTATCACATTACTTTTTAAAGTGAAGTCACAAAAAAGCTAAAAACCTTTTTCAAGATTTAAATTACGATATAAGGGACCTGCTTCAGAAATATTACACATCCAAATATTCTTGAAGAACGCGAGAAAAAGTTTCCCCTCCTAAAGAAATTATAAAAAACTCTGCGAAAGCCTGAAGCCATTAAAAGTTTTGTAAAATTTATTAACGATCACGTCTACATACCATACGTCGCTTCGACAAATTGCTCGCTGGACTTTAATGCCTTAGTAATAAGATTACAATTTCTCTAGCAAGGCTGCAAATTTAATATGGCACGTGATGTTTCGACAATTTCTTTACGGATCACTTGGTAATAAAATGTCGATTCTTACGGCATGAGTATAGGGTTGAATGTTGACTGGCATATCTATTTACTCGTTTTCACGTGTGAAGGCTAGATGTTGATATCGAATTTTGAAACTTTTAAATTCTTCTTGAACGTCTCTTTTATAATTGCAAATTACTTTGTTGTCTCTGTTTAAATTACATACGTTTAAATAATATAATTTTGTAGCTAGTTTGGAATTCTTCCACAGATGAATCTTTATCTATAGACATAAATAAAAGTGCCGTGGTAGCCTCGGGGTTTGAGCAGTCGCCTGCTACGCAAGCGACGCAAGTCGAATCCCAGCGGGGCCTGTACCAATGAGTTTTTCTAAAAAAAAAAACTTATGTACAGTGATTTCACACCACGTGCTTTACGGTCAAGGAAAACATCGTGAGGAAACCTGCATATTTCTGAGAAGTAAAGTGCCTGAGACGGCGATGGACTCAACATCTGTCACGTTGGCACTTAATCATCTTCGGTGAATAGTGGGTGCTGTGATTACAACACCTCTGCCTACCCCTTCGGGGAGTACAGGCGTGAGCATATGTATGTATGTAAATAAAAATGTTTGCAATTCCAAATTAACTGGTTTTTACTTAATGCATATGTCAGTATATACTGTACTAACATAATAAAAATATTTTTATGTCTGTCTGTCTGTCTTCTCTCTGTTTATTCCGGCTAATCTTGAAAACGGTTGGACTGATTTTAACAAGACTTTCACAGGCAGATAGCTAATGTTACCTGGAGTAACCTAGGCTTTTATTTTAAAAAACAACAGCAGGGTTCCGCGGGTTACAGCTAGTCAATTATAAAATTTTATTGAAAAGTTGTGATGCACATGGATTATCATGAATTTCGTGCATTGATTGAATAAATTGAAAATATATTTGAAGATGTTATGGCTAAAATAAGAGTGAATACAGATATGAAGGCTGATAGAGAGAAATGGAAGAGAAGAACACATTGCGCCGACCTCAAATAACATGGGATAAGGGCTGGAGGATGATGATGAATTGAAAATATATTTCACTACTATATACATTTCGCTACTCATTAGAGAATGAGTAGCTCCAAATTTCTGGCATCTTTTGATATGCAGAATAAGTGCAGCCGTAAAATAGGTTATATTCTCCTACGCCACTCAACAGTGCTTTGATTGCCCCGTACGTGTGACATATAGTATAGGAGCTTACGACAGAAGATTTATTAAACCATTTTAAATATAATTTATGTAAGACATTCGTGAGTGGACTTCCATCAACAGTGCTGCTGAACTCTTCTGCCTCGCCAAAACTGGACCAAAGTTTACCGAACTGTCAGGGCCAAAGTTTCACGTAAGTAGCATTCCCATTTGCCCTGAGTTTGGGTATTTGGTATATATTCACAAAAAAAAGAAAAAAAAATTCCAACATCATCATCTCCCTGGCCTTATTCCATACATTGTTGGAGTTGGTCTTTGATTCAACCCGATGTAGCTGATCACCTGATTGTGTACGAAGTGATTGCCATTTCAACTTCGTTACCCCGTTGACAAGGTAAATCTGCGATCTGAGTAAAATCTGTTGTCAGAATATTTTAGGCCTCCGACTGACCTGTAACGATTACCAAAGATGATAAATTGGCAACAGGGTCCGACATCTTAACGTGCTCTCCGAGGCACGGAGGGAACTCGGGCAGTTATCCATCCAATTACTAGCTAGGGTTGGGGTTACTTAAATTTGCTGATCGAATGATATGCGCATTAGCAACTGTACCACGATCTCCTCATTATTCGAGCAAATTTTTTATATACTATATATTATCTGTAATCTTTAATTATGTTGTCTGGGACAAACAGTAATAGCAAGCTTTGCTTAGATGGCGTTGTGTGATAATTTTCAAACAATATTATCCAGGACCACAACTGGGCCACAGACTCCTTGACTATAATAAAACGTTATTAGCACCGTAAACACACAAGTGCATTTCTTCCTCACATTTCCACAGATAAAATAAACGCAGTGGGTAATAAAACCAAGTTAATTAAGATATACGTGTCGCACGCCGTGAATGAGCTAAATTAAAATAAATCGTGCAATGTTCACACTGTTCTGGGATTAAGTTGCCTGAAATGAGCCTTGGAAATTGAGGCCCTTTGATTAGTATATAAGGACTATTATTGATTGCTTGTTCACTGTGATGGGGAATAATAATTTTATAGTACTTAGCTTAGCTCAGAACTACGGATTTTAGTCGTTTATAATGTGAAACGCATAAATATTTGGTAGTACCTGAATCAGCCCAAAAAACTTTATTGGAGAATACCAACATTTAAAGAAATAATTACTTCAAAGACGTATGTTGTGACTGAGACGATGATTGAATCACCGGTTTTTGAGGTGAGAAGGGGGTGTCGCAAAGCAAACCCTTCGGGAAAGGATAGTAGTTTTTGAGTTTATTTGTAAGAACAGAATGTATTTTTTTCGACCCAGCATAATATATAGGCACATTAACAAGACGTATTCGCATTACCTTATCCCATACTAAGAAACTATTTATGAAGTTTGTTACAGAATATGCCAGTTCTATATTAAATACTTAGTTGAATATGTGAAGAAATATCGTTTATACTTGACGATAAGATCAGAACTAGAATCTGGCAGAAACTTGCGAGTTTTCAAGTCAAAGATGGAATTTCAATAAAATGTTAGACATAGTTAACATTTTTACCTATAACGGTCAATTCAACAGTATATGTTTAACTTTGTAGCAATATTAGCTTCTGCTCGCGACTTCGTCTGTGTGAAATAATTACTTTGGGGTAACGTTAACCCGCTTTCCTCGATAAATGGACTATGTTACACTGAAATGTTCTTTTAAATCAGACCAATATTCCGTGAAATTAGCGCGTTCGTCAGCGTTATAAATGAAGTATAGATATAAATATAAATCTTGAAGATAACTATGTCCAATCTGTTCAGATACTTTCAAGGAACTCTATTATATATATCTTACTATTGTCAAACTGCTTAGTCTAGACAAAAACAATGAAAACAAAACGCGTGTGGATCAATCTACCCATGTCACCTGTCGAACTGTACAGGAGAATTAAAAAAAAAATTGTTTAGAAATGCCTGTACCTAATTGTTTCACACAACGTGCTTCACGGTGAAGGAAAACATCATGAGGAAACCTGCATATGTCTGAGAAGTAATTCAAAGACAATGTACAAGAAAGCATCAATCAAAAACCAAGAAATGTATAGTGCCTGAGGCGGCGATGAACTCACACTCTGTCACGTTGGCACTTAATCATCTTTGGTGAAAGTTGGGTGTTGTTATTACAACACCTCAGCCTACCCTTTCGGGGATTGCAAGCGTGAGCACATGTATCGTACGTTATATCATTCAAAGACAATCGTATCATGTAAATATCATTAAGGCAACGTCTAGTCAAAGTTCAAGAAGTTTGATCCAAGTTCTGGTTAGTTCTAGTTAGTGGTCAACCCCAACGATCTGCCTGGTCAAATGGGAATCCTGACTAATACGAGTAGGTACGTTAAGGATGAACGTGCCTTAAACTTTCCGGTTGATCAACTTTTTCATGAAAATCGGTACGGAGTATTAATATGCAAAACAGACTTCATGTTAAATCAAGAAAAAATATACGTGCATCAACGTCACGCCTTCCCAGAAGGGTCTCCAAAGGGGAAGGTAGTAGAGCGTATGGGGTATTGAAGCATCTATATATATCGCTCACGCGCACACTGCGCACCATTAACCATATGGCCGACATTACAGAATTGTTTGTCCGTTCCCTGAGTGAATTTACAAAGATTGCATTATATGTTATATGTTACCAGTAGACAACTATTATTAGCTACCATATCGCATTGGGCTAAGCCTGTAATGATAGGGGTAAGCTTAGTATGTGTGTAAGTAAATAAATCTATACGTGGTAAAGTGGAAGTGTCTGTTTTTAATTCCAAATTAACAACGTTGCACTAAATGCATATGAAAGTATATACGGGACCTAAATCAAAACATATCTGTTATACATAACATGCCTGTCTGTCTGATTGTACCAGCTAATCCTTGAAACTGCTGAACCTATTGCAACGGGACTTACATTGGCAGATAGCTGGTGTTACAAGGAGTAAGTCAGAATACTCTTATTTAAAGAAAGGTGGTTTCCCTGGCCATCCATGAAATTAGGTCTTCGATCTTCGCGAGGCACTGCTAGTATTTCCAATATTGTGTTATTCTCGGGTTGCAGATAGGTAATACGCATATTTTTCTTATTAGCTTTGCTTAAAAAGTAAAAAGAGCCGTGGTGGCCTTGGGGTTTGAGTAGTCGCCTGCTACGCAAGTGCCGCAAGTTCGAATCCCAGCGGTGCCTGTGCCAATGAGTTTTTCTAAAAAAAAACTTAATTCAAAGACGTATGTATAGGGTCTGAGACGGCGATGGACTCACCATCTGTCACGTTGGCACATAATAATCTTCGGTGAAAAGTGGGTGTTGTGATTACAACACGTCTGCCTACTCCTTCGGGGATTACAGGCGTGAGTATATGAGTATATGTTAAAAAGTATATCAAAGGATCTATAAAAATGTGCTTTCGATTAGCACAATGGAATTAAACACTATGTGGAAAGTATGTTAGAGAGAACTTAGTAAAAGTCAAGTTTATTTTCAATTTCACTCCTGAATGCAATATAAGATAGTGTAAAATGTACCACCAGTCTGTTTACTACAGCATGTATCCTACAAAGCAAGTCTGGAAGCAATTTCTCAGGATAAGCGCTTGTTTATCCTTAGACGTTGACAGATGATGCTTAGCCCCAAAGATACAAGTGAGTAATTAATGCGAGGAATTGCTTTAGTCTTGACTTTTAATAATATTATAGTTAACCAAATTATTTAAACCCACGGGCGGTGAAGAAAAACATTGTTATGAAACCTGCATTTGTCTGCAAAGTAATCCAGAGACATGTGTAAACTGCCTAAGACGGCAATGGACGAACCCTCTTATCACGATAGCGTTTAATCATCTTCGGAGAAATGTGGGTTTTGATATTACAATACCACTGCTTACCCCTTCGGAGACCCTACTGAGATGGCGTGTCCATTATTTAACGAATATAATAACTGTCAAAGAACTGTGTCGTATTAACCGCGATCTCTAGTATCGCTTTAAAAATCCGCATCCGCATCCGCATCCGCACGCGACTTCAATTACCATGAGCTCTTTTTGCCATGACAGATTGACTCACATTGCGTGATGGATGTATATTATGACGTGTATATATCTATCACTGTCACACAGCTAAACTATCTTTGCAAAAAGAGCACATGGTTAGACCCCAGTGATGTTACAACTCTTTAAATCGAAGAGGCGCTAATATGAGATGCTGAGTCAATCTCCGTCTCAGGCACTATTCATACGTCTTTGAATTACATCAGCATCAGCAAACTTTAGTAGGTTAAAAAATTAAGATTACTAATCACTCAATTAATCACACACTAACCAGACCGTAAAACTGATGGAACTCAACCTATTAATGGTCTATGAGGTACCGTGAGACCTTAGTAATTACTCGCATCACTTGCGCAACTCAACGTTGAAATTTTATCTCATCTGCGTTTTAAACAATAGGGGGTTATTCTGAAGCCTGTCACGTCCGAATATCTTCGGTATTGTGGGTACGACACGAACCTACGTCATTATTCAGTTTGATCTGCAGTTGACACCCTTTTACATTAAGGTATGAATGTATATTAAATTGAAAACGTAAATTTATGAAAATCTTATAACTTTCAACGAGCAATTCTTGTATATATTATATGAAAATATCTTCAAATAAAATCTGAATCTCGGACCATCGATTTTCATGAAATTTTTAGTGTAGTGTAGGGGGTTTTAAGGGAAAATTATTGATCTAGCTAGGTTTCGTTTTCACGAAATATCGTTTTGACCATGCTTTCAGGCACTGAAAAAAGTATTGACAATACTACAGTAAATTTCGCCGACATCCGTCAAGCTACGGTAGTTCAGACGTGAGGCTGACAGCTTACGGGGCGTTAACGAACCTAGAGTATCCCGGTTCAAGTCTGACGTTCACCGCTTCGATTTTTTTCTTTTTTTTCCTTATTTACATACATACATATGCTCACGCCTGTATTCCCCGAAGGGGTAGGCAGAGGTGCTGTTATGAAAACACCCACTTTTCATCGAATTTTTGATTAAGTGCCAACGTGACAGATGGTGAGTCTATCGCCGTCTCAGGCACTATACACGTCTTTGAATTACTTCACAGAAATATGCAGGTTTCCTCACGATGTTTTCCTTCACCGTAAAGCACGTGGTGTGATATCACTATACATAAGTTTTTTAGAAAAACTCATTGGTTCAGGCCCCGCTGGGATTCGAACTTGCGTTGCTTGCGTAGCAGGCGACTGCTAAAACCCCGAGGCCACCACGGCTATCCTTTTTTAAATGTTAGTTTTTTAGGTTAGGTCCTTCTAATTCATTGTCGAGTTTCCATCCAACAATAAAAAAAGCTAAAAGCTAAGGCTCTAAGATAGGCTTAGCTTTGAATATCACAGTTTGGCAGTATATTTCTCATGGAGTAAAAAAGAAAATAATGAATTGATAATATTCAATACTTGCTGTATCTCGCAGTTTCACCCGCGTTGACTTAATGGGTTGGGTGGTTTTACTTTATCGAGCCTCTCCTTCTAATATTAAATCTCTGCTAGTGAAGGTCTCGTCCAAAATAGTTCACCCGTTTCAGAGATCAGCCGAAACAAACAGACAGACAGATAAACTATTTTAAAATTGTTTTACATTAAGTGAAAACCTGTTAATTTTGAATTACAAACAGACACTTGAATGTTATTTATCTGTATAGATAATCTCTTATGAATGTCAAAACAATAACAACCAATTCTGAAACTAGGTAGGTACCGTTATTATATATTTTAACTAACATAAGTCCTGAAGTATCTAATAAATATTAAAGCAATTGGGTTCCATATATTCGAAAAAATACTTCCTTCGCAAAGTTCCATGATGTTGAAACAGTGACCGAAACTTTTCACGAAGTTGTCAAAAGTCAATGTCCATATTAAAACGACATCAATAAAGTTATACAATAATAAACTTTTAGCAACTAGTAATACGGTTGACAGGCGAACTTGCGACATTTCAGCTCGTAAACAGAATCATAAAATACTTCGTTTACTTTTCCGGTCAGTTGATTAATATATTTATTTCGTGTTTACTTATAATGTTCGTCCACTAACAATTTTACGCGGAAATAACTCTACAGTTATATCAATATTGTAAATGGGGTCAGGCTCCCGTAGGTCTAAAAAGGCCACTTTGATTAATATTATGATTAATATTTCGCAATTCACCGTTTTCACACTTTCCTATGAAGTTTCATAAAATGGTTCACAAAATATGAATTGCTTTTTTGACAAATAGTATGTTAAAAAGTTGGGACCAACATCTACAATTTTTGTAATCATTCGTGAATCATAATATGGATTGCACTTAAGTGACCATTTTGTCATTTCGATGATGAATCGTATTCGGATCACATTATGATTATCTCAAAGTGGCCTTATTAGACCTACTGTTCTGACAGGAATATATGAATCTTATACCTTTAAATTCTTGTATATACCTAATCTCTGAAACGGCTCCAACGATTCTCATTAAATTTAGTGTGAAGGGGGCTTCAGGGACAAAAAAAGCTTTTTAACCATGTTTTCAGGCAATGATAAAATTGCTACAATATCATGACAATGAGAAGGTAAATCTTACAGTCGCCAACATCTGTCAAGTTACGATATCTCAGGCGCGAGGCTTCCAGCCTATCGGGTGATAAGGAAATTAGGCTATACCCTTGCTCGATTCCAAATAACACCGTTTTCGTGGTTTTTTTCAACTTGCTGTCTGAGAAAACGTTAAGTTTTTTCTTTTGTGGGAACAGTTTAGTTTCTAGTAAGAAATGAGGTTATGAACTTTAAAACCAAACGTCTCTTGGTAGTGCTTTGAGCAGTGTGCAACTGCGTGCGACGTTGAATCAATATAATCGGAAAGCCTTAATAAGCAACGAATGCTTATTCCATTTTCTATCATTATGTGAGGTGCCTATGCACACATTTATTTTATGGGACGCATGGTACTTGAATTAAGGAGTCCCATAATATTGTTCTTCTTACTATCAATACGTTGACTGTGTGAAATTAATTAATTAGAAAATTTTACGAAGGAGAAGATATTCCTATAAAAATCTGAGGGAGTATGTGTAGGAAAATAACATGTAATATTATAGAGTTCCCAATGCAGCGAAATTCGTTTTTATATAAATAGTATGAATACATGATATGCATTGGTTTCAATAGGTATACTTTTCATGGCTTGTTGCCAGACATCTACATCCAGTTTTTGAATAATAAACTTTCATACAATAATTCCCGCGACCTCCACGACAATTCAATGTTTTGGATATTGTGAGAATTCATTTGTATACCAAAATACAATCTGTGGAGAATAAATTCATGAATGTCTGGGAATAGAACATACTAACCAACACTAAATACACATCGTTTAATCTGGTTAAGCGCTAGTTAAATATTGATTAAATAATTCAGAAAATTAAATACCTCGAAATACTTAATTAATTGTTCTCATAGTACTCCTTTGACAAATCATACACTGTATTATTTAATTTCATGAGTAAATTAAATAATGCCGTCACGTGCAGAATATAATATTCCATTTCATTCCGACGAATATCTATTTTAAAACTCGTGTTGAAATCCCTCGGGAAATTAGCGTGAAAATTCACTCTTTGATTTCCATTTGGAAATAATATGTTCGACTTAATCTAACACTATCATTCTTCTGAAATACTATCTCATCATTCACTATTTTTGTGGATGAACATTTTCACAGAAATTACATGTATTTTCTGTGAAAATGTTCATCTTTATTATTTTTTTTTCAAAAAGTAACGTTTTCAGTTTAAAATGATTTCTTCAGGTTAGGCCCTGGTAAGGCACTAGTTAGCTTCGAAGAATAGAAGATGAAAGTTTGTATGAAACTTTGTCAATTTTAAACGGATATATATATTTTTTTTATTCTTATATTTGGTCAATAAAATAATTTAAGTACATAATAACTAATAAGTAGCTAAAAACTAATTACAAGTAGAAAACTTGGCCTAAATCGGTGTCTCTCGGGATGGCAGATGGGAGGCTGGCAGCATTGCCACGTTGAATGGCAATGCTGATTCTCTGAGCGAGAAAAGCCCCAGCCCGCTTGTCTCGAGAAGCTTCTACCATACGACGTGCAACCTCTTTGAAAAATGATGAGCAACTGGACCCCAAGGCCCCAGATTTTCGACCGCAAACGCAGAAAATATGTATCCTTGACCTATGCAAGCATATTTCCGGCGCTTGAGGCACTCCTGCTGAACAGCAGCAGCACCGGCCGCCACAGCAGTGCCGGGGAGATGGGACGGAGCCAACGTATATCTTTGTATATATAAAAGAAAGTCGTGTTAGTTACACTATTTATAACTCAAGAACGGCTGAACCGATTTGGCTGAAAATTGGTGGGGAGGTAGCTTAAAACCAGAAAGGACATAGGATACTATATCCCGAAAAATCTATACATATAGAATAAAAATAAAGTGTTAGTTTGTACATTCAAATTAACAGCTTTTTATTTAATGCACATGAAAGCATACATAAAAAAGATAACATTTTCTCTGTCTGTTTGTTTCGGGTAAACTCTGAAACGTCTGGAACGATTTCTAAGGGGACTTCCAATGACAGTTAGTTGATGTTACAAGGACTAGCTTAGGATACTTCTTTAAGTTAGGGTTCCGTAAAAATCCACCCATAAAACTAAGTCTACGCGGGTGAAACAGGGGGGCAAAGCTAGTATTATATAAAACATGGCATTCATGGCTGGCATTCACGTCATACTTGTGAAAAGGTGCTGCTTGTGGGGGCTGGTCATCTCAAGCTACGCATTTAGTTATAAGTAGATGTACTAGATTTTTTGTTATGTTAATTTTTATCGACATTTGTGCATTGGAACATTGTCCATGAGCTTACGTTTTTTAAATTATTTATTTTGTATTCTTTAAATTGTATAATATTTTTGAAAAGAGTAATTACTGAGTTTCTTGCCAGGTTCTTCTCAGTAAAAGCAACCTTCCGAACCTGGCGGTAGCATGTATAATCCTGTATAATTGTGTCATTCTGACGATTTGAAAGTGCTTTGTAAAAGTCTAATCGAATAAAGATACTTTTGACTTTGACTTTGACTTTGACTAACTATATCTACGCGGGTGAATCTCACTGACCACTGGACTAACAAGATGCCGCTCGTTATAATTTACAAAGTGTTTTACATACAAATTCAACATAAATGAAGTTTACCTTTCAAATTGGAATATAGTTGATGAGGTCTCCTACACCGCAAAACTATCAAAGTTTTGATCTTGACGGCCGATCCCGGGTCTAGGTTTAATAGCCAATTATGTTGGATTGATAACATTGACTTTAACTTAGGGAAGGAATATATTATAAATTATTATAGAATATAAGAGCCGTGGTGGCCTTGAGGTTTGAGCAGTCACCTGCTACGCAAGCGACGCAAGTTCGAATCCCAGTGGGGCCTATATCAATGAGCTTTTCTAAAAAACTTAAGTACAGTGATTTCACACCACGTGCTTTTTGGTGAAGGAAAACATAGTGAGGAAACCTGCATATTTCTGAGAAGTAATTCAATGACGTATGTAAAGTGTCTGAGAAGGCGATGGACTCACCATCTGTCACGTTGGCACTTAATCAAATTCGGTGAAAAGTGGGTGTTGTGATAACAACACCTCTGCCTAACCCTTCGGGGAATACAGGCGTGAGCATATGTATGTATGTAAGATACAGTGACCAAGTAATTCATTCAAAGTTAATCCCGAAACACAATAACTTCTTAGTCGAACGTTGTGTATCCGAAAAGGTCAACGGTATTCAAATACCTAACCCACCTACCTACCCAATTACTGAATACATCAGACAACTACAAAGTTGAGGTTACCGGAAGGATGCACTGTCTTGGGACTACTGAAACTTTGGTAGCCCTTCCATTAAAGGGAACTACTAGAGACCACATCAAAGGTTGTAGGTTCTACGTAAGGTAAACGTACATTTTGATATTGGAATATCTATCTATACAGATAAATAAAATTGAAGTGTCTGTTTGTACACCTTTTGACTAAATATATATAAAAGTAGTCACGGTACTGACATAGAATAACCATTTTTTTTCGGTCTGTTGTTTTTCTGCTCGTTCCTGCTAAACACCGAAATGGCTGGACTTTCACTGGCTGAATAATAATAATATTAATTTCACTGACTGCATAGCTAATATTACAAGGAGTAACTTAGTCTTCTATTAATTAAAAAAATATTAGGGTTCCGCGGGCTTTTCACCGAAGTTGATTAAGTGCCAAAGTGATAGATGGTAATAGTACCTGAGACGGCGATAGAATCACCATCTGTCACGTTGGCACTTGTTATTATAACACCTCTACGTATAGACGTACGTCTTTAAATAACTTTTTAGACATACATATGCAGGTTTCCTCCAGATGTTTTCCTTCACCGTAAAGCACGGGGTGTGAAATTATTGCACATACATTTTAACTCATTGGTATAAGCCCCCCTGGGATCGTCGCTAGCATAGCAGGTGACGGCTCATATATATATAGACTTATGTTATTATTAATTTAGTGAAATGTTGTTAATTTGGACATGACAAACGGACACTTCAATTTTATTTTATTTATCTGTAAAGATTTAACTTTATTTCGTTCCACTACCACGTAGGAGCAATCAAGTAACCGACTTTAGGTTAAGCATAATAGTTACTCAAAACCTGTACTATCTGACATGCACCTAATTTGTATGCAAAGTTGTAATTTGACGAGGTCTTAAATAGTTGATTAGATCTTAAAATTTGAGTGACGGTACGTTACCGTATAAGGTCGTTACTTTCATACTCGTCATTGCAGCTATGGAGATATGGGTCTTGCGTATACGAGTACCTTAATCTTTCGCTACACTTCCCAAAACCACTCTCACTAAGCAAGCATAATCATAATACCATTTATTACTCCCGGCCATTGTTCTTCCACGCAACACTAGTAAATCACTGGATTTTCGTCACGCACAACTCTTTGTTCGCCATTGTATTGCACTGGGGTCTGGAAGTGTTTGGATGCTGAGTATATTGCTTGGAGAAGGCTTAATATTAATATATATTTTTAAAATAGCCGTGGTGGCCTTGAGGTTTGAGCAATCGCCTGTTACGCAAGCGACGCAAGTTCGAATCCCAGCGGGGCCTGTACCAATGAGTTTTTCTAAAAAACTTATGTACAGTGATTTCACACCATGTGCTTTACGGTGAAGGAAAACATCGTGAGGAAACCTGCATATTTCTGAGAAGTAATTCAAAGACGTATGTATAATGCCTGAGACGTCGATAGACTCACCATCTGTCACGTTGGCACTTAATCAAATTCGGTGAAAAGTGGCTGTTGTGATTACAACACCTCTGCCTACCCCTTCAGGAAACACAGGCGTGAGCATATGTACGATTAGTTTATCGTGGGAAGAGCATCTCAGGATCTCCATTTCGAAATTAGTATCTATTTCCACTTTAAAGAAGTTTGCAGCCAAATAATGCTTCATTAGAGTTGTTTTGTATGCAAGTAAGGTCTCCAGTTCACATACACACACCCACACACGCACACACTCTTTACATTTCCAATGTATTATCCCTCTAAAGAGTCATATTTATATACACTAATATTATAAAGAGGAAAACTTTGTTTGTTTGGTTGTAATGAATAGGCTCAAAAACTACTGCACCGATTTCAAAAATTATATCACCATTGGAAAGCTACATCATCAGCGAGTAACATAGGCTTTATTTTATCCCCGTACTCCCACGGGAATAGGAATTGCGCAAGTGAAACCGCGTGAGGTCCGAAGGTTTTCTATATTTTAAGGAAAAAGTTTATCATTAATTGGCTTATGACTTGTATATAATATCTAAATTTTCTATATGAGCTGTGGATATTGTTTATATAATCCATACATCTATACCGATAAATAAAATTGAAGTGTCTGTTTGTAATTCCAAAAAATGGCTTTTCACTCAATTTACATAAAAGAATATAAGGTTACAGACTAAAAAAAATTCAATTTTTTTCTCTGATTTTAACGGTACTCACTAACAGATAGCTAAAGATACAAGGAGTAACTTAGGCTACTTTTAACTAATTTGATTTAAAAAAACATTTAGGTAACGCGGGAATGAAATTAAATCTACGCGGGTGAAGTCACAGGGCACAACTAGTGAATGGAAATAAAATAAAAAAAGTAAGAGAGGAAAGGAGGAGGACGGGAGGCGCTGTGCTAGCTACGTTAGGACTCTCGGGACCATTTAATTCTTTATAGGGTTGATATAGCGGCCATGACGTCTTTACGCTCCTAGCATTCATATTTTGCTTCAACCTTTTACCATCAAGGGACCTTTGTAGTGAAACTTTAATTTGTATAGTAAAATAAATTAATTTAAATTCGCTAAAGGTTAAATTAACTTACGAAATACAACGAAGTTAATCGAAACTTTGCAACAATCCCAAAGAACTTCTAAATATAAAGTTCTGTAAGCCTCCACGGTGAGCTGTTTCCCACTTCACAGGCTGTAAGGGTTAGTGTTGATAAGGTGCTATTGTTCGTTTTAAGTTTATTTATTGCCCCTCCGGCGGTAAATTACGAGGTGTCACGGTAAGCTTGAATAATGCTATGGGAAACACGCACGTTACGTCGGTCGTGCGATTCATATCTGATCCTGAGGGCAGATGTCTGCGGTGGAGAGATGAATGGTCACAAGTGCCGTCATGAGTTTTGATTCTTCTTCTTCAATGTGGTGGCCTTGAGGTTTGAGCAGTTGCCTGCTACGCAAGCGACGCAAGTTGGTATCCCAGCGGGGTCTATACCAATGAGTTTTTCAAATAAAACTTATGTACAGTGATTTCACACCACGTGCTTTACGGTGAAGTAAAACATCGTGAGGAAACCTGCATATTTCTGAGAAGTAATTCAATGACGTATGTTAAGTATCTGAGACGGCGATGCACTCACCATCTGTCACGTTGGCACTTAATCATCTTCGGTGAAAAGTGGGTGTTGTGATTACAACACCTCTGCCTACCCCTTCGGGGAATACGGGCGTGAGCATATGTATGTGCTTGTATTTAAGCTTTGACCTTGTCTTTAGATTCTTTGTATACTTTTGAATTCTGTAATGGAAAAATACTGACAAAAGATTTAGAGCAAGATTTAATTAGCAACAAAGTTCTTTGTAAAAAGAAAAATAATTTTTCAATGTTAGGAATATTATTCAAGTAAAAGTAAATTCCATAAAAAAATCAATTAGATGGAACAAAACCTTTGTCATAATCAGTTGTAAGCCAAAATAATGCAAAGAGATACGTTTTCCAAAACAGAAATGAGGACGGTTCGTAAACATTGTGCAAAAAACGGGGTAAATTGAATTTGATGAAAAGGAAACGAAAAATATACAACGAAGGCAGAAAATATTGCGTCGCTCGAAGGCGCTGAGTACCTACAGTTGAATAAATACTTCATGTTTATACGTTTTTGATGGTATCTTGGAAGACGCCAGCCGAGGATTTGTTCACACGACTATGAACAGGCTTAAGATTATGAAATACGTTTTATTGAAGTCATTCTTTCGTTTGACAACTCTTAAATATCACCCTGTTTAAATGTTATTATTATTATTTATTAATTTTTATATAAAAAATTCCTGCATTACAATAAATGCACAGCATTTCTATGCCATTGGCATTTTCTACCAGTCAGCCTTTGGGTGATGCAGAGACAGACATGGCAGGTGTTAATTTGAAGAGAAAAAAATTTAAAAAAGTAGAGTGTAAATATTCATTATACATAAAAAAATAATAATAATAATACATATAACATATAAATAAAAAATCTAAATATAAAACACCTAAATACTTATATATTATCTACAAATAATAATGACAGAAATAAGGAGTCGGATAAATAAATACATAATACTTTATATAACTATAATATATAATATACATACTTGATTTCATACAGATGGTTTTAAGAAAATGCTGTTTAACTTTGGATTTGAAATTATGCTCACACCTGTATACTGCACAAGGGCATTTAAACTTACAAGCCACGTCAGAGCACACGGTCAACGCCCTAGTCAATAAGCAAGTCGGCTACCGTTGACGAAATCGGCATGGGTTTATTATTATACTCCAAAGGGTTAGGCAGAGGTGTACTTATAGTATAGTACACCCACATTTCACCAGCTATGTTTCAAAAGCCCATGTAATAGGGGGTGATCTTATTCCCACTAACCGAACACTAATCCAGACTCAAGGCTTCTACTGGGACAAATTCTCCCGACTCGGGAATTGAACTGAAGACTTCGTGTTCCGCAGCAGCGTGGCAACAACTAGACTAACAAGGCAGTCTGTTCGAAAGCTGTTCAAAAGTGGGTATGGCATTTGATTCGGATTCCTTGATATACGAATAACCTTGTGAACAAAAATTTCAGAAATATGCCAAAGTAGAACTTAAAGCTATCTGCCAGTGAATGTCTATCGATCATAGTCTAACTTCTTCTAAACAAGCGAATATACAACAAAAAAAAATTCTTCTTCTGTTCTTCTTTGCTGTATGTGAAGAGCAACTTACATTTAAATTATTTGTTGACATATATCGGTCAATGTCAAACACGTTCAGGTCACACTAACGCAAATAAATTCAACGTAAAAGGCTCCACGCACCGATAAATTGTATATCAAACGTTTCATCTCTGATTTATTGTAAATGTTTTCTGATCCTATAAACTTGGCTATTTTGAATATTTTGAGGAGCAATCTTATTGTTTCATATTTTCGACCGCGCATTGTACGCATGAATTCAGAAAGAATTTATAGTCCTTCCTTCGTTGTCTTTAAACATACGTGAGGATATATTAGCAAGCATCAATAAACAGTATTTTTAAAAATTCAGATCTGTCGTTATACATTTGGAGATCACCGACTGTAGTATGGTTAGACTTGGTAATCTATATATCCACCCAATAGCCAGGGTCTAAGAATATGGCTATGGTATCCCCTGCCTGTCGTAAGAGGCGACTAAAAGGGGGCCGGAGGGCCTGCTGGTGGTGGTCGGGGTGGGAGCTTTGTGGTGGTGGCAGCGCGACGTGGCTCGCGCTGCCTTGCACAGCGAGGTCTTCAGGGGCGGTGTCACAGCTGCCCCGGGGATGTGCCCCGGCAAAGTGTGGGGGGACACCGGTGCGTTCTATCAGAGTACCCGGAGTCCCCCCTGAGCACTGAGGATAGCCACCGGGGGGGTTTTAGTGCGGTAAAAATCCCACATACCCCGATCTGCCTCTCCCAGGGCGGTCGGGGACCTTTTGAAGGTTTCCCCCTCGTCAACAAAAAAAAATGGTAATCTATATATATATATATATATATAAATGAGTCCCTATTACCCTTGGTCACGCCAACTCGCGTGAATTGTTGGGCCGTGGGCCATGGTTATTTATGAGAATTATTTTTGTCGGTAGTAAACAGGTACTGCAGCCTTTGAATGCTTATATAACACAAGCTACACTCGCGCGTTGCCTACCTCATAAAGATAAATCAGTCTCAACATTATGACAACTATTGCTAGCACAGCGACTCTACTCCCACAGATCCCCTGAATGGAGCTCTGCTGACTTTACTCACGACAGGAACACACCATTATTGTTCCAATTCGGACCTGCTGTAAATTGGAGTTCGTCTTTTCATCTTTACTAATCGATATTCATCACTTCGCGGGTGCTGTTGGGAGAGCGAGTGATCATGCTTATCTTCAAGCAAAGGGAAGATATTCAAGCCAGGCGGGTGTCATGCCTGGGGAACCGCGGCTCCAACTGTTCTACTTGGAAACTTGTATATTTACTACAATGCACTCAAAAACTCTTATAGCGCGATTTAGGTTCTCTGTATTTGTACTCAAACTTGTGACTGTTAGCGAGTAACGCCATCTATCTAACGAGCTGAGAAACGCTTTTACAGTGCCATAATATCAGGACTTGCTCAACGTAAACGGTAATGCTCATTGTAATAAGGTCCCGTGTGTTTCCGTTACCCTATCGTAGCCAACGCGGTGTTACAAATAGATCTTATTACTTCTCCCCACTCCCAGAAAGGATGCGGCGTTTTTTTGACAGCGGGCTCTGAATAAATATGGAACAGGCCCTTTTCGGACCTTCCAATGACAGTATTGTGAACATTTCGTAAAAGGGAATTAGTTAAATGTAGCTAGATCGTATATCAGAAGGGGTATTGATAAAATTGGCTCGGGGAAAAATCCTTCTCTCAATCCAATGCGTTTGAGAGGATCTGACACGGAATAATAATAAATAGATAATTTTAATAACAGTATTCATTGAAGCTTTCCCACGTAACATGAGACATTTACATAAATCTATACAGATAAATAACATTGAAGTGTATGTTTGTGGCTCCAAAATTTAACGTTTACAAGTTTTTTGAAAAATCTATTTTTAAATATTTCTATTTAAAGTATCATTATTATAACTATTGTTGAAATATTTAATAAATTAAAAGAGCCGTGGTGGCCTTGGGGTTTGAGTAGTCGCCTGCTACGCAAGTGACGCAAGTTCGAATCCCAGCGGTGCCTGTACCAATGAGTTTTTCTAAAAAACCTATGTCACCATGTGCTTTAAGGTGAAGGAGAACATCGTGAGGAAACTTGCATATGTCTGAGAAGTAATTCAAAGACGTATGTATAGTGTCTGAGACGGCGATAGACTCACCATCAGTCACGTTGGTACATAATCATCTTCGGTGAAAAGTACCCCTTCGGGGATTACAGGCGTTAGTTTATGTATGAATGTATGTACGTATATAATTACAATAGAAGAAAGATCTTCTTTACATTCCGTCATATTCTCCGAATAAATCAAACTCTACAATGTACATTGGGTACATGTTCCTATCTACATTCTGACAAATGGTTCAATGAAGTGACATATCGAAGGGCTTGTTGCGTAACTATATACCCTTGGGAGCCTATATCTATGTAGACATTGGATATACGAGGTTTGAATACAAACTTCAATCAATAACAGTTACAATATGTCTGTCTATATTATAAGTCATAACTTTGAGGTTTTTCATTGAGTGTGAACTAATTTGGAAATAACTATTCTCATTTTGTGGAAATAATAAGCCGTGGTGGGATCGGGGTTAGAGCAGTCGCCTGCTACGCAAGCGACGTAAGTTCGAATTCCAGCGGGGCCTGTACTAATGAGTTTTTCTAAAAAAACTTATGTGCAGTGATTTCACACCACGTGCTTTACGGTGAAGGAAAACATCGTGAGGAAACCTGCATATTTCTGAGAAGTAATTCAAAGACGTATGTATAGTGCCTGAGACGGCGATAGACTCACCATCTGTCACGTTGGCACTTAATAAAAAAATCGGTGAAAAGTGGGTGTTGTTATGATAACAACACCTCTGCCCACCCCTTCGGGGAATACAGGCGTGAGCATATGTATGTAATTAGAATCAAAATGTAGTAGGGTTTGTATATAGTGATTTCACACTAGCTGTACGGTAAAGAAAAACATTGTAAGGAAACCTTCATATGTCTGAGAATTAATTCAAAGACAGGAGACGGCGGTGGACTCATATGCTCACGCCATTCCAGAAGGGGTAAGCAGAGATGTTGTATAACAACACCCACTTTTCAAAGAAGATTTTCCAACGTGTAAGATGATGAGTACATCGCTTAATAAATTAACACTAATATTATAATTTTTTGTGTCTGTATGTCATTCCTAAATAACAGCTTTTCACTAAATGCATATAAAAGTATACACAGATATTGAAAAACCAATTTAAAAAATTTCCTTATCCGTCTGTTTGTTCCGGCTAAACTTTCACTGGCAGATAGTAAATTTTAAAACAAAGGCTTTTTAAACAAAAAATTTGTAGTCCGTGGGTCACCCATAAAATTAACTCTATGCGGGAAAAACCGCGGGGCATAGCTAGTCTTCAATAATATTACACAGCCTTATTATTTTCCATTAAATTATTCTACAATATTAATCGATTAATTGTGTGATAACTGAAATTGAGGTAAAGGCAACGTCGCGTCTTGATAACCGACCCATTGCAACTGTAATAAGGTTTATTATTGCAGGTTGTGCGTTCTTAAATTGGTCATGTAAGCAAGTAAAGGCCTGTGGGGTAATTTGTAGAGTGAGGTGAGCAATGTCTATGTTGACGTAATTGGAGGATTGGCCGTTGTTCATCCGAGACGAGCCTATACAAAGAAACAAACCCACCCAAAGATATTGAAACTATAGATACGTTATGCGCTCACAAAATGAACGCAAGAAATGTTCCGTACGCAACTTGTCCCTTGTCATATCTATACATCTATACAGATAAATAAACATGAAGTGTATGTTAGCAATTTCAAATTTCACACACAAACAGCTTTTGACCTAATGCATATGAAAGTATATACACTACAGACATATTTTTGTCTGTCTGTTTGTTCCGGCTGATCTCCGAAAACAGACCACTTATGTCGGGATTTCTACTGGATATTATTATATTTGACAATTGAGCATTTGTACTGTGTCCATGGGTTTATATTCATGAGATATAAATACTGTAACCAAAAATATCGTATTTTTTTTTTAAAGAGTAATTGTTGAGTTTCTTGCCGGGTTCTTCTCAACAAAAGCTACCTTCCGAACCCGGTGGTAACATTTATAATCATGCATAATGTATTTTGTGTCCTTCTGACGATTTGAAAATACTTTTTAAGAAGTCTAATCAAATAAAGATATTTTGAATTTTGAATTTTGATATCCTAAGTTATAAGGAGTAGTAACATAGGCTACTTTTATATAAAAAAACATTAAGGTTCCGGGGGTCACCTTTGAAATTAACTACGAAGGTAAAACCGTGGGGAACAGCTAGTTAGTAATATAAAAAATTGAGAGCTACTGATGAAAGAGGCCAGAGACAACTTAAGTGACATATCTAACTTTAAAAAGTATTATATCATTGGAGATACTTTGAATTCACGATAACATTGGTCGGTTATTTTTTAATTACCCACGAAATGAGTTCATAGCCGAGACAAAAACAATGTTCATAGCGAAAAGAAGTTACTTAAGTCAAGTTAATTGCTAATTACTTTCAAAGAGTCAAGCTAAATGGAGTTTAGTCAAAGGCATTATACACAATTAACTTCAAAGTTCCCGTAATCACTTCATTCGAAGCGCGCAAAAAGTTAAATGTGTTTCTATTAGTGCTTCTAAGATTTTTTATATTGAAATTATTAGAAACAGTTTCCTAATCTATACTCGATAGCGTTTCCATAATTTTTGTATGAAATATTTTAGTTCTTCACGTCACCGCTTGGAGGCGCAGTACAATTTCTCATACAAATTTTCGGCGAACGCCAGCGAGTCTAGATTCCAAAAACGTTTGCAAATTCGTGATAGGAGTACTGTAATCCATACTATTATTTCAAAGAGGAAAGATGTATGTAATAAATTGGCTCACAAAATACTATACCGGTCTTGATAATTATTTCAGCAATATATAACTACATCAACAGCGAGTAACTTAGACTATATTTCATTCCTGTGCTCCCACGGGAACAGGAACTACGCGGGTGAAACCGTGTAGCATCCGCTAGTAATATTATACTATACTAGCTAGCTGCAGCTATACTATACGCTATGCTATTTACTGTACCTGCGTAGCTATACATTTCATCCCCATTTTCACATCGCACAAAGAAAATAGCAGGCTTAAGTGGCAATGGGCAGGCCACATTGCTCGAAGGACTGATGGCCGCTGGGGCAGTAGAGTTCTCGAGTGGAGACCACGTACCGGCAAGCGCAGCGTAGGGCGCCCCCCCGCGAGATGGACGGACGATCTGATCAAGGCCGCGGGGACCCGCTGGATGCAGGCCGCTTCCAACCGGGTGAGGTGGAAATCATTGGGAGAGGCCTATGTTCAGCAGTGGACGTCCTATGGCTGATATGATGATGAAAGAAAATACCTACCAAATGTATAAAAGACCAGCAATTTAAGTAATACGTTGATATATATGTAAATCGATCAGTCAGTCAGTTCTTTATATTTGAAAATCTGCATATTTCTGAGAAGTAATTCAATGAGGTATGTCAAGTGTCTGAGACGGCGATGGACTCATCATCTGTCACGCTGGCACTTAATCATCTTCGGTGAAAAGTTGGTGTTGTGATAACAACACCTCTGCCTACCGCTTCGGGGAATAGAAGCGTGAGCATATGTATGTATGTATTAAATTATAGTGTCTGTTTGTCATACTAAATTAACAACTTCTCAGTAAATGCATTTAAAAGTATAAACGGTACCAGTATAATAAACTGCTGGACCGATTTTAACGGGACTTTCACTGACATAAAGCTAATGTTAGAAGGAGCGAAGGCTCTTTTCATTTAAATAGGCAACGCCGGGCTCTGCCACCCAAAATGTTAAGCGGGTGAAACCACGGGGCACAGCTGGTCCGAAATGAAACATCTTCGATTGTATTGTTTTTTTTAGATATTTATTTATTCTATGAATAATTTATTTGTATCTCCTCATTATTATATTTATTTTTCCTAATGATATATCACACCCGCTTCTATGTTTGTCCTGTATTGTAAGGTTCACTGGGAGAAAATGCTTTAGCATTAAGTCTACCTGTGTACTTTGTGCATAATGTTTTTTAAATAAATAAAATGAAAACTTTTATTTAAAAATTATTATTATTATAATGTACAAATGAAGGGTAGAAACTGCAAATGAGCAATAAATCCCTATTTACTAACACAGTTCACCAATTTGTATTCAAGACCATGGTTTGCCCCCGGGAATGGTTCATTATGGTGTATCGGATATCAAATTCTCAAGGGGCTGTCGTAATTATACGGATTAATTATTCGGACCTTACAAATTTCCGTTTAGTTGTTCCCTTGGAGATGTAATCAGATTGTCTTTAAGCACCTTAAAGAAAATAAGGTGAATGGAATTTGACTACCTTGAGTAGTCGCAAGAGCTTCTGCATAATATGACGCCTTGGGTTCGATCCCCGCGTCGGACAAAATGTAATTGGGTTTTACCATCTGTAATTTCTTGGATCCGTAATCGGTTAATGGAATTTTGCTAGCCTCCTATCAGATGAGACTTAAACATAACCGGCGAAATGCGGCTCTACCTAACGTTTCTGGGAATGATAATACTTTACCCGACACGAGGGATCGAACAAAAGACCTCGTATTCGGCAAAATTACTTGCAACCTGGTGGTCACTTCTTCGGCATTAATAAGCCCTTACCAGGACCTTATCTGAATAAAACATTTTCATTTTCAACCACTAGGCTAACAAAGCAGACATCAAACTGAATATGTAGGTACGTATCCATACTAATATTATAAAGAGGAAAGATTCGTATCTAAGTATGTTTGTATGGAATTGGCTCAAAAGGCAATGGATCGATCTTGAAAATTCTGTGATGTCCACTAGTATTGTGTAAAACGTATATATACTGCTTGATAATATGAAACGTACATACATGTTAAACATTAATCGGTGTTATCTATGAATAATAATAAATAACTTAGGCACGATCACTTGACTATGAACGTTAATTAAAAATTACCGAGAGTGGACGAGCACAAATAGCTAATATTTACCACGTCAAACATGAATATGCATCTATTCGCAGTTCCCGTGCACGAAGTCCGGCTTAAAGTATTAACTTTTAAAGTCACGAGAGATTAGCGGTTACAGAATAATAAAATTCTAGTATGGGAATTATGACCGAGCTCGTTGAAATGATATCGGTGTAAGTCTGTGCTCATAGGAAATGCTTTTTTATTGACTTTCAGGGTGGCTATGTAAATAGCTTCGAAGAATTAATACCTAAATGAACATTCAACGAATCAAAAACCTCCTTACGTGATAGAAGTATTGGATGCTTATCGGGATGAATTTTAATGTGTAATTAGAGTACCAGATTCAAAACTTATGAGGAAAAGCGAAAATTACTTAAAATAGTCTCGGGGATGATTTTGATTAAATCAAAAACATTGCATCATTGGATTCTTTTAAATAAATATAATCTGTATTATTACACTATAATATTCTATATGCGTCGATAGTGTCACTATCTAGGATCAAATTCTGGGAAGTAATGATAGTTAACGAGAGTTCTTTGAAGTATAGTCAGAATACTGGCACTAATTATTCCGACTGGCACTAATTATTGCTTGCACCACACCCGTGCTTCTGCTTATTACATGTACTGCCACTGGATGTACTGCCAATCAATACCAATATACATAGACAAAGTATTTCCTTCATCCACACTGGTTCCGAGGATTAAACGATGAAGTTGATTGTTCCAAATGAAGCAATTACTAACGGTCATCATCTCCCGGGCCTTATCCCATACGTTGTCGGGGTCGGCACTTGATTCAACCCGATGTGGCTGATCACCTGATTTTTATACGAAGCGACTGCCATCTGACCTTCGCAACCCCTTTTACGAGGAAAATCTGTGATCTGGGTTAAACCAGTTGTAGGACTATTTTAGGCCTCCGACTGACCTGTAACGATTGCCAAAGATGATAAATTGGCAACCGGGACCGACGGCTTAACGTGCTCTCCGAGGCACGGAGGGAACTCGGGCGGTCACACATCCTATTACTGGCTAGGGTTAGGGTTGCTTAACTTCGCTGATCGAATGATATGCGCAATAGCAACTGTGCCACGAGCTCCTCTCCCACCTTATATAACCATGTAAAGATATATCTTATCCTGATATATTTTGGAGCACACTGAGATCTCGCCAATTTCATACCCAATAAGATTTTTCGACTATTATTTTATTTTTGTCTTCTATCCTAATATCTTCAATATAGTGAAAGTTTGCATGTGGCAGCTAGCTTATAAAACTATCAAAAATTCCTAAATATCTATCTCTATGGGATAAGTACCCAAAAGAACTCTAAATTTGGACTGGACCTTTAGGATGCACATTGTTCGCCCACGGGCTAAAAGGTAGATTTTTTTAAGATAACTCTCTAATGATACCCTAAGATTACAAGGGTAGGGTTACTGTGGCGGATAACTATGGGACGAGCTGCTTTTGGCGTTAGCAAACAACATATGGTCACGCCTTCCCAGGTGGGTCCTCGAAGGTGTACACTTCTTTTTACGATCGTGTCGATGACAGACATTTTAAATTGCTGTAGCCCAGAACTTGGCTACTTCAACGGCATTATTAGTAGCAGCCATCAGATCTTACTGCGTGCAGATGGTGGGGCACGCAGAGCACGTTATAAGATGGGCCATAGTCTGGGGTGCAGCGCACGTACATCTTATGTTGGCGTCATCTGTGAAAACACTACACATACATCTTTCAATTTATCCTTAGACATAATGCAAATTTTTTCACAATATTTTCTTCACTGCAAAGCTGGTGGTGTGAAATCACTGCTCTAAAAATTCTAGAAAAAGTAATTAAGTACAGTCCGTTAGAATTTTAACTTGCGTTTGGAAAAAAAATCTACATTAAAATCAGGCATCGGTTCCTTACTTGTTCCTCATACAATAAACCGTAGTTCTAGGGATCGAGTTACTTACACAGAATCTTTAACGATGCTTCATTTTGATGGGGACGGAGTTAAGGAAACGTTATTTTGCTTCATTTTGCCTCGAGCCATTTCGCAGAGATGTTTTCATAAACCCTGATTTATTCCAAGACCTACAAGGCTTGTTAAAAGAGTTACAATGTTATTACATGCAGGATCAAGTTTTAACTTAGGCTGTATAAAATTGGCAGCAAAATGTTTTCGATATGTTTTTATAGTGTAGTTTGTCAGTAAAATTTTATACACCTGCTTATTTTGGTGGAAAAAATTGATTTTGAATATTGCAAATGTTCTGCTGCAAAATAATTTGAATTGACATATCATTCGTTATTCAAAATTAAGACAAGACAAAATAAACGTAGGTTCTTTCAGGTGTCAATTTTTGATTATAAAAGAATTTCACCTAAATTGGCAAGAAGATCAAAATCGATTTCAATATGTACTCAAGAGGAATTCCATTTAATGTCTTAAATTTTGAAACGGAATCCAAAAAATCAATATGATTTATTCAGTTTAGGAAGTGATAAGACACATAATATGAACGTCAGAAATTTACGACTGGTTCGTAAATTTCGTTAGTTTACAGACTAACCTTCCGAACGAACCGGTGAAACATTATAGAACAGATTCCTAATTTTCATCATTAGGAACAATTCAAGGAAAACATAATAAATCCCTATAATCATGTTACTCTCTTGTGACCAATTTATCAACAATGACATTTTCTATCACATAGGAGCATATAAAACTCCACTTCACTCTCGTCTCACCCTCCTTCACTGCCACACTCATCAATCTTTGCATACATGCCGCCTGTTACGAATGCGTTTTCACAAAGAAAAAGGGGAATATTGTTTGTTGGGGAGGATGCTGCAGAACATTACATTGGAAACTTTTTGATATTTATTTTAGTAATCACACATTTAGATATAGGTAGAACTACTAGACTTTTCCTCAATGTTAATTTTTATCGACATTTGTGCATTGGAACTGCGTTCATGGGCTTATATTTATTAAGTGATTTATTTTGTAAAATATTTTTGACAAGAGTAATTACTAAGTTGCTTCAAAAGCAACTTCCTGAACCTGGCGGTAGCATGTATATTCCTGTAAAATTATGTCATTCTGACGATTCTAAAGTACTTTGTTAAAAGTTTAATCGAATGAAGATATCGTTCAGTTTGAGTTAAATAAAAAAACTTTTCTTCAAGCTAAAGCCGTGGTGGTCTTGGGGTTAGAGCAACGCAAGCGACGCAAGTTCGAATCCCAGCGGGGCCTGTACCAATGAGTTTTTCTAAAAAAAACTTATGTGCAGTTATTTCACACCACGTGCTTTACGGTGAAGGAAAACATGGTGAGGAAACCTGCATATGTCGGAGAAGTAATTCAAAGACGTATGTATAGTGCCTGAGACGGCGATGGACTCACCCTCTGTCACGTTGGCACTTGATCATATTCGGTGAAAAGTGGGTGTTGTGATTACAACACCTCTACTTACCCCTTCGGGGAATACAGGCGTGAGCATATGTATGTATGCACTTTTCTCCAGAAGTGGAGGAAACGTTAATGTCAAAAATCAACCTTATTTTGTACACAAAGTTTGAAGTAGGAAAATTAATGAGGGCCAGAAAAAACAATTATTATCTATAGGAAATAGCACTCTACAGAGTTCCTTCGGTAAACCCTTTCCCCTCATTACAAAACATTGAGTTAGATTGTCCATGGCTTAAAAGTAGCTCCAACTCATTCTGTGATATGGATTTAAAAAGGGATGGACATAGTTAAGTCCGACTTTAGTCTAGTCTTTGTTAAGACCATGTTTTGACCAAAAAGTGGGTGTAGGTATTTAATCAAAACTAATGCAAACGAGATTTGAATTTATTTATTTGCGAATTCTGTTTTTTCCTATCTTTGAAGACACTAAGACTTAATGAGGCTTAAAGATTTAATTCAGGCAATTTATTATGTTAATATACTATGCTTAGCATAATATACTACAAATTACATCCATTCCTAATCCTATACACAAACACAACCCGACCAAATTACATAGTACTCAGGTGTAGAGTCCTACAGATGCCTCAGGCACGTCAATTAAACTTGATGGATAATCCTATATTGTGGCCAAATGCTATAGCCAGAGCCGTTGATAAACCAATCACGTGTTTGGTTAAGCCGAAATATAAGCTACATCCGTCAATTTAGCATGATTTATGTGTGAATGGAGTGATACAGATCGGTCATTATGGCTTGTGTGAACAATGCATTTTGGTTGAGCCTGTTTTTGCCGGACTTACTTTATTTACACTCGCTGTTGATGGAAATACAATGTGTTAATCTGCCTGTTTTCAGTTCATTTCTGATTGCTAAAATTGACGAGTATCTCTATAATGTAACAGTTTTTAACTTAATTCAAATGACGGTATTTATTTGTCTTTCTACATATTTCGGAGTTTATTGGACCGTTTTTTTGGGAATTTCGTGCTCTATTTTAAAAGAAATAATTTAAGCATGGATTTCTTTTTAATTTTTTTATTATTAATTTATTTAAAACTAAGTGTATTACACTCTGGCCCGTGTATACTTCAACTGTATGTTGAGTGCCTAGTCAAACAGTTTTTAGACCGAAACGTCTGTTGGACCTAGGAGTTAAACCAGAATTTATTTCAGTTAACTAGTTTCACTGTAATAAGGGTCAGTTTGGCTTCATTGTCTTGGCACGATGCCCGCGGAATGTGATGTTCATTGAATCGTTTAAGGTTTTTAAAGAGCTTTACTGTGAATGAAAATATTGTAAGAAATCCTGCAATCCTAGAATCACTTTGAATACGTGTTTATGGGCCACGTAGCGTGTAATAATCTTTAGTAAAATTGGGCGTTGAAATACCTCTACAAGCATTAGGGAATATTCTGAGATGGCATGGGTTTACTCTTATTTTATAAGTAATGTTTCTTGTAGCTTAATACGATTAATTTAATAAGAATTTTTAATAATTCATGTCTTTATTAGAGAAGGAATCGGATTCAGTCAAATTTTCCATCGAGTCAATCATAATTCCTGCTATGAAACAATCTAGATGTTTTTCGATAGTGTTGATTGATGTCCTGAATCTAGCTGAATGGAACCGATAGCGACTTCAAGCGAGTCGATCTCGCTACCATCGTCTGCGAATGGAAACAATTTCGATGCATCGAGATATTTGGAACACAGTCGCGAGTAACCTCAAGCCATCGCGCATCGATAATCTTTATTTCTATACGGCTTGCCCCAAGAGACAGTGACATCAGCGTAGGCAGTGGAGTTACAACACTACTTATTATTTTTATCTCCAATATTGTAGATACCATCAGGACATTTTGTATAGTATCTCCATACTCTTTACCTCCATGCTTTTCAACTGAACAATTGTATCTAGGAACATTTTACAGTTTAAGTACATCTGCTGAGCAACAACACAGATTAAATTCTAACGAACGGTGCAATTGTCTATACATTAAGCTAATTACACCCATTCGTACTATATGTGCCAGCTAATAAAATTCCATAGTCAAAGCTACTAAAAGCATTAGCAATTTGGCCGTATCTAGTCAAACATCTAAATGTACAGGAGCCAGTCCCAGCACAGACGTAACCATTAGCGACCAACAATGATAACTACTTACATAACCGCAGTTTGCTCTTAGTACCATTAACGTACACGGCCCTCCCTAATGGTGGATTATAGTTTTAATACTTCTTAGTTTACTCTTGCTTCCGTTTTGTAGGACCAACTTGGTCGCAAGTGATGAATTGTAAATGTTTGTGCAAAGTAAAGATTGTAGAATCGCATGCAGTATGGGCAACCCCATACAAGAAGAATGCCATCCATCTTGTAATCTATATTCATAATTATCTATACTACTATATTAATGTAGGTCTGTTTGTAGTTACAAATTAACAGCTTTTCACTAAATGTATATTTATTTCGCGTATCTCTAAAACGGCTGTAAGGATTAAAATGTTTTTTTTTATTAAAAAATAGGTTTTGCTTTATATTTTTGGATGGCTCTGTCATTAATAATTTTCTTTGTTTCATATCCTGAGAGAACAATAAGAATGTAACCTTGGGTAGTAAATAAATCTTTCTCAAGAATAAGCCAAGATTACCTTCTCGTCTTAATGAAGAACTGGAATTAGGTGAGACAACTATTAGCTCGGAGCTATAATTTCCCAGGGGGTCGCGGAAACAGTGCTTGAAAAATTGAAACTGAGTGCTCTCAGCAAAGTTATTACATTTTATATTTGTGTGGAAGTTTTGAAAGGTCGTGCAATGAGCAATCTTAAGTGGATTAACTCTAGTCTTGATTTGCTTAAAGCTAATTTTAAATCTGAGCTATTTTTCTTTCAAAATTTAGGGTAATACGGAGTCATTCGAAATTCGGAGCAATTGGGGCCCACAACTCCTGGGATCCATTAACAAAAGATAATAGTAATAATAATAACGTTTATTGATATGCAGCAACAAAACAAATAAAAATATACAAAAAAGTAGTGTTGTTATGGTGCAAAGTGGTTAGCACCAGTACATCGGGTCTTGCCGCACATTGTTATCAAAGGGCCACAACTCAACTATACCCGCAGACCAAACTGGGGTCTAGTTCAATCGAGCGGAGCTGATTTTCAGTGTGATCCTAGATAATGCTCCCAAAGAGTAGTAGTTCCTAGTAGGTAGAGTAGTTCCTGCGCAAGTTTTCTGTAAGGGCGTCAAACTGATAAAGCTCCTATCGACTTTCACACCGAGCAAATAATTATTGCCTAGCAGAATTGCAGGGTCCTTTGAGCATTACTGTCCGTTGAAACTAAACTATTTCACATTTAAATTCCATCGCAGCGTTTTGTATTTATTTCATGTGTAGCAAAGCACATCGCTCGCAGTTGCACAATGCGCTATTGGCGCCCAACTATGTAGAAAATTCTGTGTCTGCATTCGGCGGGGCTATATCGAAATTTTAGTTTTGGGCAGAGTTTAATGTCAAGCAAAACAAATAAGAATATTTTATGTGTATTATTTTCCTAAAATAAACATAGGTGTTACAATACCTATTTTCGACAAATCTTAGGAGACGTAACAAAATATCTATTATTTTTCCTTAGGCACCACGACGTTGTGTTAAATATAGTGGAACTAATTAAGACGAATTGACTGAGTTGTAGGTCAGCCTCTCACCAGTCTACACCAGCCAGTTTTTTTAAACTAATTCTTACCATGAGCATTAACTGTGAAAGAAACATCACGAAGTAGCCTTCATAGTCTGAGAAGAAATCCAAAGACGTAGATGTCACAATCATTAGGCCTCGTAGTGTAGGCGTCAGCTTACATTTAGTAAATTTTAATAAAATTGGCCCGCTTCATATTAAATTTGGTTCTTGTAATCCTACCACAGTATATATGCTTACTAAGCAGTATGGAATATAGATCAAAACATACACACATATGCTCACGCCTGTTTTCCCCGAAAGTGAAGGCAGAAGTGTTGTAATCACAACACCCACTTTTCACCGAAGATGATTAAGTGCCAACGTGACCGATGGTGAGTCTATCGCCGTCTCTTACTTACTTACTTCTCAGAAATATGCAGGTTTCCTCACGATGTTTTCCTTCACCGTAAAATACGTGGTGTTAAATCACTGTACATAAGTTATTTTTAGAAAAACTCATTGATACAGGCCCCGCTGGGATTTGAATTTGCGCCGCTTGCGAACCTCAAGGCCATCACGGCTCATATATAAATAATATAGATAAAATTTTTGAAACAAGAATATTTGCTCCATCGAGCGTGAGGGTGGTCACTGCTAAGGGTTTTAAAATTTACTGACAATTTAATGTCAATTTGTTATTTGTAAAACACGTAATTAACGTAAACATGATATCCCTAATTAAAATTGCCGAAGTCACTTATAATCTGGTAGCTGCGTGCGTCTGTGTCAGTGTGTCATTACGAACGATTTGTTTCCAGATTTCGTACTGATTGTAGTATACGCTCATATGTATACTGTGCCTACACAAAGGTTAAAAGCCAGTGGTAAACGTTTAGAGTAACACGCCTACGTAAACATGTTGACGAAATTCAGCAGCCGAGTAAACATGTTTTTACAGACATTAAACACGATTTATCGTAGTGGAATTTAGCTAAATTCTATAGTGTAAGCCCCACTCTAGCATGTTTTCATTGATAATAACTTAAGCTGATAGTGGTTTCAGATAATTATTCGAACTACTAGCTTCTACTCGTGGTTTTGTCTGCATGGTAATTGTTGCAAAAATATGTTTACTAACATGCGATATATATTATATTTGTCGGGGTGGAATCATGCAACTGAAATCTGAAATAAATCTTTAACCGATTGAGTGAGCACACGCTTTTTGTATGACAATGCAGTCAAAGCTATGCAACGGCATTCTAATTACAAAGTATGATGGATCGTCCAAGATGGCGAACTGGTATTTTTTTCTGCAATACCTACCACAATATGTATGTATGTGATAAAAAAAAATATGACACGTCATACTTATAATAAATTGTTTTTTAAAAAAATATTAAAAGTGAATAAGTAGTCTGATGTATTGTAACAGCTGTCCGACGGCGAATTTTTGATATATTTTTTAACACTCATGTGGTCCACTTGATGGTGAGAGTTAATATCATCATCTCCCTGGCCTTATCCCATACATTGTTGGGGTCGGCACTTGATTCAACCCGATGTGGCTGATCACTTGATTTTTATACGAAGCGACTGCCATCTGATCGTCGAAACCCCTTTAATGACGAAAATCTGTGATCTGGGTTGAACCAGTTGTCAGACAATTTTAGCCCTCTGACTGACCTATAAGGACTGCCAAAGATGATAAATCGACAACCGGGACGACGGGGAACCGAAGGCTTAACGTGCTTTCACGGAGGGAACTCGGGCGGTCACCCGTCCAATTACTGGCTAGGGATAGGGTTGTTAACTTCGGTGATCGAACACGAGCTCCTCCCAGAAGAGTTAATATATAAAGCTTATATTTAAACTGTGCTCAAGACCTCGTGTTCCGCAATAGCGCTTGCGATGCCTTTTTTTTTGTTGACGAGGGGGAAACCTTCAAAAGGTCCCCGACCGCCCTAGGAGAGGCAGATCGGGGTATGTGGGATTTTTACCGCACTAAAACCCCCCGGTGGCCATCCTCAGTGCTCAGGGGGGACTCCGGGTACTCTCATAGAACGCACCGGTGTCCCCCCACACTTTGCCGGGGCACATCCCCGGGGCAGCTGTGACGCCGCCCCTGGAGACCTCGCTGTGCAAGGCATTGCGCTGCCACCTTCCCGGGCCCGCGCCGGTGGTCAAAGCTCCCACCCCGACCACCGCCAGCAGGCCCTCCGGCCCCCTTTTAGTCGCCTCTTACGACAGGCAGGGGATACCATAGCCATATTCTTAGACCCTGGCTATTGGGTGGAGCGCTTGCGATGTCTAGACTAACGAGACAGGACTAAAATATCATATTAAAATATTCTTCAACTTATAGAGCTTCGACAAATTCCTGTAGGATTATTAGGAAGTGATTTAAATACAGTTTAAAATAGGGTCAAACAGCAGCTTGGGTTTAATTAACTTTAACGTAACCTAAACTTAATTGTAATTAATAGTGTCGAAATTTCACGGACAACTTTCCGCAAACAGTTTACCTTTTGGGAAACCGTTTCGAGTTTCAGATTTCAATTTTATTATTCGTATGTATTTAATTGGGTTTTGTTAATTATTTCTCATACACATGCTCACGCCTGTATTCCCCGAAGGGGTAGGCGGAGGTGCTGGTATCACACAACCCACTTTTCACCGAATTTGATTAAGTGCCAACGTGACAGGTGGTGAGTCTATCGCCGTCTCAGGCACTATACATACGTTTTTGAATTACTTCTCAGAAATATGCAGGTTTCCTCACGATGTTTTCCTTCACCGTAAAGCAAGTGGTGTGAAATCACTGTTTATAAGTTTTTTAGAAAAACTCATTGGTAAAGGCCCTACTGGGATTCGAAATTGCGTCGCTTGCGTAGCAGGCGACTGCTCAAACCCTGAGGCCACCACGGCATTTTATAAAATATGTTAACTTCGAAGAAAACTAACACAGGGACATGAGACATACTTATATAGAAGTATAGATTCTATACATATATGGATAAATAAAATTGAAAGTCTGTTTGTAATTTCATATAAGCAGCTTTTCAATAAATGCATAATATAGTATACAGTTCTCACAAAAAAAAAACATTTTGCATATAATTATTTGTCTGTCCGGTTGTTTGTTCCGCTTATCTCCGAAACGGCTGAATTTATTTTAGCTAGACTTTCAGAAAAGTCTGTTAATTTATGGATAATAAGTAAAACACCGTCCCGGATAGAATATAGTAATTTATTGGGTTTTCATATTCCCTCGCAAATTACATTCCGTCATTCGACCATAGACGTCGGTAGTGCCGCGCCATAGTAAATCTATGGTACACTCCACAGACTTACAAATGTCAGTCGGAGTAGGCCAAATATACATCACTTTCACAGACAGATAACAAAGAAAAACTATAGTTTACTAGCTGTGCCCGGCAAACGTTGTATTGCCTTTTTTTTTTCTTGGGGTGGACAACCCATAACATTTAGGGGGATGAAAAATAGACGTTGGCCGATTCTCATAGATACCGGATAAGCACAAAAAAAATCATCAAAATCGGTCAAGCCGTTTCGGAGGAGTATGGCAACGAAAACTGTGACACGAGAATTTTATATATAGTTGAAAAAAAACATAAGGTTGCAATTGCAGCCATGAAATTATGTCTACGCGGGTAAAATTGCGGGGCACAGCTAGTTATTACATAAATAATGTGGTAAAGATAGGCAACTGATTTAGTGCAGTGTAACCTTTATGCTAAAATTTACCACCCCATATTTTGCTTCGCATAGGAAAAGCGATAAATAACCTTCTGATAATGTTAGCTTCTTAATTTAAGTGAATACAGTTGATACACATACACATACTCACGCCTGTAATCCCCGAATGGGTAGGCAGCGGTGTTATAACAACAACACTCACTTTTCATCGAAAATGATTAAGTGCCAACGTGACAGATGGTGAGTATATCGCCGTCTCAGGGATACCATCGACTTATGAATTACTTCTCAGACATATGCAGGTTTCCTCATGATGTTTTCTTTCACGGTAAAGCACTGGGTATTAAATCACGGCCGATAAAATTTTTGAAAAATTAATTGGTAAAGGCCGTTGGGATTCGATCTTTTGAAATCCACGGGCTTTCTTCTTAATTAAGGTGAATACAGAGTTTATTAATTAGTCGAACCAAAGGTCAACCAAATCCCTACCTAACTATAGGCTTTTGCAAAAGGCAAGGCAGTTGTATTTATAGGCGTTCGCGCCTCCCGTATTTTCTACTTAATTGACACTTACTTAGATTAATGTTTGCGGATTGTTACTCAAAGATAATAAATCAAATGCAGAAGTGCCAAATCATTGATGTACAAACATCTTGTAGCTTTTCTATGCCTATACGTCTATACAGATAAATACAATTGAAGTGTCTGTTTATAATAACAAATTAACAGCTTTTGACTCCATGTATATGAAAGTACGTATATAGACTAAAATTCAAACACCAATTTAAAAAAAAAAACTTCTTATTCTGTCTGTCGGTCTGTCTGTTTGTTCCGACTGATACGGCTGGACCGATTTTAAAGAAACGTTTACTGGCAGGTAGCTGATGTTTCAAGGAGTAACTAACAATAATAAGCTACTTTTAATAATAAAAAATATTAGGGATTCGCGAAATTAAGTATGAAACTAAAAACCGCAGGGCTCAGCTAGTATTCATAGGATATATGGTAGGCTTATATCCAACTGCCTCGTTGGTCTAATGGTTAGTACGCTTGCCTGCCGATCACGAGGTCCCGGGTTCGATTCCCGGGTCAGGTCAAAAATTTATATTGGGTTTTTCTGTCAAGAAATTCACAATAAAAATACCCGGAGTTTGGAAGTTGGCGGTGTTTCCACCCCCGTGCCTCGGAAAGCACGTTAAGCCGTTGGTGCTACGCCTGATCTCTCTCCGGTCGTGTCGGATTGCCGTCCCATCGGACTTTGAGAGTGAGGGAATAAAGAGTGCATCTGTTTTTTGGGCAATATAATATCTCCTGCGCACATGGCTGATCCTCGTTGAGATTAGCCGCCGTAGCCGAAATTCGGTAGGAGATCATCATATCTATAGGCCAAATACGTTTAAGGCATAGATTTGATTCTTGCTTTGAAAAATATATTTTTTCATGACAAAAGACATTTCATTTTACTTACACAAAGAAACTCTTTCTGAAAATTGTAGGACCATATAATAGTAACACCTTTCCAACGAGAAATATGTACAAAGGAATATAATAGCAATCGTAACAGACGAATATTTATGTATATATTTTTACCAAACTTGACAATAAATGCGTAACTGAATAAAAGTGTCAACCCTCTATGGAATTACCATTTTTGTACCTAGAAATGCCCGAATTGTAGATACGGCACTATTCGCGAACAGAGACGGAACTATAGTGTATCATACAAATTATAACAAATGTACCTATGTCAAGATTTTCAAAGGAAAAATAAATTATGGAAATATATTCATTCATGTTACATATTTCAAGTAGTGCTGTAGGTCTAAAAAGGCCACTTTGGGAGAATCATAATGTGATCCAAATATGATTCATCATCGAAATGACAAAATGGTCCTTTAGGTGCAATTCATCTGTTTCACACTTTCCTATGAAGATTACTAAAATGGTCCACTAAATATTAATTGCTATTGTGACAAAATAACAGCATTAAAAGTTAGTTAGGGACTATGTATATAGAAGGGACACATGTAAAAAAAAAAAAAAACCGGGGAGTTTGTTTCGCCGTTTCTTCTCCTGACAGGCTTACTTTTGGAAACAGTAGTAAATTTACTTAAGTTAACGTAAGAAAAATGACGTTCAATAAGTGTTCCAAGTGTCCCTTATATTGAATAAAACTTTTTGATTTGATTTGATTTGATTTGATTTAACATCTACAATTATTGTAATCATTCGTGAATCATAATATGAATTGCAGCTAAGTGGCCATTTTGTCATTTCGATAATGAGTCATATTCGGATCACATTATGATTCTCCCAAAGTGGCCTTTTTAGACCTGCTGTGATGAGGGATAAAGATTTGTAAGGGTTCAAAAATCTAGCTTGGAAACTCGACACAAGGCCTTATCTATTACGTATAATACAATTTGTCTGTACATTTAATGTTTGAGATATATACATATGCCAGTATCACTGAAGGGGTAGGCAAAGGTGTGTTTCACATTCGCCAGTTATATTTAACTCCCGTGTAAAAGAGGGCGAATCCAGACCCTAATCCAGACCCTGGAATATTACTGGGATAGTTTTATGGAAAGTGTTACGCATTTATGTCGAATCTGTCGGTTTGTGTACGCGTAATCCAGGTTAAGCATAAAAATAAGATGAGATTTTTACAACGGGAAAAAAAAATTGCAGTCGAAGTCACCGGCATCAGCTAGCTATAAAACACATTCTAACGCTTATCGTGTAATACGTCAAGCGTGCCGACATTATCCTCTGCCGTTCAGTTGCGAACACGTCACTATCAGCGCTGAGCTCTAAGAGAGCTTTGAGCGCAGAGATTCCAACAGACTGAGGTGTGATAAAAATACTTATGAATTTTATGTTTAGCATTTTCGTAACGAAACGAGACGGCAACGTTTATACATTATAAACGTTGCCGTCGTCAGTGCCTAGCACCATACATATGCTCACGCCATCCTAGAAGGGTCCCCGAAGGCGTAAGCAGAGGCGTTGTAACAAAAACACCCACATTTCACCGAATATGATTTAGTGCCAACGTGACAGAGGGTCTATCGCCGTCTCAGGCACTATACATACGTTTTTGAATTACTTCTCAGACATATACAGGTTTTCTCACGATGTTTTCCTTCCTCGTAAAGCACGCGGTGTGAAATGACTGTACATAAGTTTTTTAGAAAAGCTCATAGTACAGGCCCCGCTGGGTTTTGAACTTGCGTCGCTTGCGTAGCACGTGACTGCTAAACCCCAAGACCACCACGGCTTTCCAGTGACTACTATTTTATCCAGGCTATCACCTCCCTGATTCGTGATGTGGTCAAAGAGGAGAGGATTCTTTGCATGCAGATAATAGAGAAAAACACATGAAATTTATAAGTATTCACATAGTTTAATAAAATAATCGAATTATTGTTCTTTTATTAACTTGTTCCATCTGATTTCATAATCTATGTCATCATTGAACGGGCGCCGCGTAGATAATTGAGCTAACTCAAGACAATGATAAATACACAGTTAATAAATGCTTACACGCATTTTATTGCTAAGTCCAGAGGAGTGGATTACTTCTATAGTCTAAACTTCTGAGATTTGTGACTATAAATCGTTATAAATATTTGAATAGAATTTAATTATATTCATTTTGTAATTAAAATGTCCTTCTTTTAAAAACATAATAAAGAAATACATTTGGAAAATTGTAAATTATTAAAATATGCTATATTGCTCCAACGGTCTAATGATGAACGTCACACAAAACTAGGCCACCATCAATTAAAGGATAATCTAATTTTCTCTTGTGCGTTGCTGTCTTTTTTCGTCTTTTGTTCGTTGCTTCTGTCCAGAAGCAAGGGAAACCTTCAAAAGGTCCCCGACCGCCCTGGGAGAGGCAGATCGGGGTATGTGGGATTTTTACCGCACTAAAACCCCCCCGGTGGCCACCCTCAGTGCTCAGGGGGGACTCCGGGTACTCTGATAGAACGCACCGCTGTCCCGCCACACATTGCCGGGGCACATCCCCGGGGCAGCTGTGGGGCCGCCCCTAGAGACCTCGCTGTGCAAGGCAGCGCGAGCCACATCGCGCTGCCACCTTCCCGGGCCCGCGCCGGTGGTCAAAGCTCCCACCCCGACCACCGCCAGCAGGCCCTCCGGCCCCCTTTTAGTCGCCTCTTACGACAGGCAGGGGATACCATAGCCATATTCTTAGACCCTGGCTATTGAGTGGTCCAGAAGCAACCTTTCTCTGAGGGGATACGGGGACTTGCATAATCCTCGCATGCCCCTGCTCAGTGGATGCCAGAATGTTGTATGCCATGGTGCAAAGGGTGATCAGACGTAGATATTGATCTCGTGTTTTATATTTGTTACGAGTTTAGTTCGTTTCCTTCCATTAATCAGTGTTACCTCGCACACAAACGCACACGCTCGCACACACACACGATTTTGCATGCGTTTTTTTATTGAAATCTACACAGAAATTATTTAAGAAGACGAACGTGTGTAACGTGATAAGACACAGCATTCTGTAACATGGACACTCAAGCCTAGCTCGGGTGTCAGGGAATTCATAGGAATTGTGTAAATATTTTTGAGAAAATAAACATTATTATTCAGTATTATTATTATGTTGCCAATAGCAAAAAAAGTTTATTTTAGAGTTCCAAAGAATCCGCGGCTACTCCCGTGAATTTTCAGAGAGTGGATAAAATTATAGGGAATTCATGACCCTCTATTCACTCCCATATTGGAGGAATTTTGGAAGAACCTTTCTTAGTGTATACACACTTCACAAAGAATACACCCACCAAATTTCGTATCTTTTGGACCATGGTATGACAGTCAGTGAGTTTTTGATATGTGTCGAATTGAATTATATTATAATATCATAGAAGATTAAATTCAAAGCAAGAGAAAGAGGTACCAAATGGCTGCGAAATTAAATAGAAGTATTAATAAAACTGGGTTGGAAATCCCTGAACGCTTTAACGGGATCGTAATTAATGCAAATCATTTTGAATGAAATAAAAGGTGTGATATTGGAAAAAAGCCTCTACCACGTCCGTTGGAGGAAGCCCAAGTTTTCTCATTTCCTTCAAAAAGATTAACACGTTGTACTCGAAACGTGATCCGATTACTAATTACATTTAGATTGCTATTCATTTCACCCGGTATCTGGGTTCGATCTTGATTTTTTCGCCGTATTTCGCTTTCCGGAGTGATAAATTAATTCATTGCCTTGTTTCGCAATCGGAAAGCACTTACCTTACAGCTGTGGGCGTCGTCTTTGGCAATCTGAAACGAAATGGAGGAATATTGTAATTAATACTCATATACATCGTATACATTGAAACGCCCGAATAAAGTCTATCTCTGATTGTGTTTATAGAATAATTTCTAAAGCCGTGATGACCGCGGAATTTGAGAGGTCGCCTGCTACGTAAACGACGACGATCCCAGCGAGGCCTGTTGCAATGAGTTTTTTTTAAACTTGTGAACAGAGATTTTACACCATTTGCTTTACGGCAAAGGAAAACATCATGAGGAAACCTGCATATGTCTGAGAAGCAATTTAAAGACGTATGTATAGTGCCTGAGACGGCGATAGACTCACCCTCTGTCACGTTGGCACTTAATCATCTTGGGTGGAAAGTAATAACAAAAGTGAGTGTTGTTATTACGACACCTCTACTAACCTATTCGGTGAGCATATGTATGCATGTATCTCTAAAACAATTTGCTTGGAAGCCGTTGGAATGGAGATAAACATTGCAATTATAAATATGCTATCATTATATGAGTGTGAGATTTTAATAAATATAATAATTATATTTATCCTAATAATTATATGTACTGAAATACGTAAAGAGCTTGAGGCACATTTGCTATTGCGCATATCATTCGATCGTCGATGTTAGGCAACCCTAGCCCAAGGCAGTAGTTGGATGGGTGACCGTCCGATTTCCCTGTGTACCACGGAGAGTAAGCTAACCCGTCGGTCCCGATTGCCAATTTTACATCTTTGGCAAACGCTACGGCTAAGGAAAATCTGACAACTGGTTAAACCCAGAATACAGATTTTCCTCGTAAAAGGGGTTACAAAGGTGATCAGCCACACCGTGTTGAATCAAGTGCTGATCCCTACATTACATGAGATAAGGTCAGGGAGATGATGATAAAATATAAATAAATAATAATCTATTTTCGTAATACAATTATGACTTTTGCATTCAAATACACACGTCATCAGTGTTGCAAACATTCATAGCCGCATACAGTAGTTTATAGTATCTTTGTACCTAAATGACTAAACATTTACAAATACGAAATTGTATAAATTTCACAGCTCAGTAGCAATTTAGGCAATAAGCTTAACAATGGGACCGCATACATTTTCCACATCAATGGTACGGCGCCGAAAGTGGATGGCATGTGCGCAAGTAAGGCGCACTTATCTAAGATAAGAGATCGGGCTTTTACACCTTGCGACCGGCGAGCTGTAAATTAAATTAATTACTATTAATTTTATTGAGAAGCACGTTGTACAGGTGCTATTGCGCGTATCATTCGATCTGCGAAATTAAGCAGTCCTAACCCTAGCCAGTAATTGGATGGGTGACCGGACGAATTCCCTCCGTGCCTCGGAGAGTACGTTAAGCCGTCGGTCCCGGTTGGCAATTTATCATCATGTAAAGTGTCTGAGACGGCGATGGACTCACTTAATCATCTTCGGTGAAAAGTGGGTATTGTGATTACAATACCTCTGCCTACCCATTCTGGGAATACAGGCGTGAGCATATGTATGAATGTATGATATACGAGAATACTTATATTTTTAGCACTATAATGAGGGAGCCGTGGTGGCCTCGGGGTTTGAACAGTCGCCTGCTACGCAAGCGATGCAAGTTTGAATCCCAGCGGGGCCTGTACCGATGAGTTTTTCTAAAAAACTTATGTACAGTGATTTCACACCACGTGCTTTTCGGTGAAGGAAAACATCGTGAGGAAACCTGCATATTTCTGAGAAGTAATTCAAACACGTATATAAAGTGTCTGAGACGGCGATGGACTCACTTAATCATCTTCGGTGAAAAGTGGGTATTGTGATTACAACACCTCTGCCTACCCCTTCTGGGAATACAGGCGTGAGCATATGTATGTATGTATGATAGACGAGAATACTAATATTTTTAGCACTATAATGAAATTTGAAGAAGGAACAAAATATACTGGAATCCCATAATTTTTCTGTGTGCATTCTTTATCTGTCGAACGTCGCATCGTACCAAAATCGTATCGCGTCATTTGAAGTCGGGGAAAACGAGTGAGTTTCCCGGAGACATTAGAGGAAATCGCACATCTAAAGGAAGACCAGATAAACCACCATAAAATATAATGTCAACCGCTAACTGTTCGACTACACCCGTTTAAGATAAAATTGTAATTTACTTGAGAGTATTACATAACCTCGGGAGTTCTTAAGTGCTCCCAATGACGTTGTTATTTCAAAAACTCGACCAGTTTACAGGGTGTAGTTTTGCAATGGTGTCATATTAACGGAAGTTTATATATTCTTTGAATATAGCATTAATCATTCATAAAATGATAGGCTTAATATTTTTAAGTTTGATACAAGAAAAAACAGTAAGTGTAAAATGTTCTTTCTTTTAAATGAATCGCACTTTGAATACAATAGGTTAATAAGTAGAGTATGCGCTTGGGTCATAGAACCAGCTAGCTATTTTTTTATTTTCTGGTAGAAAATTTGAAAAATACGTCATTCCGTTTAATTATTTATTTTTGTTATACATATGCTCACGCCTGTATTCACCGAAGGGGTAGGCAGAGGTGTTGTTATCACAACACCCACTTTTCACCGAATTTGATTAAGTGCCAACGTGACAGATGGTGAGTCTATCGCCGTCTCAGGCACTATACATACGTCTTTGAATTACTTCTCAGAAATATGCAGGTTTCAAAAGCACGTGGTGTGAAATCACTGTACATAAGTTTTTTAGAAAAACTCATTGGTACAGGCCTCGCTGGGATTCGAACTTGCGTCGCTTGCGTAGCAGGCGACTGCTCTAACCCCGAGGCCACCACGGCTCTATTTTTGTTATATTCAATATATACATCGATCTCCGTAAATACGGCACTTATTAAAACCACACCCATTATAACTTGCCGTTTTGTTATTTTTGATTAAATACAAGTGCCGTAGAGGCCATATAATCGTAATTGTTCCAGCTAGTCTCTGTAACGGCAGAACCGATTTTGAAACTTTCACTGGATTATAAATGGTGTTTTTTTGGGAGGAACTGGAGGAAGTAGTAATTTTTATACAAGAAAAAATAGGGTCCGCCGTATAATGCAACTACGTAAACACGTGGCTTATAAAAAATAAAACTATACTACTGACCTTTTTCATCTGTTATGCATTGAATCGAGTAAGAGTAATTACTGAGTTTCTTGCCAGGTTCTTTACAGTAAAAGCAACCTTCCGAACCTGGCGGTAGCATGTATAATCCCTACTAATATTATAAATGCTGTCTGTTACGCTTTCCCGCTTAAACCTCCCAACCGATTTTGATGACATTTGGCACAGACAATCTTTAGACCCTGAGAAAGGACATCTACGCGGGTGAAACCGCGGGGAACAGCTAGTCCTGTATAATTATGTCATTCTGACGATTTGAAAGTACTTTGTAAAAAGTCTCATCGAATGAAAATATTTTTGACTTTGACTTTGATATAAATGAACAAGTTTAACATGTCCAATGTCCAATATCTCGTGTCTATTAAATTAATAGACTTTTACTATAGTGTATGGTGACAAAGCTGGAAAATGTTGTTGGAATTCGCATTATGGCAAATTAGCGCCTTCCACTACTTATTCTGAAAGGACTTGTTCCTGAGACTTCTGATTCAATAATGAATAACTTGAAGTTTCCCAGTTGAAAGAGATTTCATGGAAATCAAACATCATTACGTTGGGATTTTCCTATATATTTTATAAAATTAAATCTGAGAAGAAATTTAAAAACTTATATAATACTATCCGTGCCCGGCAAACGTTGTATTGCAATAATTTTTTTTGGGGTGGACTACCCCTAACATTTAGGGGGATGAAAAATAGATGTTGGCCGATTCTCATAGATAAGGATAAGCACAAAAAAATTCATCAAAATCGATCAAGCCGTTTCGGAGGAAATGGCAACGAAAACTGTGACACGAGAATTTTATATATTAAAGATTACGTAAACAATGGAAATTATTTATGCAGCTTAGGTTTTGGCAAGGCGACATATTTTGTGTATTGGAACTGTATCCATGGGCTTGCATTTCATAAGTGATATAATTTATATTGTATTTAAAAAATCTATAACATTTTGAAAAGAGTAATACTGAGTTTCTAACCAGGTTCTTCTCAGTAAAAGCAACCTTCCGAACCTGGCGGTATCATGTATAATCCTGTATAATTATGTCATTGTGACGATTTGAAAGTACTTTTTTAAAAGTCTAATCGAATAAAGATATTTGACTTTGACTTTAAGGCACTAATGAACGTCGAAGAATCACCACCGGTCGGGAACTAGCCTTCCGAAAAGAACCCGCAACAAATACTAACAAACGCATAGACACCTGTCGGCCTTGACAGAGTAAGGAAACAAAGTGTTTATACATACATACATATGCTCACGCCTGTATTCCCCGAAGGGGTAGGCGGAGGTGTTGTAATCTACCCACTTTTCACCGAAGAGGATTAAGTGCCAACGTGACAGATGGTGAGTCCATCGCCGTCTCAGACACTATACATACGTCATTGAATTACTTCTCAGAAATATGCAGGTTTCCTCACGATGTTTTCCTTCACCGTAAAGCACGTCGTGTGAAATCACTGTACATAAGTTTTTTAGAAAAACTCATTGGTACAGGCCCCGCTGGGATACGAACTAGCGTCGCTTGCGTAGCAGGCGACTGCTAAAACCGAGGCCACCACGGCTATTTATAAATTACAAAATGTTTATAAATTACATAAATCAGGCAAGTGATATATGTCCATCCTATAGATTTTTGATCTTTTCTATAAGCGAAGCGTAAGGGTAATGTTGCTTTGTCTACGGGCCCGGAGATGCTCTGGAAAGGTCGAGACGCTCTGTGCAAGCTGTGGATAATATATCCTTTTATATTATGTAAAAGAGCCGTGGTGGCCTCGAGTTCGAAACCCAACGGGGCCTGAACCAATGAGTTTTTCTAAAAAAAATAATGTACAGTGATTTCACACCAAGTGCTTTACGTTGAAGGAAAACATCGTGAGGAAACCAGCATATTTCAGAGAAGTAATTCAATGACGTGTGTAAAGTGTCTAAGACGGCGATAGACTCACCATCTGTCACGTTGGCACTTAATCAAATTCGGTGAAAAGTGGGTGTTGTTATTACAACACCTCGCTTACCCCTTTCGGGGAATACAGGCGTGAGCATATGCATGTATGTTTATATTATGTAAATTCCATTATTTTTAAAACATAATAATTTGCGTTAGAGTGCCTCTTTGTAAATCCAAAATTTTTACTTAATGCATATGATATTAACATATGGACATAAAAGAACTATTTTTTTTAAATCTCTGTCTGTCTGTCTGTTTGTTCCGGTTAATCTCCGAAACAGCTGGGCCGATTTCAACGGGATTTTCACTGGCTACTTTTATTTATAAAAAAACATTAAGCTTCCCCGGGCCACCCATGAAATGACCTCTATGCGGGTAAACAGCTAGTTATAAAGCTCAAGATTGAAAATGTAAAGTGAAACAATATAATACAATTTATATGCATGGCTCGTGCGTACAACTCAATTCGTTCCTCTAACGACTTTTGTTCCCAAGTTTTATGGGCAATTATTAAAATGTGTCGCCACCTTATTTAATAACTCCAACATCCAAGACATACGGTAATTGTTGAAATTTAAGTTATATTCCACCGATCGCGATACGGTCATGTCGTGACTTATTGTTCCTGGGGCGATGTCTGAATTAAATTAAATGGTTACGTAAGAGCTGTCATTTAATAGAAAGGCACAAAAGGTCAGCTTTCTATATTAATCGAGAATCCTTGCACGTATACATACACATAATTGTATGTAATTTGGCACCCTTTTTTGTATTTTTTTTTTATATATATAGGGTGACTTATTGTTCCTGGGGCGATGTCTGAATTAAATTAAATGGTTGCGTAAGAGCTGTCGTTTAATAGAAAGGCAACAGAAGGTCAGCTTTCTATATTAATCGAGAATCCTTGCACGTATACATACACAAAATTGTATGTAATTTGGCACCCTTTTTTGTATTTATTAATTTTTTTATATAGTGAATCCATGGGGGCAGTGATAGAGTTATGCCGGAGTCGCACCGACTAAATTCAACGGTGTTGCCGCTGCCTAATTATCTTCCGTGTTACAATACCTTTTTTATCTTAATAGGCCCCTTTCTGCGAAGCCGTGAGTTGGCACATTAAAACCGAAAAAATTCGTAAATAGGGGGGCCAACTACGATGGATAAAATAAAAAACTCAAAATATCTTTATTAAACTTCTTACAAAGTATTTTCAAGTCGTCAGAAGGACACATAAAATACATTTAACAGGATTATATGTGTTACCACCGGGTTGCGTTTGTTGAGAAGAACCTGGCAAGAAACTCAAATACTCTTTTAATTATTTTTTTTACATTGTTTGCTGATTTGACAGTATTTATGTCTCATGAATATAAGTCCATGGACCCAGTTCCAATGCTCAATTGTCAAAAATAATAACTAAAATATTACAAATATATGAGAGAATGGCGAGATAAAGCAACGCGTATTAAGAACTTCTAAGCATTGACGTTTAATTTTACAATACGCGCTGCTTAAACAATCATAGTTGGTCACCAGAACACATACAACCATAACTCATTAACGCGTTCACTGCCAACGACGCGTATGTGCGTCCAACTGTTAGAGAATTTACTAAGAAGTTGAAATGTTAGCAGTGAATGTGTTAATAGAGTCACTTTAAAAATGATTTTCAAACAACATTCGAAAACTGCTTCGCTAAAAGCAGACTGGCATATTTTTCCGGAATTTTCAATACAAATACTGCGAGACGAATCAGATCAATGGTCCGCATGTTCGGTGTTGGGGAATATATACGTGGTTTCGGTGCCAATTTCCCGAGTTGGAGCTTCGCTTTCAGAAAAACTATTTCCTGCTGAATAAACAAATGCTTCATTGGAAATTGGAGACAAACATGAAGATTAACTAATTGGACGCCGGGATTTTTTTATTTTAGTAATGTCACTAATTAACTCTAAAAAACTTATGTACAGTGATTTCACACCACGTGCTTTACGGTGAAGGAAAACCTGCATATTTCTGAGAAGTAATTCAATTATGTATGTCAAGTGTCTGAGACGACGATGGACCCACCATCTGTCACGTTGGCACTTAATCAAATTCTGTGAACAGTGGGTGTTGTGATAACAACACCTCTGCCTACCCCTTCGGGGAATACAGGCGTGAGCATATGTATGTATGTATTATTAAAAATACATGGTTAACCAGTGTAGCTAATTCAATTGAAAGTTCCAAATTACGATAACCGTCAAAAGAGCTCATCATCCCCATGATTCTAAAAACGAAATTCGATTATTCAATTAACAAAACTAAAATCAATTAGTAAAATTAGGGAGCAACTTGAAATTGTCATTTTGATCAAGTCGAGTGTTTGAGATGAAAATTGAGTTAATTGAAAATTTCACTTCAGCGAACAACTTCCGGGCACGAACTGAAAAATACAGTGGCGGAAATAATTAGTTTACAGCACTTGACACATTTCCTAACTTGGAAAAAGGAGAGGCATTCCACTTTTGTTTGAAAGAGGGAAACAGTTTTAAAAGAACCTTTATTCTATGTTACTTTTAGACCCCGCTTAACTTTCTAATTTAGTCGAGTTTTGAATTGAATATGCTTGTTCGAGACACTGTTATCCTGGATACCAATCACTTGACTTAATTTGGACATCTTTGCTATACTATTTTAAAATAATAATAGTAAAGCCTTGATGGCTTCGGGGTTTGGGCAGTCGTCTGCTAATCACCGTGGGCCCTGTACCAATGAGGTTTTCTAAAAACTTATCTGCAGTGATTTATCTCCATGACAAAAATTGCGGATGTAGGCCACGCTGCTGCCAACCTAAAGTGGAACTGGGCTGGCCACGTCTGCTGCATGTCGGATGAGCTTTGGGCGAAAATCATTACAAAATGGACACCAAATGGCAGGAAACGGATGAGATGGCGGGATGAGCTTGATGCTTTCAGAAGCGATTGGGAGAGGACTGCTGAGGACAGAGAAAGTTGGAAAAGTGGAAGGGAGGCCTTTGCCCAGCAGTGGGACACGACAGGCTAATAATAATAATAATAATATCTGCAGTGATTTCACACGATGTGCTTTACGGTGAAGGAAGCCTGTATATTATATCATGTCTGAGACACAATATGTATGTATGTAAGACATGTATGTATAGTGCCTGAGACGGCGATGGACTCACCTTCTGTCACGTTGGCACTTAATCATAATCGGTGAAATATGGGTGTTGTTGTTACAACACCTCTGCTTACCACTTCGGAGGCCCTTCATGGATGGCGCGAGCATATTTTTTTTATAATACAATATATTGCCTTGTTATATAGGGATACTTTGAACAGAGAGGAACGATAAAATCATATCTTTTGTACCCATACAAATCAATTACTCAGTGTACGTAGAATAAAATTTGTTCTTTTCCTAAGTAACAACCACGTTTTATCTCGACTTAGGTTATCAAAACAACTTGGTATTTCCATTGTACGAGAAAGAAAGGCTACATATTTTATACGAAAAAAAATATTAGTCACTTTCGCATCATTCGTAATAATAGTATGTAGGTGACGAGTATGTTAACCCATGTCAAATTTCTTATAAAGATCCTATATTCAGTTTCAGGGTTCCGCACCCCAATAGGAAAAATTACCCTCAGTGTTCGTCTGTCTATCTGTCAGGAATCTTATCCTAAGAAAGCGTGTAACAAGTTGATATTAAGATCGATTACTCTGAGCGTTGAAACCTTGGAGCTGTCAAAAATCTAACTTGATATCGACAGATGCATACCATATGCAGCATATTTTCATACATACATATGCTCACGCCTGTAGGGGTAGGGGAAGGGGTAGGCAGAAGTGTTGTTATAACAACACCCACTTTTCACCGAAGATGATTAAGTGCCAACGTGACAGATGGTGAGTCCATCGCCGTCTCAGACACTTTACATACGTCATTGAATTACTTCTCAGACATATGCAAGTTTCCTCACGATGTTTTCCTTCACCGTAAAGCACGTGGGATGAAAAAGAGTTTGGCCTATTTCTATTAACTGGGCACTACCCAGTTAATAGAAATAGGCTCGCCCTAGCAATGCCCTAGGACTTAAGCATAACTGGCGAAATCTGGGTATACTATTAATACTCCTCTGTCTACCCTTTTGGGGATTATGGGCGTGAGCATAAGTATTTATATATAAATAAAAAAAAATCGATACCTATGGAAATTTGGCAAGTCAAATATATAAATAAAAAAAATTTTGGCACATCAGGACGCGCGTCTCCGACTCGTACTTGCCCGGTTTTTTCATAATATAGTAGGTACCTTTCAAACACATGGGGTTCCATCAAAGGGTCGTAAAAGCCTTAATGCAGTCCCTTTTACTATATTTTCAATTTCCTCGGAGAGACATCACCGTCTAACGTGAAGGTTGTGTTTGATAAGGATTGTCTTTTTGACCGGAGTTGGACATGAAAGGGTTGGAAGTTTCATTTGCATAGCAGTAAATTGGATTTTTACTACTTTATTTGCATGTAGAAATGTTTTGTTGCCTCGATGGAGGTTTGAGTGAAATGCATGATGTTTTATTGGGGACTTGTATGAACTTTTCACAGAAGGGTTTTATTGCCACATGTTATCAAATTGAGGTTAGGAGGAACTTTGACCAACTTAAAACCATGTGCAAGGTCCTACATGGAAAATCAGATGCTCCGGAGCTGCATGAAGAGTTGTCTAGGATATTTGTTCCTAACAACTACATACGCGGCCGGAGACACAGTTTATTTGCAGTGGGTACAAGTCGCACAGTGGCGCGCGCTCACTCCCCAGTCCCCCGCACTCTCTCCGCTCTCAACGCTCTCTTGGTCGCCAACCCTGATTGTGATGTGTTCGCGGATGAATGGCAGACGATAATGTCAGTATGTCTGGAGTATTGTGAGGGAACGAATGAATGAATATTACTCTTAATTAGTATAATTGGCTTTTAGCCGTTCTAATTAATACATGTATAAATAAATAAATAAATAAAGATTAGATTTCTGTGTATGCATGTGCAGATGTGCATGAAAATGAGATTCATGTTATTAATATTCAAAGGGAATCTTCGGAACCTTGCCTGCAGGGACTCCTTTTAATAATATACTTTAGTTATTACATTATATTTTTAAGGTTTGTTGTTTTTAGTCATAAAATAAGCCATAATTAACACGAATAAATTATAATATTGTGAATGTTTGTGTGTTTGTTACACAACTTAGGCTAATATGTAAAAGCGCATTTAAACGAGTTTGAATGAAATTTACCACATCGATGCATAAAATCCCGGAAAATGTTGCTTTTCTGGACTAAATAATATGAATCACTTAAAACTAGTTATTATAATATTGTATCTATAAATAAGTATATTCCTTATTCCAATGAATGTTATTTTAGGTTCACTAATGAAAACTCAAACCTTAGAGTTCTCTCAGCACCACCGACACAATATACATATTACAAACAGTATGGTAACTAGGGATTAAACGTTCGAAAAGACACATTCATATTGTCGCACGCATCAACGGTATTCTGAGCACCGCTGGCACTGCTGACATTTACCTGTTTCACGTCATGCCTGATTGCGTAATACGTCATTCACGTGTTTTACAATCTTCACAACTTCAAAGAACAAATGAACATTCATTTGATAGAAAATCTAATTTAAAACTTTAAGAGTTTCAACGCTTCAATAAAATCAAATCAAATCAAAAAGTTTTATTCAACATAAGGGACACTTGGTACACTTATTGAACGTAATTTCTCTTACACTAACTTAGGTTAATTTACTACCGTTTCTAAATGTAATCCTGTCAGGAGAAGAAACGGCGAAACAAACTCCCCGGCTTTTTTCCATGTGTCCCTTCTTTATACATAGGGTTGTTTTAGTACAATTTAATGGAAGAGTGAGCAACTCGTTGCCATGCCTGACTATCATCAATATACTCACACTATAATATACTTTTTCACAACGTTTCTTTTTGATGATTGCCTTAAAACTTAAAAATGGTCACATATATAGCGTAAAAGGTTAATAAAACGTGACCATTTGCCATACTGCTTGGTAGAGTTAATTGTATACTATGTCACTGCTGCAGAGGCGACTCGTGTCAATCAAAAGACATTTAAAGCATGACATCAGTCTTTAAAAATGAAAATTACAAAACCATGAACGAGAGGGTTTAATTCGAAAATTTTTCAAATGTAATCAAACGCTGTCATCGTTTTGCTAACGAGGAAAAATTAAACGGAATGATATACGATATGGCCTGAGATCGATGAGGTCATAGAAAAAAATATAAAGATACCGGATAGTCAGCTTCCTATGTTACTCGAGGAGTTGCCAACACATAAAAGCGCGCGTGTGTGCTGTCACGATTTCTGAGCGCTCAGCAAAATTAGTAAGGATGAAAATGAAAATGAAAATGATTTATTCAGTTTAATCACTGGTAAGGCACTAGCCTTCTGAGATGTCGCGCTATATAGACAGATAATGACTGCGCATTCGAGGTCAGCGGTCATAACTCGTGATGGCAGCTGTAGAAAGATCTCGGATCACGTCGTAGCACTGCAATAATTGAACCTAACCATCATCTTCCTGGCCTTATCCCAAACATTGTTGAGGTCTGTACTTGATTCAATCCTTTGGCTGTAGAGTTATTAACTTGTATTTTACATACATACATACGCTCACGCCTGTATTGCCCGAGGGCAGAGGTGTTGTAATAACAACACCCACATTTCACCGAAGACGATTAAGTGCAAACGTGACAGATGGTGAGTCCATCGCCGTCCCAGACAATATACATACGTCTTTCAATTACTCCTCAGAAACTCAGAATATGGCGGTTTCCTCACGATGCCTTCACTGTAAAACACGTGGTGTGTAATCACTGAACATAAGTTTTCTAGAAAAACTCATTGGTACAGGCCCCGCTGGGATTCGAACTTAAGTCGCTTGCGAAGCATGCGATTGGTCAAACTCCGAGGCCACCACGTCTTCCAATGTTTTTATCTGTTTGTTATTCGCTAATCTTTACATTCTCTGGAATGAAACAGGCCGGTAGCGGATTTTATAAGAATTGAGGATTTTTTTTATTTAATAAGAATTAACATGAATCCATGAAATGGGTTATACCGCGTTATTGACGCGGTATGTAATATTGTCAATGTTCCACCAAAATTAACACGGAGTTTTAGATGGGAAGATTCTCAGAGGAAGCCAATCTTCTGTTACCATTTAATTTTGCGTCGATGGCGTGAAGGTTCTGTGATTGATGGCAGGTCAGGGAATTCACACATTTGTCAAGAATGGCCGACAAACGATAAAATAACGATTTGTGTTCGTGTATTTTATTGGTGTCAAATTATAATTACGTTGTTTTTGATTCGATATTTTCATACATATTATTATAAAGAGCCGTGGTGGCCTCGGGGTTTGAGCAGTCGCCTGCTACGCAAGCGACGCAAGTTTAAATCCCAGCGGGGCCTGTACCAATGAGTTTTTCTAAAAAACTTATGTACAGTGATTTCACACCACGTGCTTTGCGGTGAGGAAACCTGCATATTTCTGAGAAGTAATTCAATGACTTATGTAAAGTGTCTGAGACGGCGATGGACTCACCATCTGTAACGTTGGCACTTAATCATCTGCGGTGAAAAGTGGGTGTTGTGATTACAACACCTCTGCCTACCCCTTCGGGGAATTCAGGCGTGAGCATATGTATGTATGTAGCCTGTCTTCTCCCACTGCTGGGTAAAGGCCTCCCATCCACTGTTCCAACTTTCTCTGTCCTCAGCAGTCCAATCGCTCCTGAAAACATCAAACTCATCCCGCAATCTCCTACGAGGCCTGTTGCGTTGTCGTCATAAAAGATTTGTGAAAAAGCATATTGATAAATAATTTTATTATTTTACTAACTGTGTCCCGCAGTTTCACTCGTATAGAGTTCGTTTCATGGGTGGTATTTTGTCACGATACCCTAATTTAAAAAAAATTGCTTTAGTTAATCCTTGTAGCATCAGTTATGCTATCAGCTATCAGTGAAAGTCCCGTTAAAATCGGTCCAGCCGATTCAGATTACTCAGAATAAACAGACTGATAGACAGACAGAGAATAATACTCAATTTTTTTTATACATGAGCCGTATATACTTTCATATGCATTTTGTGAAAAAGCTGTTGATTTGGAATTACGAATAGATACTTTAATTTAAGTTATAATATATATAATAGAAAACATAAAGGTCTAAGATAGTAATTAGTTTAAAAATAACTCCATCTCATTTTGTGATACGGATTATGAAAAGAGATGGATATCGCTTTAGACCGAGTTAGGTCCAGTTTTCCTCCATCCTTTGTTATAAAAGGGAAAATGTTTCGTATTTTTTTTATATTGCAGGAACTATTATTTTAGTTACGTACTAATTTTACGTATGAGCAAAGCATAGCCTTCCAATAAACAACATAATAAAAAACACTATAGTATTACCTACGGGCGCACAGCGTGAGTGCTAATGGAAAATTGTGGGCCTTTTGTTGGAATATCGACATACATTATTAACGGATCTTTTGCACGCTTCTAGTTATATACAGTACTAGTTGCGCCCCGCAGTTTCACTCGCTTAGACTTCTGTCACGGCAAAGATTGGTGGTACCAACTCAGAAATCTTCGTGAGCTCATGCACAACACTTTGATCATCACATTATATACATAGCTTACGATTATTCAAAGAACATACAGACAAACATATTTTTTTGTAGACTAGCTACCGCCCGCGACTTGCTGCGTGTGGAACTAGTTACTTTGGGCTATCGCTTACTTAAACCCGCGATTAGTCTTAGCTTTATCTATACTAATATTATAAAAAGGAAATTTTTGTACGCATGTTTGTATTGAATAAGCTCCGAAACTACTGGATTCATTTGATAAATTATTTCAGCAATGGATAGCTATACTATCAGTGAGCCGGAGCCGTGGTGGCCTTGAGGTTTGAGCAGTCGCCTGCTACGCAAGCGACGAAAGTTCGAATCCCAGCGGGGCCTGTACCAATGAGTTTTTCTAAAAAGACTTATGTACAGTGATTTCACACCACGTGCTTTACGTTGAAGGAAAACATCGCGAGGAAACCTACATATTTCTGAGTAGTAATTAAATGACGTATGTAAAGTGTCTGAGACGGCGATGGACTCACCATCTGTCACGTTGGCACTTACCTAATCATCTTCGGTGAAAAGTGGGTGTTGTGATTACAACACCTCTGCCTACCCCTTCAGGGAATACAGGCGTGAGCATATGTATGTACTATCAGCGAGGAACATAGGCTGTACTTTATCCCCGTACTCTAACGGGAACGAGAACTACTCGGGTGAAACCGCGTGTCGTCCGCTAGTGATATATAACCCAGTAACCTTCCTCGATAAATGGGCTATGTAACACTGAAATATTTTTATAAATCGACCAGGAGTTCATGTGATTAGCACGTTCAAGCAAACAAACAAAATCTTCTGCTTAAGTATAGATATAGATGACTTAGAAATGAGATACCAATTTCATATTACTTTGGGTTGAATTCAACTACTTTTTAGACAGGTTGATAGATCCTAATGGAATCTCATTTTCCGTTTGAAATTTGCAGTTGCCCGAGAGGACCCTTCCTTACCATGAGTTATTATTTCCATGATATATGATAGACATATGACGTATATACATCTGTCACTGACACAGCTAAACTATTATTACACTAAAAGCTTCATGGTTGGGCCCCTGTATCGTTTTACAGTGCTGACAACGCAACTCCGAGAAAGGAGAATACCATAGTGTAAGGTGATAGCTATTGAGAAGCCATCGCAAATACCATGTTTAACAGGAAAACACCTTTAAACAAGTAATTTCATTTAGTTGAGAACCGATATAAAAGTGAAATTGCTCATAAAGTAGAGTGTATTTTCTAGTGGTTCATGTTACAGAAGGTGTGTGTTTAGTCACAATATAACGGTTAAGACATTTATATTTGAGAAGCAAATTATGACCACATTATAAATATAAGATTACTAAGAGCCTTGTGACCTTGGGGTACGCAAGCGACGCAAGTTCGAATCAAGTGTTTTCACACCACGTGCTTTACGGCATATGTCTGAGAAGAAATTCAACACGGCGATAGACTCACCATCTGTCCAGCGTTCGCACTTTTAGTGAAAGTAGGTGTTGTTATACTCTCACCTATCCCTTCGGGGAATACTGGCGTGAATTTTAATAAGAAAATACGATCACTCAAGTTTTAAATATTATTTTTTTTACCAAATTTGTCAAAGTAAAATGAATTCTCGATTTGAAGTTTAGAATTTTTTGTAGACACTTCAATGACGTAAACGACCACGATGTGATACCTCTGACGTAACGCCAAAACCGCTAATTATCTCGTAGATGCGCGTCTGTGTGAGTTTGTATTTTTGAACGATTTGTTCCTCATACACACATATGCTCACGCCTGTATTCCCCGAAGGGGTAGGCAGAGGTGTTGTAATCACAACACCCACTTTTCACCGAAGATGATTAAGTGCCAACGTGACAGATGGTGAGTCCATCGCCGTCTCAGACACTTTACATACGTCATTTAATTACTTCTCAGAAATATGTAGGTTTCCTCACGATGTTGTCCTTCACCGTAAAGCACGTGGTGTGAAATCACTGTACATAAGTTTTTTAGAAAAACTCATTGGTACAGGCCCCGCTGGGATTCGAACTCGCGTCGCTTGTGTAGCAGGCGACTGCTTAAACCTCAAGGCCACCACGGCTGTTCCTCAATTCCGTACTACTTGTTTTTAACTAATGTCTCTACTATGCCCTTTATTATTACAACCTTTGAATTGAAGCGCCTCTAGCGAGAGAATATCGAACTATAATTGACATCAAATGAATGTTTTCATATTATTCGTTCCGAGAACTCTGTTTACATGCTCGCCATAGATAACCAAAATGACTTCCAACGTGAAGTTTTATCATTATTTTTTTATTATCTGACATTTACAACAAATCTTATTTCAGCTAAGAACCTAGATCACGAGGCTTTAAAAACCTAAACATATCACATGCCCGCCATCAACACGGCGCATCGGCAGAACTCATACCTGGGAGACTATTATACAACTAAATACGAAGTTTCGGTCGAAAGCCCTTATTCGTTCCAAAATTACGTCCGAATGTGGTTCAAAAGTCTGTTTGATTTTCGTTTGCAAAGTTTCGTTTTCGCAGAAATAAAGTAGACCCCCTGTTAGGAAAGAGAGAGCAATTTTTTCAAAAACTTGTGCTAGGATAATAATATTTCCACGGAAAAATAATAGGATTTTTATTTACCTTTTCAATGTCCATTTCAAAACTTGTGCTCCAAATAACTATAATAGTTTCAAAGCTTACTCTATTTCAAATATCTGCAACTGCCTTAATGTATTGTCTATACTCTTTTAATAGTAAAAGCTCAGTTTTTTTAAATGCACTCCAGCTGTAATTTTTCCTCGAAGTAAAAAACAATACGGCCTCTCATGACATACGTCATCATATTTTACAGAAAAAGTTAATGCCGCCTAACGTCATAATACTGCCGTTTCTATTACGATTCATATTTTACCATCTCCATATTTTATATTATTGTATTTTATACGGTAAATATTTTTATTGCGTTCCGGTGAAGCCATTATACGGTTTTTTGTGCGGTTATAAAACTAGATATACTTATATGTTGTTACATCGTGTAGGTTAAAGAATATACTTTTTTTTAAATAATTGATGCCATAGTATATTAACGCTAATTGGGCCGGCAGTACACTCATATTTGATGAAAAATTATGATTAAAATGTGCTGCCAAGTTTACGAGTAAAACATATTATAGAGTAGTATATAAGCAAATTTAAAAAATATTAATTTTAAATAAAAAGAATATGCTCACGCCATCCCAGAAAAGGTCCCCGAAGGAGTAACAGAGGTGTTGTAACAATACCCACATTTCACCGTGCCAACGTGACAGAGGGTGAGTCCATTTCCATGGTGCCTGGCTGAGTTTCTTAACGATTCTTATCCGAAGGCTAGTTTCCAAACCGGAGAGACCAGGATCTAAGCTGAATAAAGCATATTCCTTTTAATTTTCATATTTAGTAACGCGATAACCGTATATAACGATTGTATATAACAATAAATTCGATCTTTCGATAAAGTTTTTATATTCTAGTAACTTAGTCTTTAGAATTGATCCCGTTATCCCTTCAAAATAAATCCAATGATCCATTAACTCAACCCGTTTAATAGACAGGCTTCTTAGATCGCTATTCTACCAAAATCTTCCCTAGTTTTTATCTATCGTAAGGAATACGATAGCTTCGAAAAATATTTAAAGTTCCATATAAATGAGATTTTCTCAGATTCCATCTTGTTTACAAGTGTTTCACGTTCTGTCGCTATTTAACTATTACATACATACATATATATGCTCACGCCTGCATTCCTCGAAGGGGTAGGCAGAGGTGTTGTAATCACAACACCCACTTTTCACCGAAGATGATTAAGTGCCAACATGACAGATGGTGAGTCCATCGCCGTCTCAGACACTTTACATACTTCACCGTAAAGCACGTGGTGTGAAATCGCTGTACATAAGTTTTTTAGAAATACTCATTGGTACAGGCCCCGCTGGGATTCGAACTTGCGTCGCTTGCGTAGCAGGCAACTGCTCAAACCTCAAGGCCACCACGGCTCTTTAACTGCTATATGTGTCTAACACTTATCTCACGTAAGTAAAGAGAGTGATAATTTTTCCCGTTTTCTAACATATGGCATTCATGCTTCGCCTCTAACGGTCGCAACTTGATTTTAAGGCCTACTTCCTCAATGAATGCACTCTCCAACAAAAGTATTTTTTAATACAATCCAGTAGTTAAACAGACTCTTCAGCTTTACAATATCACTATAGATATCGTGTGAAAGATGACAATACACCAAGCTACATAAAAATAGGGTCAGATCACGATTTCTAATGATGCAAATGACGTATCGTCAGTAAAATATGAACCCTAAAAAAGTCCTTGATAATGTCGTCTTTTCCTTGTATTTTAAGTTTTACCCAAACTTGGCTATTTAAAAATACATTTACCGCAGCAGCCTACAATGGATTGAGTCATGAATATGCGATGGCTTTGTCAACGGTTCCAGGCCGTAAATAAATGGACCTTTTAAGAAACTCAAGTGAAGATGTAATGAATGAGCCATTATGTTGGTAAGAATGTATGCGGGGAACTTTGTAAGTGTTTCCTGATTACATATTTGTTTCTTCTTATGCAAACGTAATATTATGTTAGGACAGTTCCGCAACGTATATAGATCTACTCCTCGACTAAGCAAAGCTTGAACTACTTACACATGATTAACTGGACCATAATAACATGCTAGTTTCCAAACTACTGGTTCTTCGCCTTTCGTAAGTGCCTTACCAGGGCCTTAACATATTAAATAATTTAAAAAAAAGAGGTTTGAGTCGCCTGTTACGCAAGCGACGCAAGTTCGAATCCCAGCGGGGTCTGTACCAATGAGTTCGGAATCGGAAGCTCTAGTAGGACTGACAAAATTACGAGTAATTAAGGTCGAGCATATTAACACCGGTTCGGAAACTAGCCTTGAGAGAAGAAGCGGTCAGGAACTGGAACCTTGCGAAAGTGCCGTCACGAGTTATGAGTGCTAACCTGTAAGTGTAAGTTCAAATTCTAGCGGGGCTTGTACCAATCAGTTTTTCTTTAAACTTATGTGCAGTGATTACACACCACGTGCTTTACGGTGAAGGAAATCATCGTGAGGAATCCTGCATATTTCTGAGAAGTAATTCAAAGACGTGTAGTACCTGAGACGGCGATGAACTCACCCACAGCCGTTTTGGCAGTAAATCCATTTTCCGTGAAATGTGGGTGTTGTTTTTACTACACCTCTGCTTACCCCTTCGGCGACCTTCTGAGTTGGCGTGAGCATTATTATTATTTATTTATTATAATTTACATCCTGATATACGCATATTCATTTCAATGTGAAATTTTAGTTCGCATTGCATTTCTAGGAACCGCATGCAATTCATTCTTGGTGTAAAATTTATTCAAACAAGCTGTCGCACACAGCTGATGAATCGACTGCATGCGAGAATCTGTACATAAAACCGCAATGCACTCCGAGTACACTTTCTATTCATATATTTGACAAAAATAAACGAATAGCTGTGGTCCGCGATTTTTCGATGTTATAACTAACTGATTAATACGTTTTTCTATTATAAAATTACTCCTTAAAACACCAGTAGAGTCGTTATAGGCGTAGGTAGTGTGATAATAAAGGCTTCATATACATTTAGTGAGAAGCTGTGAAATTGGAAATACAAACAGACTTCATGTACTTTTATATTTAGCTATATAGAAGATTAAAATAACTGTGATAAATCAAATCAAATCAAATCAAATCAAAAAGTTTTATTCAATATAAGGGACACTTGGAACACTTATTGAACGTCATTTTTCTTACGTTAACTTAAGTTAATTTACTACCGTTTCCAAAAGTAAGCCTGTCAGGAGAAGAAACGGCGAAACAAACTCCCCGGTTTTTTTTTTTTTACATGTGTCCCTTCTATATACATAGGGTTGTTTAAGTACATTTCAATGGAAGAGTGAGCAACTCATTGCCCTGTTTGGCTATCATCAATATACTCAGTTACACTATAATATGCTTTTTCACAAAGTTTCTGTTTGATGCTTGCCTTAAAACTTAAAAATGGTATCCGAGTAGTTTGTCCCATGCTTTGTGCTAAGTGATATTAAATCACTAGTTTTACCTAAAGTAAAGGAAAACATCGTGAGGAATTTTTTATATGTTTGAGAGGCATTTCAAAGTTGTATGCGTACCGGGGACGCTGATGAACTCACTATAAGTAACCTTAACACCTTATCATATTTTCTGAAAAGTGGGTCTTGCAACACCTCTACCTACCCCGTGAGGGAACCTTCTGGGATTGGAGTTATTTTTATTAAATCCGCTTATTTTTGACGTGATTCATATGAAATTAATCAGGTAAGGTCACATAAATAGAAATAGTTTATCCAACTCAAAAAAACTGAACAGTAATTTTATATAGAGTATAACAAACGATTGCAGCTAAGATCCACTTCATTGTGAATTAAAATTCAAAATTCAAAATATCTTTATTTGATTAGACTTCTTACAAACTACTTTCAAATCGTCAGAAGGACATAAATACATTATACATGATTTTAAATGTTACCACCGGGTTCGGAAGATTGCTTTTGTTGAGAAGAACCCGGCAAGAAACTCAACAATTACTCTTTTAAAAAAAAATTATACAATGTTATTGGTTACAGTATTTATATCTCATGAATATAAGCCCATGGACACGGTTCAAATGCTCAATTGTCAATTGATCAAATTGACCAAATCTCCTAACAGATAAAACGCTTCATTTTCCCATCCAATGTACAGGCCATTTCTACACCAAGTGAACAAAACTCAGTACTATGCCCTTCGAGTAGGTACTTGGGATCGAAATGAAATACGATGTACCACAGAGGAAAGTTTTTTTATTATACAGAGAGTCTTAGTATATACGTATACCGTAGAGAATCTATATAGCGTGATTCACAATATAATTAGCCCCATCTATTGGCATTGTTATACACTACTACTCAAACCTACATACTTGGCTTGTACACCAAGCATTCAACCCAGCAATGTTACTGGCACTTCGAATAACACAAAACTGACCGCGTAAACGAGCTCCTCCTACGAATAATACTTAGTACACCTTATCCCTGTGAAATGTTTTGACGCGCCCAATAGCTCGGAGGCCGTAAAACCCGTCAGTTAAGCTGACTCCCAGTGCAGCAGTTCTTTTAGCCCACACGTCAAAGTTCAGTAAGACTGGAAATGTAACACGCCCTTGGGAATCCTGGGCGAGGGCCAAGCGGGACACACGGGAGAGAATTTTGTTAAGAAACGTCGCAAGTTTATCTATATCTATACAGATAAATAAATTTGAAGTGTCTGTTACCTATACCTAATTAAATTAGTGAAAAACTGTTTCACTAGTTGCCTATGAAAGTATATACGGCACTCCGTCTGTCCGTCTAAGTGTTTGTTTGTTCAGGGTAATTTGCAGGCTGGATTGATTTTAGAGTGACTTTCACTGTCAGAGAGCTGATGTTACCAGGAGCAACTATGCTTTTTATTAATATAATAAAGCGCTAAAAATAACAAAAAGTGCAGTATACAGTTTTAGGAGATCTCATAGCACAGTTGCTATTGCGCATATCATTCGATCGGCGATGTTAAGCAACCCCAACCAAGTCAATCATTTGGGTGACAGCCCGAGTCCCCCCGTGCCCCGGAGAGCACGTAAATCTGTCGTCTCCGATGACAGTTGAACATCTTTAGCAATCGCTACGGGCAGCCGGAGGTCTATCAGAGTCTGGTTAATTACAAACTATCGACTTTAATCGTAAAATGGGGTTACGAAGGTCTGATAGGCAGTCGCTTCGTATAAAAATCAGGTGATCAGCCACATGGGGTTAAATCAAGTGCCGACCCCAACAATACATGGCATAAGACTGGGTAGGGAACGAAAGGCCAGGTTTTGGATGTAGTGTAAATATTGTGGTTTATTTAAAGGTATGACTGCCTCGTTGGTCTAGTGGTTAGTATGTTCGCCTGCTGATCACGAGGTCCCGGGTTCGATTCCCGGGTCGGGTAAAAAATGTATACTGGATTTTTCTGTCAAGAAATTCACAATAAAATGCCCGGAGTTTGGAAGTTGGCGGTGTTTCCACCCCCGTGCCTCGGAAAGCACGTTGCACCGTTGGTCCTCCGCCTGATCTCTCTCCGGTCGTGTCGGATTGCCTCCCATCGGACTATGAGAGTGAGGCAATAAAGAGTGCACTTGTGTTTGCGCACACACGCGTGCACTATAATATCTCCTGCGCACATGGCTGATCCTCGATGAGATTAGCTGCCGAAACGGAAATTCGGTAGGAGATCATTATTGCAAAGGTACCGTACAAAATGAAAATCCGTGAGTTTCCGTTCTAATTCTGTGAGTGCTTAACAACCCCGTACCTTGTTTGGGATTAACATCCTAACTTCTTACACCAGGGACTGGAAGGCTCATCGTAAATTCAACAAAAACAGGAAAAAGCCAACGGAGAGCAATTATTATTATTAAAATTATTAACCGTAATTTATTTGATCAAACGATATCCCGCGAGAGAGGAACAAAACTGATATTTTTATTTTCGCTTGTAACAACATTTTTGGCGTAGATGTTTTAAATACTTATGTGAAGCGTTTCTTGCTTTTTATTGCTTCTCTCGCCTTACACATCAAGGGTTTGTAGAAACTGAAAATGATGGCCATGGGGGCGACACAACTTTGAATCCGAGCAGGGCCTAAACCAATGAGTTTTTCTAAAGCCTTATGTACAGTGATTTCACACCACGTGATTCACGGTGAAGGAAAACATCGTGCGAAGACCTGCATATGTCTGAGAAGTAATTCAAAGACGTATGTATAGTGGCAAGTGGTTACGTTGGCAATTAATAAATAATCTTTGGTAAAAAGAGGGCATTGTTATTACAATACTTCTGCCTACCCCTGCGTGGAATGCAGGCATGAGCATATATAAATAATAAATAATTATAATATAATTAACATAAATTACTCACATTAGTGAAAATTGCATCAGCATGTATACTGTGAAAGAAAAGTAAAAAGAATCTTATTTACAACTATCTGTGCCCCGCGGTTTCACCCGCGTAGATTTGGTTTAATATAATACCCGTTTTCGCAATAACAGGTAGCCTATGTCCTTTCTCATGGTCTAAAGATTGTCTGTGCCAAATTTCATCAAAATCGGTTGAGAGGTTTAAGCGGGAAAGCGTAACAGACGGAGTTACTTTCGCATTTATAATATTAGTAGGGATTTGAAATTAACAGCTCCACTAAACATGCATAAGTAAAAATATGTTAATATACGAATGTTTTCAGTCTGTCTGTCAAGCTAATGTCTGAAAGAGCTGGTTCAATTTTTAGGTATATTCACTGGCTATGCCTAATAGTTGATGTCATAAGGAGTACGTAGCATGGGTTACGTTTATAAAATATGCTCACGCCATCCCAGAAGGGTCCCCGAAGGGGTAAACAGAGGTGTTGTAACAACACCCACATTTCACCGAATATGATCAAGTGCCAACGTGACAGAGGGTGAGTCCATCGCCGTCTCAGGCACTATACATACGTCTTTAAATTACTACTCAGAAATATGCAGATTTCCTCACGATGTTTTCCTTCACCGTAAAGCACATGGTGTGAAATCACTGCACATAAGTTTTTTAGAAAAACTCATTGGTACAGGCCCCGCTGGTATTCGAACTTGCGTCGCTAGCGTAGCAGGCGACTGCTCTAACCCCAAGGCCACCACGGCTTCGTTACGTTTATTTAAAATAATTGGGTTCCGCAATATACAGACACCCATGAAATTAATTCTACGCGAGTAAAACCATGAAGCACACTAGTATGCATATATAATTCAACAGGCTAACCAAATTGCCAGAAAGAAACTCACCTTCGCCCACACCGTTCCTTTTCACTTTCATCAAAACCTTAATGTTTTATGCATTCAAAAGTTCACCAGTCTTGGTAAGCGTGTAAAAATTAATTTCATTAAAAAGATATCTGGTTTGTTTGTATAATGGGCCTTTTTACAATTGTTACAAGCTCAACTAAACACTAGAATCACTCCAGAGTTTAATTTCGTGGAAGGAAATAATTTTCTCAAAAACGGCATTTATTTTAGTTTCTTTTAAGTCAAATTCAAAGTCAAAAATATCTTCATTCGATTAGACTTTTTACAAAGTACTTTCAAATCGTCAGAATGACATAATTATACAGGGTTATACATGATACCGCCAGGATCGGAAGGTTGCTTTTACTGAAAAAAACTTTACAAGAAACTCAGTAATAACTCTTTTAAAAAATATTATACAATTTAAAGAATACAAAATAAATAATTTAAGAAACGTTAGTTCATGGATAAAGTTTCAATGCACAAATGTCGATAAAAATTAACATAACTAAAAATCTAGTACATCTACTTATAAAGTCAAAGTCACAGGTATCTTTATTCGATTAGACTTTTTACAAAGTACTTTAAAAGCGTCAGAATAACATAATTATACAGGATCACACATGCTACCGCCAGGTTCGGAAGATTGCTTTTACTGAGAAGAACCTGGCAAGAAACTCAGTAATTACTCTTTTCAAAAACATTATACAATTTAAAAAATACAAAATAAATAATTTAAGAAACGTAAACTCATGGACAAAGTTCCAATGCATAAATGTCGATAAAAATTAACATAACTAAAAATATAGTACATCTACGTATAATTAAATGCGTAGCTTGAGATGACCATTAATTTAATTTTATGAATCCAACAGAAGTAACATAAGCTTTATAAGTAGTAAAGAATCTAGGTCTATTTAAATAAGAACGTTTGTTTGTTTGAGCGTTAGGGTTGTCAACCAAAGATTTTATATTTTACTCTTTTACTGTCTATACCCCGCGGTTTTACCCGTTTCACTAGACTTAACTTCTTTGGTAGCTTTTTTTAACGGAAACTTATGTAAAAAAAATAAACTCTCCCTTGTAACATTAGCTATCTGTCAGTGACAGTATCGTAAGAGTCGGTCAGCCGTTTCAGAGATTACCCTGAACAGGTATACTTTTATACGCATTTAGTGTGAAGCTGTTTGCAGATTTGACGAAAAACTTGAAAATTGTTGGTGGACAGTTCTGGGAAGGCGTGAAGATATATTAACATTATTAACGTTAAACGTTAATTAGAGAATCTGATATATGAACTAACATAACATGTATAAAAATATAATATTCAAATAACTAAGTATAAAAGGGCTCTCTTCGTCCTTTAGTGGACACTAACACTGGCCGTTGGATTGCAACTATAAATCCGGCTCCAAGTTCCGCTCCGTCACGTTTCATTGTGCTGATGCTGTGAATGAGGGTGTTTGGCGATGAAACTGGGGCGTTGTGATGTTGCTCCAGTTATGCTATATGATATTATTGTTGTTTATCATTCTTTGTTAGTTAAAGAATGATAATCTATTTATTAGCCTAAAACTTATGTGTAGTGCTTTACACCACGTATTTTACGGTGAAGGAAAACATCGTGAGGAAATCTGCATATTTCTGAGAAATAATTCAACGACGTATGTAAAGTATCTGAGACGGCGATGGACTCACCATCTGTCACGTGGGCACTTAATCAATTTCGGTGAAAAGTGGGTGTTGTGATTACAACACCTCTGCCTACCCCTTCGGGAAATACAGACGTGAGCATATGTATGTTTTTATAGATATCCTGGTCCAGTATGTGCTGAGGATCCACCTGGTGATGGCCCGTGCAGATTGCGTGTCGTTACATTGAGTACAAGTACAAATATTTCACGTGGCAAAGGCAGCAAGGGCGTACTGCAAGCAGACCAGACGGACGTCCGCAGGTTGATTGACCCCCAACTAATTATAATAGCGTAATAAAGTATTGTAACATTTTTATAAATATTACCTGTTAAACAAACTTTTAATAATATAAGACCCACGAACATACCACTAAGTCTTCATAACCCAGGACTGTTGACACTGTCTGGAGAGTATAAGTAAGTACTAAATGGAAATTCTCTCTCACAAAGGAGCGGTCGGAATGCTCCGTAGCTACTGTGGATTAGTTGAGTGCTGTTTTCTAACATTGCATTTTAGAATTCTACGTGTTTTAGTTACAGTGTTTTACTTCGGATGCTTTCAAATTATTTTGCTCGCGCCGTAAGAATTTGGTTTGACAGGTAAGTACTTACACAGTTGACATCGTAACCAAGTAATGAGGTGCCTTTTTATCAGCTTTTTTTTTTTTATTCTATTAGAATTTTTAGAAAGTACTTTCAAATCGTTAGAATGGCATAATTATACAGGATTATACATGCTACCGCCAGGTTCGGAAGGTTGCTGTTACTGAGAATAACGTGGCAAGAAACTCAGTAATTACTCTTTTTAAAAAAAATATATACAATTTTAACAATACAAAATAAATAATTTAAGAAACATAGGATACAGTGGGCCCGTGGAGTGAAGAGCGGAGGTGGTCTTGGGGTTTGAGCATCCTGCTGCGCTAGCGACGCAAGTTCGAATTCCAGCAGGGCTTGTACCAATGAGTTTTACTAAATACTTATGTGCAGTAATTTCACACCACGTGGTTTACGGTGAAGGAAAACATCGCGAGGAAACCTGTATATACATATCAAGTTAAAAATATATAAAAAAGCCTTATATTTTTTTAAATTGTTGTTAATGCTATTTAGTTTTGGGATAGTTTTGTCTCATGTTCCACATATCATCTAATAAGCATCGAACCTTGAACCCTTACCTTAAACCAGTACAGCTTCACTTTATCTCAAAAATCTAAACTCGATACATACATACAGATAAATAAAATTGAAGTCTCAGTTTGTAATTCCCAAAAAACAGCTTTTCACTAAATGCATATGTAAGTAGATACGATACTGAAATGAAAAAACTATTTAAAAAAAATTTCTCCTTCCGTCTGTCTGTCTGTTTGTTCCGGCTAATCTCCAAAACGGTTGGACCCATTTAAACGGGACTTTCACAGGTAGATAGCTAATGTTACAAAGAGTAACTATTTTTTAATAAAAAATATTAGTCCATGAAATTAACTCTATATGGGTAAAGCCACGAAGCACAGCTAAGTAAGTCATAAGTATTGTTCTACTTAATTGTAACACTCTTGGCAGAGCGGTCGTGTTCGCAATGACATTCAAAGTCAAAGTCAAGGTCAAAAGTAAAAAGTCAAAGTCAAAAATATCTTGATTATATCGATTGGACTTTTTACGAAGCACTTTCAAATCGTCAGAAAAGACATAATTTACAAGATTCTACATGCCACCGCCAGGTTCAGAAGGTTGCTTTTACTGAGAAGAACCTGGCAAGAAACTCAGTAATTACTCTTTTCAAAAAAAAATATTATACAATTTAAAGAATACAAAATAAATCGCTTACGAAACATAAGCTCATGGACACAGTTCCAATGCACAAATGTCGATAAAATTAACATAATAAAAAATCTAGTAGCTCTACTTATAACTAAATACGTAGCTTGAGATGACCAGCCCCCACAAGCAGCACCTGTTCACAAGTATGACGTGAATGCCAGCCATTCAGTCACTTAGGACTCATGCTTTACGAGAGCATTCGTTGATAGAGCCACTCATCACATCTTTAATCTGGTCCATCCATCTCATTGAGGATCGTACCCTCAAGTATACCTCATGTATCACCAAACGCTCTATAGATGCGTCTCCACGTCGCGACACATGCCCAAAGAAGACGAGGATGCGATATTTAACTGTAATAAGTAATTAGCTTCCTGACCTTATCCCATACATTGTCGAGGTCGGCACTTGATTCAACCCGATGTGACTGATCAACTGAATTTTATACGAAGCGACTGCCATCTGACCTTCGCAACCCCTTTTTTACGAGTAAAATCGGTGATCTGGGTTAAACCAGTTGTCAGACTATTTAGGCCTCCAACTGACCAGTAACGATTGCCAAAGATGATAAATTGGCAACCGGGACCGTCGGATTAACTTGCTCTCCGAGGCACGGAGGAAACTCGGGCGGTCACCCATCTAACTACTGGCTAGGGTTAGGGTTGCATAACTTCGCTGATCGAATGATAAGCGCAATAGCAACTGTGCCACGCGCTCTTCTTAACTGTAATAGGTATAAGGACGGAAAAAGTTTAGTTTTTTTTTATATTTAAAATAAACTTACTAATGCCCTGTAGGTACCAAAAATGTACGCCTATTTACCCCGTATATTTTGCTCGCGGCCGGACAGATATCCAATACTTAATAAACACCATCAACAAACATTGTTCCAAATAAAAAAATATTTCACCGATGTCAGAAAACTGACAATACTTTTATGCACAACGCAACATTTTCGCAAAAGTGACATAACGATACAAAATGTATTTTAATTTCAATCAATTAAAATACAAATTCCGAATTTGCCGGGAGCTATATCACTCAATTTATAGCAAATTGTTGAATTCAAAACATGCCGGAAGTTAGCAATAATTTATTGTTTTATGAGTAGGGTTGTCATACCATTATAATTAGTTTCTTACTACCCGACTACGGCGAAGCAAAAAGGAGGATTATGACTTTGACCAGTACGTATTTATGTATGTTCACCTGTCCCCTTATATGCTCACAACATCCCAGGAGGGTCCCTGAAGGGGTAAGCAGAGGTGTTGTAACAACAATACCCACATTTCACCAAATATGATTAAGTACCAACGTGACAGAGGGTGAGTCCATCGCCATCTCAGGCAGTATATATACGTCTTTAGAATTACTTCTCAGACGTGAAAAAATTGCATATAAGTTATTAGAAAAACCAATTGGTGCAGGCCCCGCTGGGATTCGAACTTGCGTCGCTTCCGTAGCCGGCGACTGCTCAAACCCCAAGGCCACCACGGCTTTTGAGATTTGTAATTTGTCAGGTTTTCGTTTTTCTACTTAATTTTTCTTTCTTTTGAATAATTATTAGAACTCATCTACGCATAATATTAGTCCAAAGTGTGAATAAAATTGAAGAGGATATTTGTGATAAGAATTAATCTAAATGCAGATGACAATAAATGCGATACTTAAATAAAAATAACAATTAAAAAAAGTTCCAGCTAATCTCAGAACAGCTGAACTGATTTACCCGGGACTTTCCTTGCACATATTTATACAAAATCAAAGTCAAAGTCAAAAATATCTTTATTCGACTAGACTTTTACAAAATACTTTCAAATTGTCAGAATGATATAATTATACAGGATTATACATGCTACCAGGTTCAGAAGGTTGTTTTTACTTTGAAGAACCTAAAAATAGAAATAAATTATTTAAGAAACATAAGCCCATGGCCACAGTTCCAATGCAGAAATGTCGATAAAAATTGACGAGTAAAAATTTTTTAACACACAAACTTGTACACTAGGCTTTGTGTTTAAGTTCGTGATGACCTTTGTGCAAAATTTTACACAGTTTAAAACATTATAAAATACCCCAAGCCTCATGGCAGCCCTACCACAGCATAATGCTATTATTTTATTAAGTGCTCCACAATACCGGATGCAATTTGCATTTAGTAACATAACATTCAAATGTACTTGTAACATTAACATTTCAAAAATTCAACCATCTAATTTACCGCGATGTATGAAATGTTTTGTAGGAATTCGGCGTGCGGATAATTTAATAAAGATGTCATTATTTAGTCAAAATGGCGATTAGATTACATTCAAATTGTACAAAGGGATTTCGAGTAAATACTTTTGTATTTTAGGAAAATGTGATCCGTTCATTAAACCGACTTAGAACAGCGGTGCTCGAATAATACTAAAACGTGCGAATTATTTACGTGACTCTGTGAAGTGCGCACTCTACGAAACATAAAAACTCCACCTTAAGATATAAATTTCATTGTTACTTCCGACCGCACTATCGCCTGCGTCACCGCTAGATTTCACATACACCCCCACAGGGGTGGAACTTCGAAAAACTCTTTTGTAGTTCATACCTATACCTCAGAAAGCATAAACCCTTTTTTTAATATTCGGTTTGGTGTTCTTATATGTATCGTATGCTTAATAGTAACAGCCGTGGTGGCCTTGAGTTTTGAGCAGTCGCCTGCAACGTAAGCGCCGCAAGTTCGAATCCCAGCGGGGCTTGTACCAATGAGTTTTTCCAAAAAACTTATGTACAGTGATTTCACACCACGTGCTTTACGGTGAAGGAAAACATCGTGAGGAAACCTGCATATTTCTGAGAAGTAATTCAATGGCGTATGTAAAGTGTCTGCGACGGCGATGGACTCACCATCTGCCACGTTGGCACTTAATCATCTTCGGTGAAAAGTGGGTGTTGTGATTACAACACCTCTGCCTACCCTTTCGGGGAATACAGGCGTGAGCATATGCATGTATGTATGTATGTTAAGTACTAATATCTGAAGAAGTGTATGAAAAGGTGTAGGAAAATAAATGACGCAAAAAAAATATAATAAGGATGATTTTGGACAGCAGTGAGGGTAGGCAGAGATCTGCCTACCCTCACGCAATACAGTGTAGGCAAATGTGTGTAGTTCACTAATTAACGATTTCACGAAGTTTCAATTTCTCACCTGTAATATGCCAATATTTAAGCGTGGCATTTTCCGATCAAAATAAGGCGTGAGTAATAAATTTCAAGCATTTTCAATCATATGCCAAGCTGCGGGTGCAAGCTTAAAGCTTTACGGCAAAGTTTGGTAGTTAAAATTAGTTTTTAACTTATTTCGATCAACTTATGTTACCGCCACTTACATACTTAGGAGTTTACAAAGTTTGAGCATATGTGAGAGGATTCAATTTACTTTGTAAGCACCTACTGTAACTTTGTATTGAGTAAAATGATAGTTAAAGTATATCAAAAGTAAGTAAATTCAAATTCAAATTCAAAAATATGTGTATGTGAGACTTTTTACAAAGCACTTTCAAATCGTCAGAAAGACACGATTACATAGGATTATACATGCTACCGCCAGGTTCGGAAGGTTGCTTTTACTGAGAAGAACTTGGCAAGAAACTCAGTAATTACTCTTCAAAAAAAAATTACAGCTAGTAATACAATATAAATCATAAAAAAGATGTATAAGCCCATGGACACAGTTCCAGTGCACAAAAGTCAATATAAAAAATAAGAACTACGAATAATTGTGTAGCTTGAGATTACTAGGTAAGTAAGGTTCGTAGTAGGTACGTGGGAAACAGTGGTATTTGCCTACTTCCATGCACTGATTCAAAGAATAGATACGTTATGCTCTCACAATACGAATGCAAATATAGCCTTTCTGCACGTTTTTACAAAGCAAATAAAAAATGAGTCCCCGAAGGTATAAGTGATAATATGATTAAGTGCTAACGTGACAGAAGGTGAGTCCATCGCCGTCTCAGACACTATACATACGTCTTTGAATTACTTCTCAGACATATGCAGGTTTCCTCACGATGTTTTCCTTCACCGTAAAACACGTGGTGTAAAGCACTGCATATACGTTTTTAAAAAAACTCATTGGTCACTTATATCCCGAAATCACCACGGCATTAACAAATAATTGAAAATAAAGGAGTTCTGATTCCTTTTACCTCTGTATATCAGAGAATATCATTAGAGTGTTCCCATAGACACAATACTCAATGTCGATAAATTTACATTGTTCTACATAGTTCTATTCGAACTATTAAATATCTAACTATTGACTAGTAACTAGTGACATATCCACCCGTTTTTAGAAAGTGATATATCGTACCTCTCGTGGGATACAGACGTTAGCATATGTATGTACTTACTCAGAGGGGTGGATCCAGCAATTTCAGATATTACCCGGAACTAACAAACAGACAGAGAAAACAATAAAACATATGTATATACTTTCATATGCAATTAGTAAAAAGCTGTTTATTTAGTACAAGCTGTGCCCCGCGGTTTTACTCGTGTAGACTTCATTTCATGGCTGACCCTAAGGACTCTATGTTACTTCTCGTAAATTTTGCTGCAGTTATTTTGAAATTACAAAAAGACAATTCTACATACATACATACATATGCTCACGCCTATATTCCATAGGTAGGCAGAGACTACCGTTTGCCACATGCTACGATCCTTACATACTTCTTTCGCTTCATCCACATTCATGCATCTCTTCATACACGTTCTTCGGTTACGAGTGCTCCGAATTTGACCTTTCTGAAAAATACTATTAATTTGGTCAGACAATTCTATTTTTGTATATAAGTATATGTAGAATATAAGTATAGATATTGATGTAAGGCTTACAAATAGACACTTCAATTTTGTTTATGAATGTATAGATGAAGTTTTGACAATAATTCAGCGGAAGAAGTCGTCAGTAAAAACTAGTGGCATACAACAACCCAGAAGTAATATAAATTTACCTAAATAACCCTTCCGTGATAACCAGGGATCATTGGAATTTACCAGTGCTGTAATGCTATCAAGGTTAGGCGCTACGTTCTAGGAATTGTTGAAGATTTATTGTGGCGGTATAGTGGCAATTACTGTTACTACAAGCTCTATTGTTGCTTGAATAGTGTGAACTTATTACCAAGTTTAGAAAGTGTCTACTTGTAATTCGAAATTAACAGCTATTCAGTAATTGCATATGAAATTATATACGGTGAAAATATAAAAAAACGATTATTAAAAATGTTCTTTGTCTGTTTGTCCGACTAATCTCCAAAACGGTTAGACCGACAGACAGACGCATAGAAACACATTTTTAAAATAGATGTCATTACTGACACTTCAAAATTATTTATCTGATAGATTTATATATATAGATGTATAGATATACTAGCGGACGTCACGCGGATTCACCCGCGTCGTTCCCGTTCTCGCGGGAGTATGAGCATATGTAACTTGTCGATGATGTAGCTTTCCAATGGTGAAAGAATTTTTGAAATCGGCACTGTAGTTTATTTATTACAAACATACACACAAAAATACAAATCTTTCCTCTAGTAGATAGATTTACTGTCAAACTATAGTCGATTTGTCGCTTTGAAGCTTATACAATGTCAACAAAACACGTGAATGACGTATTCTACTCGTGTACTAAGCTCTGCGTATTGCTTTAATGGTTTAAAATATCAGATCCGAAAGCGGAAAATATTTCTATCCTACAGCGTTACAGGATGTTAGGCTTTGGTTATGACGTCACGTATGAGTTATAAATAACGCCAATGAATCTTATTTCTGTCATTTTGGAGACAATACCGCACTGGCTATCCCTTTCCAATTAGAGGTCTGCGAGTGAGATGGAACGCATAGTGGGTTTAGTGAGTGAAGTCGGTAAATCCTTTCAGACGTTAAGCCTGCACCCATGCTATGATACCTTACAGAGTATACTATCAAAATATTGTATGTGCTTTGCTTTATTTTATCTTAGATGCAGAAATAGCTTCAGTTAATGACTAACATTTTCATCTAAACATGTGTAAAACATTTTGTGTGTGTTTGTATATATATGTGAACATTTAGAAAAATAATTATAAATTCTAGTACTTAATTACGTGGTATATTATTAAAGTGTGCAATAAAGAAAGATGTATATAATGAAAAAAATAATGCTTGTATGTTTAATATGTGGTTAAAATGTAACTGCAGTACTTAATTAGATAATTAAGTTAATATTTACAGGCCCTAAAATTGGGTGAAATATGTGATTCTTGTAACCTTTAATAACACCTACCCTTTGTACCATATTTCATGTGAATAAATATTATTTCTATTTCTATTATTTGATCTATGAAACTTATAAATTATACTCAAGCACCGTATAATGAAAACGTACTAACATTTATCGCACATCGAATTCAATCCTGCGCTAGTATAAATATAATCTTTATAAGCAGTAAGAAATCTACGAAGAAATGGTTAAAAACGACTCACTCACACAGACGCGCACATCTACGTGATTATAAGCAGAATCTAACATACATACATATGCTCACGCCTGTATTTCCCGAAAGGGTAGGCAGTGGTGTTGTAATAACAACACCCACTTTTCACCGAAGAAGTGCCAACTTGACAGATGTTTAGTCCATCGCCGTCCCAAACACTACGTTTGTGAATTTGTACTTCTCAGACATATGGACATTTTTCACTTGGTGTGAAATCACTGCACGTAAGTTTTTTTTTTAAAAACTCATTGGTACAAGCTCCGCTGGGATTCGAACCGCTTGATCAAGCCCCAAGGCGACCACCGCTCTTTCAGAAGCAGAATAGTGTCAAATAGCGCTGTCACGTCGTGTCTGATCACGCATAAACGTGTAATACCGGTATTCGAATAGACAAATTTTCATTATGAAAGTAGATAAAAGAGGGCATTTAAAGATGTTTAAGATTGCCAACCCTCACGCTCAACGGCGCAAGCGTACTTATTTCAAAAATAGACCTAAATTCCTTACTGCATATAAAGGTAATATTTATACTATGGATGAACATTTAAACAGTGGAACATTAGGGTTGTCCACATATTGGCCACGTACGTACCAATATTATTTCATATTGTGTCACATTATTGATATTTATTTGGAACATTTTGCAACGAATTTCAGATTGATTTCATTTATTGCTACATTACTAGAATGGAAGAGTCGTGGTGGCCTTGAGGTTTGAGCCTGCTACGCAAGCGACGCAAGTTCGAATCCTAGCGGGGCCTGTACCAATGAGTTTTTCTAAAAAACTTATGTACAGTGATTTCACACCACGTGCTTTACGGTGAAGGAAAACATCGTGAGGAAACCTGCATATTTCTGAGAAGTAATTCAATGACGTATGTAAAGTGTCTGAGACGGCGATGGACTCACCATCTGTCACGTTGGCACTTAATCATCTTCGGTGAAAAGTGGGTGTTGTGATTACAACACCTCTGCCTACCCCTTCGGGGAATACAGGCGTAAGCATATGTATGTATGTAATATAATGGATCAGAATGTTGGGCCACAAAAGTGACGGATGAAAGAAAGTTGCATGCAACTGAGATGTGGATGTTGAGATGGATGTGTGGCGTAACGAGATTGGACAAGGTAAGGAATTTGTATATAAGGGGAAGTCTGGAAGTAGCACCACTGACTGACAAGTTGAAGAATAAACATTTGGTATGGACATGTCATGTGGACGGATGAGGATAATGTTGCTAAAAAAGTTTTGTTAATGGAAGGTTATAAGAGGAAAGGTAGACCAAAGAAACCTTGGATGGATTGTTTGAAAGAATGGTAGTGAATACAGAAATGACGGCTGATAGAAAGGAATGGAAGAGAAGAACACATTGCGCCGACCACAAATAAAATGAGACAAGGGCAGGAGGATGATGATACTAGAAAAGGAGCGTGTTTGATTCCAATGCAATTTATAAAAAAACCTTACTAAAATAAATCATTATCCACGGGCCGTGTACGTAACCAACCCTCTGTAATTGGTAACGAACGACGAAAAAATTTCCTTTTATGTGAAAGATCAAATCAATCTCTGTAAATATATTTACCAATTACTTTTTTATTTTACTATCAAGCACTTTTAAAGTCCTCTCCGTTCTTTCAATCTGACCAAATATCAACAGATGTTGCCCTAAATATGAAAATGATTTTGGGTCTATTTATGCACACAATTAATTAGACTATCAATGATTTTGTAAGACTTGCTTAACTTTTTTTACTCCATGACTTTGAAAGTTTAATTTTATTCTTGACAAGCCGATAATTGTTTAAAATATAAAACATGCCAAAATCATGGTATACAAGCACATTGAGAACTTTCATGAATATATTCGTGTTCTAAACGTAAAAATTTGCTATGATATCCAGGGCAACAAAAAATATATATATTTTGTAGAGCTGTTATTGAGAGCAAATGTTACATGTCACAGATAAATAGCATTATATTAATAAAATAAATACAGATACAGTACATGTCATCAGAATAATACACATATAATATAATAGGTGGATGATGCATCACAGGTGAAACAAATGGTAATTAACTTGACTTAAGTTTTTTAGAAAAACTCATTGGTACAGGCCCCGCTGGGATTCGAACTGACGTCGCTTGCGTAGCAGGCGACTGCTCTAACCCCGAGGCCAAGGCGACCCGAGGCGAGGTGTTTTTATATATGCTACGAAAATCTTTGTGCGCAAGTCCGATTAGCACCGACCTTTTTTATTTTGCATTATAATGCATGTGATACAAAGATTACGAAGGTACCCACCCAATAGCGTACGAGTAGCAACCCTATTTATCTCATTAGATTGTTCATAAGCGTACCATAACAAAGTCTAGGCTCACCGCAAAAACAAAACAAGAACACTCAAGCCCTTTTGGGATATATTAACTAGTAGCAGTGTTAGGGCAAAAGTCGCCCTTTGTGAATAAAATATAACCTATCACATGTATGCGGATCGGGGAAACCGCGCCCGTTGTAATTGAATGTTGGGCTAAGTCACAAACTGCTGACAGTATTTACTGTACCTATAATAATCATACTTACATACATGCATATGCTCATACTGTATTCCCCGAAGGAGTAGGCAGAGGTGTTCTAATCACAACACCCACTTTTCACCGAAGATGATTAAGTGCCAACGTGATGGTGAGTCCATGGCCGTCTCAGACACTTTACATACGTCATTGAATTACTTCTCAGAAATATTCTAAGCAAAGCACGTGGTGTGAAATCACTGTACATAAGTTTTTTAGAAAAACTCATTGGTACAGGCCCCGCTGGGATTCGAACTTGTGTTGCTTGCGTAGCAAGCGACATGGCCACCACGGCTCTTTAATGCCTATTAGGTATAATATTAATAAATAATGTAAACCCTTAGGTGATCAATAAAGTTTAATTAATATGTTAATGCATACAACTACGTCGTAAGGTAGTCGGAGAACAAGCAGCGCCATCTCACTATAGACAGAAATAAGAGCATAATTTGTTAACCCTTACAAAACCTCTGGCATTAATATTGGGCATGAGGCCTTCACTTGGCCCACTTACCAGAAGAGAGGCCATAAAACACGGCCTGTTTCGGATTTATGTCGCGGCACAGTGGCTGGTTTACGTCACGCGGATACAATTAGATCTGTTACACTTGTCTATTGTGATCCAACAGTTTATGCCCGTTTATACCATTTAGAATCTTAATATGATAATGTTAAGATGCTTATTGTAATTACGGAATAACTGACTGCATCCCAAATTTCATGGGTGGGCTTATTTCGTAGGCAGATGGGTTTATTGGCAGATAGCTTTGGGGTTGTAAGTAAAAATATCTGCCAGTGAACCAATTCCCACCGTTTCAAATGATTAGCCGGAACAAACTGACAGACAGCCAGGATCAACATTTAAAAATATTTTTTTTACGTCAGTACCATATATCATATGAGTACATTTAGTGAATAGCTGTTAATTTGGAATTACAAACAGGCAGATATATGTACAGATGAGGTTTAATATTATTGATAGACAAAGCCACTTCAATGCAAGTGGAGTTCATCGGAAACAGTGTGATCGGATACCTGTGCGTTGCTTCTTGTGGATTGGCTTAATTTGCAGACTTCTAATTTTTTTTAATAAATATAGTCTACCTACTCCTACCACCAGCTGTCTGCCAGTGAAAGTCCCGTAAAAATCGTTACGCGATTACCCGAACAAACAGAAACGTTTTTTTCAATATATATATGCATCAAGCAAAAATCTGCTATTCTGACATTACAGACAGACGCTTCAATTTTATTTATCAGTATAGATGTACTTGCATGTATCCTATGGAGTAGCTAGTTAGTTGCTTATGATATGATCCGTCCATATTGCTTTTGCTTTGTTAACATCTCTGGAAGTTCAAGCATCAGAAGTTAATGGGGATTATTTCAGATATAATTTAAATAATTTCTGCTTGTGTATTAGATGGTCTACCGTCATCGGTTTTGGCAGAGCGTATTAAGACATTCTGAGCTTTGGCGTTTCATTTTGCTAGCGTAAAATTAAACGTCAAAGCTAAGAAGTTCCTATTACGCGTCTGTGTTATTCCGTAATTAGTGGTTCTAACATAAAGCACTCTTCCAGGCCAGAACATTTTAAAAGACACCATTTGGAAATTTATATGCAAGCGACGCAAGTTCGAATCCCAGTAGGGCCTGTACCAATGAGTTTTTCTTAAAACTTATGTGCAGTGATCATAGAACGTGCTTTACCGTGAGGGAACCGGCATATGTCTGAGACGTATGTAGTGCCTGAGACGGTGATAGACTCACCCGCTGACACGTTGGCACTTAATCATATTCGGTGAAATGGTATTTTACATTTTATATCTGTACACAAGATTTTGAAGTCCTGTGACTCGTAAATCCCACGACCGGACCTACAAAGCCGAACAGATGGATCCTCCACGCACGAGATAGGATCACTTTGACAATACTTTCCAGTAGCCCGGGAGTTATGCGGCTTTAGAAGGTTGAATTTTCCAAGGTCGTTTAGACATGATCAGAATTTTATGAAATGGAACTACAGTTATTTATTTAGTTAAAGTCTTAATGAAATGGATAGTAGAACATATTTTTAACGCATTTAAAGACCAGTTGGAGCAGAGAAGACTCTGAATACCTGTATTCCCCGAAGGGGCAGGCAGAGGTGTTGTAATCACAACACCCACTTTTCACCGAAGATGATTAAGTGCTAACGTGACAGATTGTGAGTCCATCGCCGTCTCAGACACGTCATTGAATTACTTCTCAGAAATATGCAGGTTTCCTCACGATGTTTTCCTTCACCGTAAAGCACGTGGTATGAAATCACTGTACATAAGTTTTTTAGAAAAACTCATTGGTTGCGTAGCAGGTGACTGCTCAAACTTCAAGGCCACCACGGCTCTATTATTTAAAACGTGTATTTTTGCCTGGAATGACCTCATATAGTTGGCACCCAACTTTTGGTGAAAAGTGTGAGGGAAAACTTCTCAAAAGAACGCAATTCAAACTACATTTCAGTATCGTTTTGTTTCTATCAAACTCACATTTAGGTTCGGTAAATAATTTCAGTAAAGTAATTTCAAATAGATTTCATGCGGTCCACGTTCTTTTGACGCATTTTGCAAAAATTTTATCAGAACTGCATTTCGTACTTCTGTTGTTCTGCTATGATAGTATCCTTCTTGAGCTTGAGCGCCATTACGTCATTATGATCAAACAGCAATAAATAAAAAAAATCACAAACAAATCTTTTATGTGACTGTCTTCTCCGTAGATCGTGGCCAAAGCTTATCATAAATCACTTCGCCGAAACGTAATAGACCAGTCAATAATCCCGGCCTATACAATTGATTGACAAGTCTGTCCAAAAGTCAGTTTACTGCGCAAACATCTCAGGCGGGGGTAGGGGCCAAACAAACTAATTGGACGCAACTTCCGCCATCGATAGCCAAATAGACAGCATCCGGGCACGATCTGTCTCTATTATGTCTCACCCTGATACATAATACTGTATTGGGTTGATTTGTTGAGGAGGTGAAGTGAAAACAGGAAGTATACTTTGGAAAATATTGGCTTATTACGTCAGGAGTCGCAATCAGTGGGGCTATTCTTGATTTCACACACACGTATATCGAATTATCATCTGTTTGACGAGTTTTATTAGACACGAAATCTGTGAGGTAGTATTTCTCAAAAAAAAAAAAACATACAGCAGCCGAGAGCCGTGGTGGCCGTGACGCAAGTTCGAATCCCAGCGGGGCCTGTAACAATGAGTTTCTCTAAAAAACTTATGTAAAGTGATTTTCACACCATGTGCTTTACGGTGAAGGAAAACATCGTGAGGAAACCTGCATATGTCTGAGAAGTAATTCAAGGACGTATGTATAGTGTCTGGGATGGCGATAGACTCACCATCTGTCACGTTGGCACATAATCATCTTCGGTGAAAAGTGGGTGTTGTGATTACAACAGCTCTGCCTTCCCCCTACCCCTTCGGGGATTACAGGCGTGAGTATATGTACAGCCGCCAAATTGATAATCTCCTCCTTTTTTTGAAGTCGGTTAAAAGCTACTTTAATCCATGAGACCAATGAAATGTTTGATCTTACTAAAAGTATTATATATTGTACTGAGACGTCAAATCACCTAAACTGTTAAGGTCATCCGTATAAAGTCAAAGTCAAAGTCAAAAGTATCTTTATTCGATTAGACTTTTTACAAAGCACTTTCAAATCGTCAGAATGACATAATTATACAGGATTATACATGCTACCGCCAGGTTCGGAAGGTTGCTTTTACTGAGAAGAACCTGGCAAGAAACTCAGTAATTACTCTTTTCAAAAACAATTCAAAGAATACAAAATAAATAATTTAAGAAACGTAAGCTCATGGACAATGTTTCAATGCACAAATGTCGATAAAAATTAACATAGCTAAAAATCTAGTACATCTACTTATAACTAAATGCGTAGCTTGAGATGAGATGATCATATATTACGAGATATCTTTGTTTAACTATGAACACAGCTTAATTAGTTGAGAGGGTAATTTTAAGAGCCACAATATTGTGAAAATATTGAATTGAATCTGAATTGTTAATAGCCTATTTTTGCCACTAAACGATTCAATTTGTTCTGCAAATGCACCCCATTTCAACACACTGACGAAAACGTTATACAAACATTCGACTTGAAAAGTGTTTGCAAATCTCTCTACAGTTGAATAAACAGCTTCGTAAAGTAAGACACTTATAAAAAAAATTAAGGATTTCCATCAAATCCATTAGAAAATACCTAATACCGTTTGTAATCTTTTATTTCAAAAAGAGCGGTGGCGGCCTTGAGATTTGAGCAGTCGCCTGCTACGCAAGCGACGCAAGTTCGAATCCCAGCGGGGCCTGTACAAATGAGTTTTTCCAAAAAACTTATGTACAGTGACTTCAAACCACGTGCTTTACGGTGAAGGAAAACATCGTGAGGAAACCTGCATATTTCTGAGAAGTAATTCAATGACGTATGTAAAGTGTCTGAGACGGCGATGGACTCACCATCTGTCACGTTGGCACTAAATCATCTTCGGTGAAAAGTGGGTGTTGTGATTTCAATTCAAAACCAATTTTTAAAATTGTTCTCTGTCTGTCTATATCTATTCTCCGAAACAGCTGGACCGATTTTAACAGAACTTTCACTGACGGGTAGATAATTTTACAAGATGCAACTTAACTCTATGCGGGTAATACCGCGGGGCACAGCTAGTAATTAATATATTTTGAATATTATATTTTCTTAACCATAGTAGTATTGCGCATATCATTCGATCAGCGAAGTTAAGCAACCCTAACCATAGCCAGTAATTGGATGGGTGACCGCCCGAGTTCCATCCGTGCCTCGGAGACAACGAGAGACGGCGACGATCCCGGTTGCCAATTTTTCATCTTTGGCAATCGTTACAGGTCAGTCGGAGGCCTAAAATAGTCTGACAACTGGTTTAACCCAGATCTCAGATTTTCCTCGTTAAAGAGGTTGCGAAGGTCAGATAGCAGTCGCTTCGTATAAAAATCAAGGGATCAGCCGAGTCGGGTTGAATCAAGTGCCGACCCCAACAATGTATGGGATAAGGCCAGGGCGATGATGAGTAGTCGCAAAAAAAGGAGGTGTTGTGTCTGTGTCAGATGGTAGTGGGCTTACAATTTCAATAAAACGTAATTATTATGAGATCTAACTGACTTTGGATCGAAAAGTTGTCAGTCTGTGTGTTGTTTTTTTTGGCGCCTTGTAGGCGTCGCGGGCCACCTCGGCCGTAAGCTGAGACTTTATCTATCGTTCAAAATTACTGCCAACTATGGTTTGTGTATTGTGTGTTGCATGTCACTGCTTTACAGCTGAACCGATTTTGCTCAAAAAAGTGAACGTTTTAGCCTATGGACGGACATACTAAAAGGATGGTTAAAAAACCATTAAAGCTATTATAATATCTAAGCATAAACTTTCCCTTAAGGTTTATCATCTCCCTAGCCTCATCCCATACATTGTTGGGCTCGGCACGTGATTCAACCCGATGTGGCTGATCACTTGATTTTTATACGAAGCGACTGCCATCTGACCTTCGCAACCCCTTTAATGAGGAAAATCTGTGATCTGGGTTAACTATTTTAGGCTTCCGACCGACCTGTAACGATTGCCCAAGATGATAAATTGGGAACAGGGACCGTCGCCGTCTCTCGTTGTCTCCGAGGCACGGTTGTCACCCAATCCAATTACTGGCTAGGCTTAGGGTTGCTTAACTTCGCTGATCGAATGATTTGCGAAATAGCAACTGTGCCACGAGCTCCTCATTCCCTTTAGGTTTAATACTAAGAAATGTTCCGTTTCTTAAAGATTTGCTCGACAAACGAACCATCCGTGCGTATAAAATAATCCTGATTCATTACAACTCGTCTGGAGGCGTCATTTTTTACATCTTAATCTTGTCGCATTATTTCTTTCACTTCGTGTTTATCTTCACGTTTGTTCAGATAGAACTGAGGGTCTATTATCCTGACAAATTTAAGATGCATCGGGCAATTTATACGTTTGTTTACATTGCTGGGAGTGGTTGGAGACGAGCCAACATTTGGTTTTGCTGTTAATTGTCCATTATTATGGACAGTGTTTAATTCAAGGATAATTACTTCTTTGTTTGAGATTAATGAGTATGAAATAGAAAGCTTTCTTTGTTGTTAATTAATTTGACTCTCTTAATCAAACCTGGCGTGTTACTCTGTGTGGTTCCTCAGGGTCGTACTCGGTTTCAAAGATACGATATTGAACTGTATAACTTTACTCATCTATTTATTTACAATGAGCCATGGTAGCCTTGGGGTTTGATGATTCGCCTGCTACGCAAGCGACGCAAATTCGAATCCAAGCAGGGCCTGTACCAATGAGTTTTTCTAAAAACTTAAGTGCAGTCATTTCACCCCACGTGCTTTTAGGTGAAGGAAAACATCATGAGGAAACCTGCATATGTCTGAGGAACAATTCAAATATAAAAGGTATAGACCTTGAGACGCCTATAGACTCATCATAGTCACGTTGGCACTTAATCATCTTCGGTGAAGAGTGAATGTTGTTATTGCAGCACCAGCTCTTCGGGGAATATAGGCGTGAGCATATATATGTAATGTATGTGTCGTTGAAATTAGCTTATTTAAGTAGAAAAAAAAAATTTCAGCCCAATGTCCGTTAACTGGCTTCATTACAGCACTCTCATACTATTACCCGGGCACCACGGCTCATAAGTGCTCAGCACGCCATAACAATTAAGTCAAGGAACGTAACAAAATTCACCATCTCATCCATTTTAAATCCGTTTCGTGTGTTTGTAAGCGTTGTTCCTCTAAACTACTTTACGGATAATGATACTGTTGTTACCAAAGACTAGAAATTGAACTGAAGCGGATACATGCGACTGGGACCGCTAGCTAACTAGAACTGCGTTCCTAGATGCCCGGTTCGTTTTTATTTCTTTTTATTGTCAGCAAGTGGGACCACTCGTCATGTTAACCAGAAATCCATTTTTTCAACCGCTTTTTTGTAACGCAAGCAAAAAAAGTGTCTATTAATGAGTTGAAATTAAATAATGGATTTACACAAGTTAAAGGAAGGTCACCGTTTTCTTAAAAACGGTAACTTGAAGTAAAGCGAGGACGGGTCGCAGTATACTCGTACTTACATGAAAAAGTATTAAGTTAAAATGTATTCCCATAACAAGGGTTTATAAATCTCATATGAATGTGGTGCTCATAATGGTGTGTGGTGCCCAAGGGATGCATGCCGAGCTATCTACAGAATGAAATATACTAGACTACATCGTCATAAAATTTAAAAATACAGAAGACCAGCTCCCGTATAATATTAGCAGCTGCATTCAAACTCAAACTCAGAAATATCTTTATTCCATTAGTCTTTTCCAAAGTACTTTTAAAATCTTTAGAATTAAATGGTTATAAAGGACTATATGCTACCGCCAGGTTCGGTTTCTTTGACTGCGAGCTACGTGGCAAGAAACTCAGTAATTACTCTTAATAAATTCGCATACTTTTACGAGTATTTATAGTAAAGTTACTACTATGATTTAGCGATATCCAACAAAGCATTTTTCCTCTGGCAATGTAATAATCTAGAGGTTTTTCGATTATTTTGATTCAACCGATTCGTTCGAGTCACGCTGAATGGGCCGAATTTAGCCCGACGCGTCGCATTGTGGGCGAAACGAGCCCTGGATTGAAGTTACATTGACATTTGAGGATTCAAACTATGTTCATGGGCTTATATTTATATTTTATTAGCATAAATTTACATACATTTGCTCACGCCTGTATTCCCCGAAGGGGTAGGCAGAGCCACTTTTCACCGATATTTGATTAAGTGCCAACGTGACAGATGGTGAGTCTATCGCCGGCACTATACATACGTCTTTGAATTACTTCTCAGAAATATGCAGGTTTCCTAACGATGTTTTCCTTCACCGTAAAGAACGTGGTGTGAAATCACTGTACATAAGTTTTTTTAGAAAAACTCATTGGTACATACCCCGCTAGGATTCGAACTTGCGTCGCTTGCGTAGCAGACGACTGCTCAAACCCCGAGGCCACCTCGGCTCTTAATTAGCATAAATTTAAAAGGAGTAAAAGCTGGACCTTGGGAATAACATTTATAATTGCGTATAATTAGACGCTGACGATTGTAAAGTACCTAACATGAGGTCAAGTCTATTCAGAGAATGTTTTTTTTTGATTTCAATAACACATCGACGAGTATCGACTGAGTTTGACTCGTTACCACTGACTGTGAATTAAAACAATCGAATGAATAAAATTAATTATTCGATTGAGAGAAATAAAATGTCAAGATTAAAGGACGATCGGTACTCGAAATAGCTCGACCAAATTTTTAAAGCCACGTGTGAGGTTTCACAATGAATATAATAAGCTGTCCTTCTGTTACTTTTCATTTCTATGATAGTATACTTGAAGCTACAAGCGTTGGTATTATTTGTTGGGATACCTTTTATACTACACGTACGAAATGCATTGTAAGGATTCTGCGGTGTAAGTTTTTTGTTGGAAGTCTGCTGAGCAATTTGAGAGTTTGCTGTCAAAGACACAAAGTTGAATTTATCATTTACTTACATAAGCGAACGAGAAAATATACTGATTCCTCTCTAGGCATGAGAATGTTTCAACGTTACCGTCATTAGTCTATGAAATTGATACGGTGAAGGAAACCTGCATATATCTGAGAAGTAATTCAAAGGCATATGTATGGTGTCTGAAACGGCGATGGACTCACCCTCTGGCACGTTGGCACTTAATCATATCAGGTGAAATGTGGGTATTGTTACAACACCAATGCTCACCCCTTTGGGGACCCTTCTTGAATGAGCGTATACAATAATGCAATGAATTAAGTTTAAGAACTCTTGGTGATGACGCGCTTAAGTTAATTAAGTAACGAGAATACTAAGTAATCAGTACTTGGAATGCATTTTGATTGGGCTGGCTTTCTTTGAAGTGGAGGTAAGCCTACAGTCCTCATGCCTCTACAGCCAGGAAGTTTTGTATTTCGATTTTGAGACCCCAACTTCTCCTGCCAGCCGTCGAATCCGTCCATCCTTATTTTAGCCATATCGTCTTTCATACAATCCATTCATCATTTCTTAGGTCTTCTATTCCCCTTGTAACCCACATTCATAAACAAAACTTTTTGAGCCTCTTCCTACTTTTTAATAACTAAAATAATAGCTAAATGCTGATTACGTCATTACGTCAACATAATGAAATCAACAAACAATTAATGAAGATCTGGAAATTTATTGCTCAGCTAATCCATCACCTTAATATCAAAGCGTAGAAACACAAGTTGAAAAGTAACTCAATCATCCGAGCCACATTGCTCATAATTTTCTTAATTGAAGTTTAACAAATCGTGACTACCGTGTAATTTGGTTATTTCTCGGTAAATTATATGGTAGCGAGTGATGGAACCTGCAGGGGTTGCCCCTTAAATCATTGTTAACATCCCAGATTACTGTTGAAATTACATCCTTCCTTTTTGAATAGCTGCGGAGCATTTTGATGAATTGGTACTCAACATTTAAAACCTTTTAAAACTTTCGTAGGATTTTTAATTTGCTATTCCACTCAACTGATCCTTTTACCTTCGACTCCACTTGAGAGGGGTTTCAGATAAACACTTTTACAGATAAATTAAATGTAAGTTCGAATAATAGAGAGGGTTGGCGATTGCTTCACCGACAGGAGCCCAGCTCTTGTCGGTGAAGTAAATGATGTTGATGATGCTGAAAATGTAAGTGTCAATTATTTCAAAACAGTTTACGCTAAATGCATATACGGTTCATAAGTAAAAAAAACGAGTTTTTTTTATGTTCTCCGTCTGTCTGTCTATGCTGTTTATTCTGCTAATCTCTGAAACTGCTGGACCGCTTTAACGGGACTTTCATTGGCAGATAGTTGATCTGATATGAAGTAACTTAGGCTTCTCTTCACTCATCAAGAAAAATTGCTGTATACCTAGTTGTCAAAATTATGACGACATTAGGAGGTCATAGGCCTCTCATTTGTATTTGTTCAAAATGACTTTATGATGACATAAACTGAAGCAATTTTTTTTTTAAATTAATATTATCAAATCTTTCAAGTACTATAAAATCTTATCACCAACATTACGTACATTTCACAGATGGTACAAAATACATATCATTAATTCAATCCTGTATGTCATCACCAATCAGGGGGCCTACCATCATCGGTTTAAGCAGAGCATATTTTGAACTTCTGAAAAACGCTGAGAAATTAGGAAAAAGTCACTTCTATAACGATGATACTAGGCCCCCAGTTCTATTTTCATATCTCATGTCCCGAAAATCTCCATTTACACCAAAAGCTACACCACTACATTAATATTATAGTTACACCACGATAAGTCTACCAGAACCTATGATTATCTAGACAGGCCATTAACTCGTATAGGTAGATCATAGATATCTAGTGTTTTGCAGGCATTTTCAGAATAGCACGGCTATTCAGCAAATTAAGTTGTAAGCTTGGTTACGAGACGGCATTCAGGACCAGTTCATATGATACGTTTCAAAACCTTTCAATGGAGCAAAATGTACGAGAAAAGCTGATTAAATTTAATTGGTTGAAATCCTTAACTTAGAGAGTGCTAGCATGATATATTTCACACTCATTTTGTCACACGCAACATGTAAAAGTATCGTTCATTTTTCGATAAATAACGTTAGCGGTTAGTTGAGTAAAGCGTGACGCCACAAGACTGATGAGTATCGAATAACGATTAATCTTAGTTAGCGGCGGTTCCGGTTAGAACTCTATTAATTGTGGAGGTAAACACGTGTCGACTATATCTTACATGACGCGTGACATAATAGCTGTTACGAAAGCGGATGTCTTGATGAGATGTCAATGCATATTGCAATACATGAGAATGACGATCATTACGCACAGTTCCTGGAGAGCTGAATTAAATCCATACGTTTTCAAGATCAATTAAATTTTCAGTCCATTTTATTTAACAGGCGTATAGTGAGGTATATGGAGGGGTCAGGTACTCAGTAGATGTTTTTTGCATGTCATTTGGTTAGCAAACAGGGAGTCTGCCATCATCAACTTAAACGTAGCGTATTAAGAACTTCTGAACTTTGACGCTTCTTTTGTGACACAAAAATTAAAAATAAACATATCCAAGAAGTTATTAAGACGTCAAAGCTATAACGATGATAGCGGGCTCCCAGTAGTCACTCATAAATTAATTATTACCGCATTCATTTCCTACAGTTTATATCAATTTCCTGGATTTGAGCTTTACATACATTCATTTGCTAACGCATGTAATACCCAAAGGAGTAGGCAACTAATAATCACTTACATTTCGCCATTAATATATTGAAGACTTTATAATAGGGGATGAGCCCATTGCCAATAACCAAGCCCAAACTCAAACTCGACCCGGTTACGAACCCAAGACTTCAAATTCCCCAATAGTGCTAGCGACCATTAGACCAAAGACCATGTATTTAGACAGACATATAGATAGATAGGCAACATTTTTTAGTATCCTGGCAGATTAACGATAGCCAAAGATATTAAACTGGCAACAGGAACCGACAGCTTAACGCTTCGCTAACTAGACCGAGTCGAGCTGAAAAGCGGCCTATTAGCAGCAATATACACTGTGTGTAGTGGTGCGTACCGTGAGACACCATGTCCTTTTGCAATCGTTATTACTGTATTGTGTTGTATTGATGAGTGTTTTCTCCCTTGTTTTTCAAGAAACTTAATAATTTATGTTTCACTTATACCAGATTAGTGCAAAGCTACCTACATCTACCGTCAAGTTATAAATGGCTGGCATTCACGCCATACTTGTGAACAGGTGCTGCTTGCGGCTGGTCATCTCAAGCTACGCATTTAGTTATAAGTAGAACTACAAGATTTTTAATTATGTTAATTTTTATCGAAATTTATGCATTGGAACATTGTCCAGGAGCTTACGTTTCTTAAATTATTTATTTTGTATTCTTTAAATTGTATAATATTTTTGAAAAGAGTAATTACTGAGTTTCTTGCCAGGTTCTTCTTAGCAAAAGCAACCTTCCGAACCTGGCGGTAGCACGTATAATCCTGTATAATTATGTCATTCTGACGATTTGAAAGTACTTTGTAAAAAGTATAATCGAATAAAGATACTTTTGACTTTGACTTTGACTTATTCGAAAAAAAGTACTTCGAATTTAACATTTATGAGATTATTCCATACAATTTGACACATTTTAACGTCAACTAATTTCATTATGTTTTGTTACAGCTGGAAATGAATTCAACCACCATCCGCTTTCGAAAAAGTATCAACACATTTATAGCCACAGTGATCCGCAGCGAAATTTGACAATGCTCTAAAATGTCAAAACTTAAACTGGGGTCCAGTGAGACTCGGTGTTTAACTATAATTCATTTGACAATAGAAAAGATCATAACTCCATGAAATCGGCGAGCTTATGATTGTGCAGATAATCCGCAAACAAGGTAATATATGTATGGCACGGTAACCGTGAGAAATAGCCACCATGCTCCCGGGAATGCGGTGCGATACCAGGATCACTTTTTCCTCATAAACGGTTAATGGACATCATTTATCCAAACAAACGTAACGGAAATGTGTTTTTTGTTTATGCCGTGTCGTTTTTGTCCTTTCATATTTTTTTTATAATTTAGCTTTGATCGTTTTCTTCAGTCGAATTAAAGTGACTTTTTATCGTAGACTTGTTTAGAGAATTAATGCTATACATAAACATTCTCGTGACATCTCTCTCGTGTTATTAACATTGTGTCCGCTTTACAAATTGAATGAGATAATCGATGTTAAACGTAGAATACCCTTCGCCAAGTTAGTGTAACTATTTCACACAAGATGGCGTTATATCCTTTTAGATCGCGCTGTCGAAAGTCTCCTTTCATAACGTATATAGCACACACATTTCCTGACGTAGGTGTGGTCTTCAAGTGGTCGTCAAAGGAACAAGTCAATACGGTTGTGGAATCAATAAATACCAGGGTTGCCCAAGCTACGGTGTTTCACTCAACCAACCAAGGTCTGCTCCGACTGATCCTGGCTTCCAGGCCTCTGATTTTGATATTAAGCTTTACATAAATAGCTATATGTGAAGGGATGAGGATAATGTTAACAAAAAAGTTTTGTTTACGAATGTGGATGTTTACAAGGCGAGGGGAAGACCTAAGAAACGATGGATGGATTGTGTGAAAGATGATATGGCTAAAATAGGAGTGAATACAGATATGACGGCTGATAGAGAGAAATGGAAGAGAAGAACACATTATACTGACCACAAATAAGGTGGGATTAGAGCAGTAGGGTGATGAGAGGATATTAAGCAGATTTATGCTTATTTGCCATCCTATTATAGAATAAAAACAAAAATCCTGGAATCGTGAGCACATTACACATTTTATTTACAGCAATAATAAAATGTTAAAATATGTTCACGCCATCCCAGAAGGGTGCCCGAAGGGGTAAGCAGAGGTGTTGTACCAACACCCACATTTCACCGAATATGATCAAGTGCCAACGTGACAGAACGTGAGTCCATCGCCGTCTCAGACACTTTACATACGTCATTGAATTACTTCTCAGAAATATGCAGGTTTCCTCACGATGTTTTCCTTCACCGTAAAGCACATGGTGTGAAATCATTGTACATAAGATTTTTAGATATACTCATTGGTACAGGCCCCGCTAGGATTTGAACTTGCGTCGCTTGCGTAGCAGGCGACTGCTCAAACCTCAAGGCCACCACGGCACACATTGTATTTACAGCATTTATAAAATGTTACTAACGTAAAATTGCAAACAAAATCAGTAGGTATAGGTACACTCAATTAAACACAACCCCAATTATAATTTGACAGCACTTTGGCAAGAACAAAGAAAGTGAGACTCATTTTTGACATAACCCTGTACTAAGTTACGAGTTCCAACCGCTTCAAACTGGTTTCATCCGGAGAAATTAACTTTCGAAAGGGTTTTGTAGGAGGGCGCGTGACGTGAAAGCCAGAGCAAAAGTAGGGATTGGATGAGTTTTCACGATTGTTTTTATCTCGATGTATACTCGATACTAGACGTAAATTAAAAAAAAAGGAATTGAGAAAATTTATTTTTCATAACACACAAATGCGACGAAGCATTAAGTAAATGTATATAAAGTACTAAATAAATAATTGATGTAAGTATTTTACAACGTCACAGACATACGTTAAATCGTGAGCACAGGCACTGTTCCTCTCTCTATTGCTTAGTTATATGTCTGTGGGCCTCCAGTAAGTAACGCAGAAAGATAAAGCTATATTTATACCAAATGTCATTTGCTGACATCAGTTCAGTGGCTCGATAATGGAAAAGCAACAGACTTATTATAGAAGATGACGATGATTCAGTGAGAATAAACATTGAAATTAAGTTTTCTTAATTTTTGTAAAATTTGCCCTCAAATCAAATCAAAAATATCTTTATTCGATTAGACTGTCAGAAAGACACGATTACATAGGATTATACATGCTACCGCCAGGTTCGGAAGGTTGCTTTTACTGAGAAGAACCTGGGAATAAACTCAGTAATTACTCTTTTAAAAAAAAATTACAGCTTTGAGTAATACAATATAAATCATAAAAAAATATATATAAGCCCATGGACACAGTTTCAGTGCACAAAAGTCGATATAATTTTTTTTAAACTAAACATAAGAACTACGAATAATTGTTTAGCTTGAGATGACCTCGTCCGCCAACAACAGGATATCAATTAATGATAGACTAGCAGCTTCGCTTGCGTGACAGAAAATTTTACATACAAATTTACAACCCGTATTTCACCTCTTGAGGGGTTGAATTTTGTAAAATCCTTTCGTAGGAAGGCATGGAAAGAAAACGTGTGAGGAAATTTCATCCAAAAATGCTAAAATAATCGCTTGTCCGCAAAAACAACTTTGCTCCCCGTTTTCATCCCTTTAGGAGTACAATTTCAAAATCCCCTTAAATTTTAGGTCTCTACGATCTCAACTTAATTTGTGCTTTGATATAAGGATAAAGCCTTTTATTTGTATTGTATACTAGCTGTGCCCAGCGGTTTCACGCGCGTAGATTTAATTTCATTCCCGCGGAAACCCTAAATGTTTTTTTTAAATAAAAGTAACCTAAGTTACTCCTTGTAATATTAGCTAAGTGCTAGTAAAAGTCCCGTTAAAATCGGCTCAGCCGTTTCAGAGACTACCCGGAACAAACAGACAGACAGACAGACGGACAGGCAGAGAAAAAATTTGATAATAAGTTTTTTAGTGAAAAGCTGTTATTTTGGAATTAAAAACAGACTCTTTAATTTTATTTATCTGTATAGATATTTTTTTGTAGACCATAAGAAAATCTATATATAATTTTCAAAATCAGTTCTCAATATATTTCGATTCCATTGTGATCGTATCTGGATGCCGACAATTCGCTTGTTACAGCCCTCAGTAAAATAAGATGCCTATAGGCGTCACCGAGGGATTATTAGGGAATCATAAGAAAGGGTTGGACCGAATTTCCAAGGAATTGTGCCCTTATCAACGCTTGAGGGTAGTTTATCTGCGGACTAACTTTCGATCTGATAATTCTGGTACGAGATGAAAACTCAGGAAGCGCCACGTTTGCCACAAATTGTTTTAGAATTGTACTTGGTGAACTAAAAGGGCTTGGATTCTGTGAATGGAATTTCAAGAGCATCATGGAATAGGATACTGAGGTTTGATCCCCGTTCTCTGCTCATATTTTGTGAGAACCAAAATATAATTCTGTTCTTTATTTTTTAGGTACTCTTGTATGAAAACAAGAACTTATGCATACCTATATATTAAGAGGTAAATGTTGTTATATTTTATGAAGGAGGTAATCCGTAGGATGTATAAATCCGTGAATTCATTATATTATAATTATAAATTCGGATAACAACCATCTCTTGTTTTAATTCGTATCATATAAAGAGATGTATCAATATAATATAGAAAATGTAAGATTTTGCTTAGGCTGCGTTTTATAATAAGGAGCGATTGTTCAAACAAATAAGCTATTTCAAACAAACTTTTTCTTAAATTAGTCGTGATCTCCTCACGCAAGCCCTTTCATTTGATACCCATACTGTGGTACTACAAGAAAAATAACTAGTCCGCTATATTGGGTGATCCGCCATATTGGAATTTGAATGATATTACATGGTTGCGTTCGTTCATGCATGCGTTCAAAATGAGAGTGTATACGATATGTAAGCGGAGGTGTTGCAACAACAACACCCACATTTCACCTAATATGATTAAGTGCCAGCGTGACAGATGGTGAGTCCATCGCCGTCTCAGGCACTATACATACGTCTTTGAATTACTTCTCAGACATATGCAGGTTTCCTCATGATGTTTTCCATCGCCGTAAAGCACGTGGTTTGAAATCACTGCACATGTTTTTGTCGCTTCATCCACATTCATGCATCTCTTCATACACTTTCATCGGTTAAGAGTGCTCCGAATTTGACCTTTCTGAAGCGAAAGAAGTATGTAAGGATCGTAGCATGTGGCCAACGGTGGTCTCTGCCTACCCCCATGGGATACAGGCGTGAGCATATGTATGTATGTATAAGTTTTTTTCGAAACCCTTATTAGTACAGGCCCAGCTGGGATTTGAACTTGGGTCTCTTGCATAGCAGGCGACTGCTCAAACCCCAAGGCCATCACGGCTCTATAAACATAAATTGTAAGTTAATAAAAGGCTTGTAAAAATAGGCAGTCCTAAGAGATCAAAACACAATCAATCACAAGGAACGCTCAAAGCGTCTTTACATTATTTAATAAACATCAACTATTTTATTCAGCGATATAAAAACGTCAAACATAAAACTTCCTTTCGGAAAATAATTGCATCCTTCCCAAAACCAATCTCGGATAAACACCCCCAGGCGGGAGCATACGAACGGCAGTTCTCAAACACCTGCGTCTGTTATTTCATTTCAATCTGCGAGTGTCTCTTATGTGTCAGATTTCGTATATGGCTGTGTGTGTAACGGCTTTATTTTGTTTATTCTTGAACTTTATTCGTGCAAATTTATGTTAGCGTCAAATTCATCGAAGTTATTCCGTTCTCAAATCCACGTCAAATGTACTGATGAAAGTATTTAAATCAAGGGCTTTATGGAGCTTCTATGTATATGATAAATTTGTATATTTTCTTATAATATACTAGCTGTGCTTTGCATTTTTACTCACGTAGGATCAACATTGAAAACTATATGTCATACTAAGTAAGTATTAAGATATTTTTTCGCATTTCTGAACTCTTTTCCATTGACGCTTGTGCAGTATGACGACACCTTAAGCTTTCCTCAATGAATAAAGTATGAAACACAAAAACAACATATATATACAGGATTATAAATACTGCCCCTGGGTTCGTAAGGTTTTTTTTACTGATTAGAACCTGGCGAGAAACTATTCAATAATATTTTATAAATTTCGAGTAATCTACACTACTATTATAAAGAGGAAAGATTTGTATTTTTGTGCGTATGTTTGTAATGAATTAACTTAAAAACTTGTTGATTTCAAAAAGTATTTCACCATTTGAAAGCTACATCATCAGCGAGTAACATAGGCTTTATTTTATTCCAGTACTCCCACAGGAACTGGAACTACGCGTGTTAAACCGCGTGACGTACGCTAGTACTAAATAAATTACAAAAATATTAATATCAATCTTGGCTGTCAATCAATGTTTCACTAGACACAATAAATTCCAATGTTGATATTACTTATTCTAAAATGGACCTACTATGTTAGCAATTAACGCACACAATCGATAGTTTGTTGTTGAATACATTAATTGCCTGATAACCTAAATATACCGCTACATTGTTAGCAGACAGCGTTGGAATCAATTAACTCGACGTAATGACATTGTATACTTGGATGCGTTAAATTGTAGAGCTACATATAAAAATGTTGATTATATATTAGGTAGAGAGTTAAGAAGAGAAGGTGAAGGGAACATTAAGGGCTACAAACGAATCAAGAACCGTAAGAAGTGACGATTTTATGCTGTTCATTTTATATTAGTATCACTTTGTCGTCACATTGTTTTATTATTTGTATATTCTATTTTTGTTATTATTTTTAGAAAAAATATTGGTTATTATTGGTGGCTATACATATCGACGTAGCTTGCCTCGCGGTAGGATTATCAACAAGAACTATGTTAACTAGAGCCGTAGAGGCCATGAGCTTTGAGATGTCGTGCTACGCAAGTGACGCAATTCGAATCCCAGCGGGGCCTGTACCAATTTTTCTAAAAACTTATATATACACTAATTTCACACCACTTGCTTTATGGTGAAATAAAACATCGTGAGGTAACCTGCATATGTCTGCGAAGTAATTCAATGACGTATTTATAGTGACTGCGACGGCGATAGACTCACCATCTGTCACGTTGGCCCTTAATCATACTCGGTAAAAAGCGGAATATTATGTATGTATGTTAATGTAACATTTTCCATAATGCTTCGTTCCTATTGGTTACAGCGTGATGTAATAAAGCCTAAAGGCCTCGATTAATGTACTATCGAACACATAAATGATAGTTCAACTTAAGCCAGTAATTCTTATAGTAAGTAGGCTAACAAGACAGGATAATTTATTGAGCAAACCAAAGCAAATCAGGTATAAACAATTATAAGTGTAACTGTACCGCGGGATTGATAGATAACCGAGCCAGGGAGCCGCACACATCAATAGCGATATTATATTACTTGGACCAATTGAGTAGCGAATATGAATTGCTACTAGATATTACAAATAGATAATACTGTGTCCGGCGGTTTTACCCGCACGGGTTTAATTTCATGGGTAGCTCGCGGATCCCTTATGTTTCTTAAAAGCAGTTTTGCTCAAAAAAGGATATTATACTGTAAGTGATTATATTTGTTATTTGCCGTACTCAAAAATATTTGTAATACATATTTTAGTTATTATTTTTGACAATTGAGTATTGGAACTGTGCCCATGGGCTTAAATTCATGAGATATAAATACTGTAACCAATAAAATTGTATACTATTTTTTTAAAAGAGTTGTTGTTGAGTTTCTTGTCAGGTTTTTCTCAACAAAAGCAACCTTCCGAACCCGGTGGTAACATTTATAATCCTGTATAATGTATTATTGTATCCTTCTTACGATTAAGGATATTTGAATTTTGAATTTAAACCAATATAGCCTATGTTAATCTTTGTTACATCAATTATCTGATGAGGATTATAGGTTATCATCGTAATTTCAAAACTACCTTGGCTCAGCGATTATTTCTTACTTAATTTCATATCTTGAATGATGCCTTATAGGTAAGTCGCTGCACTAATGCGATTAGTGAGTATACGAGACCCCTACTATGATTTACTAGGTTGAAAGGATTTTTTGTGTGGGTTTTCTACAAAACTGGCGAAAAAATCACGTTTCCTCTATGGGAGCCCCTATCTCATTCCGTTCTCAAGTATAGCAATAATTGAAATACATTATCTGGGATAATTTCAATCAGTCTACATAGCTTGCCACTGACGGTTATACAGACAAATGGACGAACAGCGGAGTCTTATTAATAGGGTCACATCACACATTACCCTTAAAAATCAAAAACACAATTCGCTAATTAGTATGTAATTACCATTGTGTTTCTAACTAACACTTCTTAATAGGAAAATAGCAATATTGGTGTAATTCCATAGATATTGGCATTCGAGGGGAAAATAAACTCAAATATACGTCGAGGATATTCTTTGAAGATTCATAGTAAGGCCTATTAAAGTAACTGCGTTACGCTGAACTCACTTCGCGCCGACAAATTATCTTAGTTCATTAAATTACCGAGGTCAAACGGTTCAACCGTCGAACTAGGTTGCTGAACGCCGCCGTTAAGCCTTAACGGTGACTTTTAAAGAGAGCTTGTTTTAAAGTTTCTTACTCGTGAAGTTTGATGAAGGGTTTTGCAGGGTCTGTTCATGTCATTAGCATTATGTATTGAAGGAAATCATCGTGAGGAAACCTGAATATATCTGAAAAGTAATTTAAAGACGTATGTTAAGTGTCTGAGACGGCGATGGACTCACCATCTGTCACGTTGGCACTTAATCATCTTCGGTGAAAAGTGGACGTTGTGATTACAACACCTCTACCTACCCCTTAGGGGAATACAGGCGTGAGCATATGTAGGTATGTATGTATATAAAGCTGAGTTTGTTTGCTTCAACGCGCTAGTCTCAGGAATTACTGGTCTGATTTGAAATATTTAAAGTGTGTTACATAGCACATTTATCGAGGAATGCAATGAAGGCATCATAATAATACCAATCATGAGTTAAAGTTGCCTAATGTAACTATTCTACACGGTTGATGTCGCGGACCGAAGCTGATCTATACATCTATACAGATAAATAAAATTGAAGTGTCTGTTTGAAACTCCAAGATAACAGCTTTTTACTAAATGCATATGAAAGTATATACGGTGCAAATATAAAAAAAAAAAAACAATTTTTATATTTTGTCTGTCTGTCAGTCTGTTTATTCCGAGTTATTTCTGAAGAGGCTGGACCGATTTTCACTGGCAGATATATAATATTACAAGGAGTAACTTAGGCTACTGTTATTAAAAAAAAAACATTTAGAGTTCCGGGGAAATAAAATAAATCTAAGCGGATGAAACCGCGGGGCACATCTAGTGTAATTATAAAATTCCAACAGGTATTTACACAAATTAATTTTACGCTTGTCATACTGTACATTCGACTAGATATGAAATATACAGTTAAATATAATTCAAAGCAACATATAATGAGACATTACCGAGACTTAGAAATCACTTCACAGCACTTTCATGCTTCACGCTCACTGCGTTTGTGTTCAAAGAAATGTCTACGTGATTCGTCTAGCAATTTTGTAGAGCAATAAATTACTACGAGTAGACACTACACGTGGATCTTATGAAGGCGTACTTAGAAAAACGTATGAATTACTTTCCAATTGTATACAAAAAAACTTATTAAGCCCGAAATTTGGTACTTACATCTATACAGATATATAAAATGAAGTTGTCCGCTTGTAATTCAAAAATAACAACTTTAAAGAAAAACAATTTTTTTTCTCTGTCTGTGTGTCTATTTGTTCCGGAACCTCAAACACGCCTGGACTGATTTTAACGGGACTTTCACTGGCAGATAGCTAATATTACAAGGAGTAATTTAGGCAACTTTTATTTTTTAAAAAGCATAAGGGTTTTGCGGCCACTCATGTAATTAGCTCTCGGTGAAATCGCGGGGCATAGTCTCGGATAAAATTGCCCTGAAGCTGGAATGAAATCACGAAACCAAGCGTACGTATTCTATTTAGTAATTTAAAATTCATCCACGTGCCATACAATATATAGCCTACATCCAGCCTAAATGACTATTTTCAACATTGACCAAAAGTTTATTGAAATCGGATAAGTACTTCTGAAGATTATGGGCTACACATTTACGAACTTTACCTCCTTAAAATATGGTAATATTTTTAATTCATTGTTATAGTAAACATCTCAGCCAATAAGTAAACAAAACAATATATATAATACTGTATAGATTTTAATATCTTCGTAGGGCGGGAAGATTAATGGTCCGGACCATGATTCCACAACAATTGGCTCGCACTTGTTCCTTGATAAGACATTTACACTCAACTGATGAAGCTATATTGTTAGACTCTGATCGGGTATCAACCTTACTAGTGGAAACTGAAAATAAATTGTATATACATATAATTCAAAATTCAAAATATCTTTATTTGATTAGACTTCTTACAAAGAAAGTACTTTCAAATCGTCAGAAGGACACAAAATACATTATACATGATTATAAATGTTACCACCGGGCTCGGAAGGTAGCTTTTGTTGGGAAGCATATATAGATTTATGCTCACGCCATCCCAGAAGGGTCTCCGAAGGGTAACAGGTGCTGTAACAACGACATCCACATTTCACCGAATATGATTAAGTGCTAACGTAACAGAGGGTGAGCCCATCGCCGTCTCAGGCACTTTACATACAGCTTTGAATTACTTCTCAGACATATGTAGGTTTCATCACGATGTTTTTCCTTGACCGTGCACAAAGCACGTGGTGTGAAATCACTGCACATAAGTTTTTTAGAAAAACTCATTAGTTCAGGCCCCACTGGGATTTGAACTAGCATCGCTTCGCAAACCCCAACGGCTTCTTAATTATTAACATAATAAATTGTATGAATATAAAAATCCCTTTGTAGGTGTTATCCTTCCCTGCATTCTATAATACTTTTTAATAATGGCAACGTCGATAAAAACATTGTGTTTGTGATCGTATGCAATAAAGCTCGTAAAACTAAATTCTAAGAAAAATATCATCCTATTCTATATTATAATACTATCTAACTGCCCCGTGGTTTCACTCGTTCAGTTAATTGCTTTATTTCTTGGAACTTAGTACTCTTTGTATCAACAACTATCTATAACCAACTATATATACCAGTGAAGATATAAGATCCTATTAAAATTAGTCCAGTCATTTAAGAGATTAGTCGGAACAAACAAATAGACAGAGAAAAACATTTTAACATTATGTTTGCATATGATTATCGTATAATTATTCTTTTAATAGCATGTAGAGAAATGCTGCCGAGTTGGTATTATAAACAGACACTTACGTTTTATGTATCTCTATAGATATCATTAATTTATAATGTTATCGCTCGCAGTGGAAGGCATCCTAAGGGAGCAAGTAATTAGACAACAGTTCGTGAGGCGAATTTTTAATGATTAACGTGAAATTTATAATAAAATAATTAATTACGAAATGGTGACAGGCTACGCGACGCCCCTCCGGTAATTATGTTTTGTCCCCAATTATTTTGATTTCACAGAGGCGCGAGTATTTGTTGAGATGCTGTTTATATTTTTCTTTGAGTAATTAGTCAAATTCTATTGTTAAAAACTGAAATGTCATTCTTTTGAATTATTCTTGCGAGAAAATATTAAATTTCTGTCGTTTATTTCAAGGAAACACAATGTTCCAAATTAATTATATTCAGTACAATCACAGTTCAGTCTAATATAACATTTGACCAGGAACATAATTCCTAAATAGCAGTTCGTATTTTTCTCAATGACAATATTAAAATGTTACACGATCTGTCAAAGTGTATTAAGTCAAGATCGCGAAACCATTATAGAAATACGATAAGGATAGATGACAGGTCGCTACTCATCAGTGTTGCCAACTTTGTTTTTCAATCTATGTACCTATTCAGTATCATCAAGCAATTTCTTTAATTTAAGTTTTAATCAGATTGATCACAAAAAACTGATATGTATATCAGATACATATGACTGATATTTCACTTCTTTGTATCATTTTTTTTGCCATCTAGACCAATATAATAGACACTAGTGAGGAGGTTGTTTTTATTTTTTTTAGAATATCACGCGCATTGTAAACTACTGCATTGGCAGATTGTCATTGGCAGATAGCTAATATTACAAGGAGTAACTTAGACTTTAATTTAACATTCAAAGGTTCCGTGCGCCACCCATGAATTAAGTCTTCGTGAGTGTAACTGTGACTATATTCAATAAAAAAATATAACTATTAATATTCCCTACCGTCATCCACTAGAGCTATAAAAATTCATAACCGCATTCGACAAGACCGAGCGCTAGTAATGGCCCATATTCAGGCAGACCAGCAATAGGCTTTTAGTATGCAAATCAATGCGACTTTGAGACCACCGGTTCGTTACAGACTTGTATTGAAAGATTCTATGAGCGCATTTTATCGATTTTGATCAGCATTTCATAGAATGGGTTTAACTACAGTAGGTACCTACTTAATAGATTTATAAAGACGTTTGCTATGTCATTATACTTGACTAAATGCATATTATAACAATGTATACGGTATTTATAAACAAAAAACACGTAATGGGGAGGGATGAGGTTAGTTCAAAAAAGTTTTCTTTATGAATGTGGATGGTAACAAGGAGAAAGGAAGAACTAAGAAACGATGGATGGATTGTGTAAAAGATGATATGGCTAAAATAGGAGTGATTACAGATATGACGGCTGATAGAGAGAAATGGAAGAGAAGAACACATTACACCGACCACAAATAACATGGGACAAGTTAAGGAGGATCATGACTTATATTAATGACTTATGGCTGGCATTCGCGTCATACTTATGAGCAGGTGCTGCTTGTGGGGGCTGGTCATCTCAAGCTACACAATTATACGTAGTACCTACTTTTAATTTTTTTTATTGACTTTGTGCACTGGAACTGTGTCCATGGGCTTATATATATTTTTTTTATGATATATATTGTATTACTCCAAATTGTAAAATTAGTTCTTTTGAAAAGAGTACTTACTGAGTTTCTTTCCAGATTCTTCTCAGTAAAAGCAACCTTCCGAACCTGGCGGTAGCATGTATAATCCTGTGTAATCTTGTCGTTCTGATGATTTAAAACTACTTTGTTAAAAGTCTAATCAAATAAAGATATTTTCAATTTGAATATAACCAAAGAAATACAAACAAAATTTTTACATACATACATATGCTCACGCCTGTATTCCCCGAAAGGGTAGGCAGAGGTGTTGTAATAACAACACCCACTTTTCACCGAATTTGATTAAGTGTCAACGTGACAGATGGTGAGTCTATCGCCGTCTCAGGCACTATACATACGTCTTTGAATTACTTCTCAGAAATATGCAGGTTTCCTCACCATGTTTTCCTTCACCGTAAAGCACGTGGTGTGAAATCACTATACATAAGTTTTTTAGAAAAAACTCATTGATACAGGCTCCGCTGGGATTCGAACATGCGTCGCTTGCGTAGCAGGTGACTGCTCAAACCCTAAGGCCACCACGCCCACTAAATTTTTATGGTAAATAATCATTGTTTCGCGCAAAAAATAAGACCGAGAATTTTAAACGTAAGTAAATCAGAGAGGCACGGGCAGTCTTAACGTAAATAAAGTAGAGTCAATAATATGCAAATACAATGGTGTTAGTTTCAGGCAGTAATGTAAGTCAGAATGGCACGATAAACGCTTACCCATTACGACTATTACAGGGAAGTTTGCCACATCATAGTATCATAACAATAATATTTTACTGGCCTTTGGAAATTATAAAGCGTAAAATGTAATGGCAGAGACTGCATATTTTGCATTTCAACGCAAACGGAAAAGCAATTTCGTTCTGACGTGTTTTGGTGGCGCTTATTTGGTGTTTCTGATTGCTTTTGCATAATTTCTGCGAATATATTTACATGGAAATAGTAATTATAATTATATTTTGAAACAAGGGACTTTGTTACATATAAGTCTAAAGTCTAAAATAATTTTCAAAGTTTGTTCAGAACATGTATTAAAATTGAGTCAACGATTTAGATAGAATATTGATTGTAAGCATACGGGTCATGTTGATTATTTATTAATTTAATGTAGATTCATAGTCAAAATGATGTTGGCATCCACGGTGGTCACAATGATATTATGAACGAAAATTCAAATGTTCATTCATGCAGACTAAACTGCAAATTCTAAGTACTTAGAATGATAATATTATTATAGAACACTAGATGCAAGCATAATATGTTAGCTATCAGAATATTCATTTGTTTGGCAAACAGCCAGTCAATGCATACGCATCCAACCTGATCAAATTATCTTCAAAACAATTTCTACCTTAATAATGTTAAGCAAGAGTATAGTTTTGCTTTATTTAGTTAGACGGTAAATACTTCTATTATATCCCAGTCTTTCGAGTCAACAGACTCTTTCGTTCTGGGTCTGCAGTTTTTGGAAGGTGACGTTTACTAAGAGATTGATTCATAATTTCACAGTGAATAACAAATAATTTTAATTATAGATAAATTATTTTGGATATAATATAATACCTGTAATAGCTCACTTCAACCCGGCTTCCAATCTCAGCGCAAATCTTAAAAAATATCATGTTGCCAAAAAATGATCCTTACCGAATGTTAAGAAGGATAAATCGCCGTGCCGAGCAATAATTCTTATAGTGACAAAAATACCGTCACCCTCAATAAATATATCAGGAAAGATAACTAGGTTATCCTCGTCGGCTACATAAAATGGTTGGGCGACATTTTAAATCTATTCCAAGGCAATATGGCCGCCTTCAAGATTACACCGATAGAGTTGGGTCTAAAATAGAGTAGTTTCTTTTAGATAGTATTGGGTAATGGATGAAAGAGCAAAGGTTCACCTCTTTTCGATAGATATCATATATATGCTCACGCCATCCCAGAAGGGTCCCAGAAGGGGTAAGCAGAGGTGTTGTACCAACAACACCCACATTTCACCGAATATGATTAAGTACCAACGTGACAGATGGTGAGTCCAACGCCGTCTCAGGCACATACGTCTTTGACACAACTTTTCAGACATATGCAGGTTTCCTCACGATGTTTTCCTTGTGAAATCACTGCACATAAGTTATAAAAAAACTTATTGGTTACAGACCCGCTGCGATTCGAACTTACTTCGTAGCAGGCACAATGTTTACGTCAACGCGGTAATTTGTCAGATCCCGTCTCGACTTAATGGTAGTCATTTTAATAGTCTGTGTCTGTCTGGCGCGAGGCGAATAAAAACATGCTCAGTATCCTCACTATTTTTCGATGCGCGTTCTTTACTCGTGACGGAGGCCTAACATCACCGGTTCTATTTTGCTGTCGTGAAATTAAACGAAGTTCTTAGGACGTGCTGCTTCAACGATCATAGTTGGCCCACTGTACATATCCGTTAAAGGGCAAGCTATGCCCTGGAAGAAAAGCTACCAATACGAAAGGGATAGATATAAATCACCCACCTACTTTTCATCTAATATTACACCAAGAGGCTAACCATGAAATTTTATAGTCATTATAGTTTCCCGGATATTATGAGACAGATGTATATTACGTGCATACATCCATCGCTGTCGCACAGCTGAACTATCATTGCAATAAAAGCTCATGATTAGACTCTTTGTGTAGGCATTGTAGTCGAAAAGTAGGGACTTCTAGTAAGTATGAAGATTTTAAATGGATGTTTTAAAATTTAAATACTAAAAGTATCTACCCTCAATAATTTAAATTATCAGGCATCATAAAAAGTATTCCAAACGATTAACAACTTTGAATTAGTAATCAAGAGGTTCATGTTAAAGGCCTAACGCCAAAACTTTATCCAAATCACCATAAAAAGTAAGGGAAATTTTAAGAAAACTTTTTTCCTCAAGCCTGTGCAACCCCAGACTAAAAATCTTCAACCACTTGAGGGGGTATAAGTAACGGTCGGTGCGTTTCCTACGTTTAAGTATTACACTCTGTGGTACAACTGCTTAAAAAAAGTATACTAATCTTGTCCATTGCAGTAAAAATAATTGTTAAACGTAATACGAATAAGGGTCCGAGGTTTGAAGGATTTCAGAATTGTTGAAAGGGTTGTCAGCGCATTTTTTTAAATAGCAGATAAGTTATGAAAGAAGGATTATTCTAATGATTTTTACATTTTGTTCGTGAATTTAATCTCTTATCAAAATTTTATAGTACTAAGTCAAAGTCAAAGTCAAAGTCAAAAGTATCTTTATTCGATTAGACTTTTACAAAGCACTTTCAAATCGTCAGAATGACACAATTATACAGGATAATACATGCTACCGCCAGGTTCGGAAGGTTGCTTTTACTGAGAAGAACCTGGCAAGAAACTCAGTAATTACTCTTTTCAAAAATATTATACAATTTAAAGAATACAAAATAAATAATTTAAAAAACGTAAGCTCATGGACAATGTTCCAATGCACAAATGTCGATAAAAATTAACATAACAAAAAATCTAGTACATCTACTTATAACTAAATGCGTAGCTTGAGATGACCAGCCCCCACAAGCAGCACCTGTTCACAAGTATGACGTGAATGCCAGCCATTGACCTCCTCAACCATCATAGAGGGAAGTGGATAACCCGTCATCCAGATACTATAATAACCTACCACAAAGCTCGTGGTGAGTACTACGCTTTCGTTTCTAGTAGACAAGAGTAGGAACAAGACAAGACAGCTGTGAGAAGTAATTCAAAGACGTATGTATAGTGCATGAGACGGCGATAGACTCACCATCTGTCACGTTGGCACTTAATCAAATTCGGTGAAAAGTGGGTGTTGTGATAACAACACCTCTGCCTACCCCTTCGGGGAATACAGGCGTGAGCATATGTATGTATGTATGTAGAGCGGAACATTCGAATTTTTACATTTTCTAAGCATGCCATCATAAAAACATTAAATTGAATTTATTTATTCAAATTTGGCCCCGGTAAAGCATTTATGAACGCCGAAGAACTGACGACCGGTTGGGCAACCAGTCTTCTGAGAATATTTGCTCATTCAAAGGATACAACTCAGCATCTCTGACATGCAATCTTATATTTACCAAATAAAATACAACAAACCAATACTAAATAATAATAAGATAGGTTTCAATATCAATATCAATCCTAAATAGCAACAACAATAATATGTGTAAGGAGAAAAAAATTAAAGGAAATCGGAACTATTTGAAATATAAAAACATATTCTTATTATTAATTGTACGAGCCGTGGTGGCCTCGGTGTTTGAGAAGTCTGCTCAAACCCCGAGGCAAGTTCAAGTTCGAATCCCAGCGGGGCCTGTACCAATGAGTTTTTCTAAAAAACTTATGTACAGTGATTTCACACATCGTGAGGAAACCTGCATATTTCTGAGAAGTAATTCAAAGACGTATGTATAGTGCCTGAGACGTCGATAGACTCACCATCTGTCACGTTGGCACTTAATCAAATTCGGTGAAAAGTGGGTGTTGTGATATCAACACCTCTGCCTACCCCTTCGGGGAATACAAGCGTGAGCATAATGTATGTATGTAATTATAGAAGGCCAGTATTAAAATAGATCCTGGCCTTCTTGCAAACTACAATTAAATGAAACAATATATATTAAGTAAAGACTCAACAAAACTATTTACAACTGTTTACAAGTACGAACGACCACATAATTTTTAGAATAGCGAGCAAAACCATCGGAAACACAAGGGCATTGTTGGGGAAAGTTTGAAACAAATTACGGATATTTTCATTAGGGATTTCAATGAAACTATGTATGTACGTAAAAGGAGCAAATTGTTACTATAACTGCAAATGTATCCCTTTATTTATTTATATTATTTCTAATGATTTCAAAACTTTCGAGATTTTGACCTAAGCATCGAAGATATTTCATAATATTCTCACAATCATTTATAATTATGATAACAACTGAGAAATTACTTAAAATGCAAATATTTGTAATATGAATACTATTAATCATAACTTTTTCACCACAAATACATCATCACAGACACTAAATACCATGTCTAATTTACATACATACATGCTCACGCCTGTATTCGGGACGCAACAACACCTACTTTTCACCGAAAATGATTAAGTGCCAACGTGATAGATGGTGAGTCTATCGCCATCTCAGGCACTATACTTGAAATACTTTACAGTTAAGTATAACACAGTGTGAAACATAAAAACATGCATAAGCTCAAGCCTGTATCCCCAAGTGGTAGATAGAGATGTACCTAAAGTACACTCATAGGAGGCGAATCCATTAAAATATTGGGGCTTATTAAAATATTGATTTTCTTTTTTGAAAATTTTTCGTTGACCTTTCATTGGGTATTTCATATCAATGCATCATCATCATCATCATCTCCCTGCCCTTATCCTATACATTGTTGGGGTCGGCACTTGATTTAACATCATCTGTATTTATACTAAGCGACTGACATCTGAACCAGGAATGTCAGCAGTAGTAGTACTTTCATTATATGGATTTAGTAAAATTATGCATTTAAAAAAATTAACTGCCTCGTTGGTCCAGTGGTTATTAAGTTTGCCTGCCAATCACGAGATCCCGGTTTCGATTCCCAAGTCGTGTCAAAAATAGATATTGGGTTCTTCTGTCTGGAAATTCACAATAAATGCCCAGAGTTTGGAATTTTCACACAGCCGTTGGTCCTCCGCCTGATCTCTCTCCGGTCGTGTCGGATCGCCTCCTATCGGACTATGAGCGTGAGGGAATAAAGAGTGCACCTGTGTTTGCGCACACACTTGTGCACTATAATATCTGCTGCGCAGTTGGCTGATCCTGGTTGAGATTAGCCGCCGCAACCTAAATTCGGTAGGAGACCATTATTAGTAAAAATGCTGTCAATTTGCAATTACATACAGACATTTAAATTTTATTTATCTGTTTATATGTAAGAACACTTTTACCTATACGCCGGTAAGAAATTGTATCTACGTTTGTCTAGAAATAGGTCAATCTAATTCACTGAGTGTTCCTTGGACACGTTAGTTGTCACATCTTAGGTAAATTTGCATTAGGGAAAGTAATTTTAGTAAAAACTTTTTGTTTTTACGCCTTTGTGAAGGCTCTTGAGGGAAAAAAGTGGAGAGGAAAACTACATTAGTGTTATATTTTTCGGCTGGCACTTTGCGAAATTCAGTTAACAAAATTCGTAGCCCGAGAGAGATTTGCGTTAGAATTTTCTTAAAAATGTTTAAGTAGGTTATTTTAAGGGATAAACTTCCAAATATCCGCTATTCATTCTTATGTTGACGACTTTCCAAAAGGGTCCTCGAAGGGATAGGCAGAGATATTAAAGCTTCAAATTTGTCTCCAAAGTAGGAGTCAACGTGACAGACTGTGAGTTCAACAGCGTCGTCTCTTACTATAAATACGTCATTCAATTTCTTCTCAGTGATATTGCACGATTCCTCACTTTGATTTCTTTCACGGAAACCTCGTAGTATTATTATTTTAGGAAAGACGAATAATTATTCAAAAATGTAGCATTATTTTTTACTCCTTGTAGCATTTTATGTGTGTGTGAAAATGTACTCAACATTGTGAAGGAAAACAGAATACTTTGGAGAACAATCCAAAATCGAAGGGGAAAGATGATTGGGCACCTTGTGCGACATGACACCTTCTTTAAAAACATGATAGAAGGAAAGATAGAAGGGAAGAGAGGGAGAGGAAGACCACGGCTAACATATATGAGACAAGTTAAGGAAAAGGTGTCTGTCATGACGTATAGGGAGGTCAAAGAGATGGCACTGGACAGAGACAAGTGGAAAGAAATGCATCGGTTACACCGACAAGAGTTATTACTCTTAAATTGATGATGAGCATTTTATGTGTAATGCATATGGATATGCTCTCGCGTCTATTCCTCAAAGATTCCACACTTCGCTGTTATGTTTAATCCCAAGTAATAGGACGCAAGTCTATAGCCATTAACCAGACTCTGGTGTTATGAATTACTGATGGAAAAACCCAATTACACATTCCCTCGTGATCTGCAGTAGCGCTTGCAACCTCTAGACCAACGAGGCAGTTATTATAATTTGAATTGTTTGTGTTTATACAGGCTTACTAAGAAAACATCATTGAAATGATGACGTGACGTCACACACGCCTACGCCTGTATCTCATGGCAAGTAGGACTACTGTTTACATTTCATTAAATTCTAAATTCTAAAACGTCACGGAATCAAGATACAATATCTCAATTGGTGGTAATCAAAGGGTGTAAGATATCTGAACGCTAAGCTTGATCGATGTGTCCCTTTGACAAATTACCCTCAGGGCACAAAATAGAAATGGTACATAAGGTCGCCCTTCTACATCTAAATATATATAACTCAAAGGTGACTGACTGACTTATATAGTTATCTATCAACGCACAGCCCAAACCACTGGACGGATCTGGCTGAAATTTGGCATGCAGGTAGATGTTATGACGTAGACATCCGCTAAGAAAGGATTTTGATTAATTCTACCCCCAAAGGGATAATAGGGGATGAAAGTTTGTATGAAACTCTGTCAATTTTAAACCGATATTTTATATAAAACTAAAGGGTGAAACCGCGGGGTACAGCTAGTAGAAAATATAAATGTAAACGATTTATTAAGTTTAGGCCTCGGATAGGCACTTTTAAAACTTATCATCAAAATTAATAATAATAAATAGATCTCTGTTCAGTGATCGATACTTCCAATATATGCATATAGCCTAGCCCCGCATAATAAGAATTAGTTTAAAAGTAATTCCAACTCTTTATGCGATACGGCATTGAAATGGGATACAGTTTTAGACTGTTAGGACATATAATAATACTACCATACTGTGAATGTTCGAGGATATATGGAATAAGCTTCACCGTTTGGTGTTCAACGCGAACCTTTGAGGATTTTGGAGCATTTCAGAGCTCCAGTAACTTTATACCAACATGATCGTAAACGTTTTTGTGTTTATGCCTATGAGGCCGAACTTCTGTAAACAACTTTTTTATACTTATGCCTCTGTCGGCTCATTGAGGAAACATTTTGTTTTTGTTGACGTGAATAAATTTGTAGTTTATTCTCTGTCTTCTTCATAGACATGTCAATCTTATTGGATTCTCGCGTCGAGTTATATGTCAACTTTTGTACTTTATTGGCACCAAATAAAACAAAACATCTGAATTTAACGTACTGTCAAAGGATAAAAGAAATAGAGCATAGAAAGCACATCTATACAAAATTGAGGTGGCTGTTTGCTATTTCAAATTAACAGCTTTACACCAAATGCATATGGAAGTATATACGGTACTGTAGTGAGCGACCCCATTCCATTACATCATTGTTCTATATCAAAATCACTCTCTGACAATTTATATTGTATTTCTTCCTTTTTTGAATTCGGATTATGAAAACTTACATACATACATTCAGAGCTGTAGTAACCACAACACCCACTTTTCACCGAAGTTGATTAAGTGCCAACGTGACAGATGGTGAGTTCATCGCCGTCACAGACACTTTATATACGTCATTGAATTACTTCTCAGAAATGTGTAGGTTTCCTCACGATTTTTTTCTTCACCGTAAAACACGTGATGTGAAATCACTGTACATAAGATTTTTATAAAAACTCATTGGTACAGGCCCCGCTGGGATTCGAACTTGCGTCGCTTGCGTAGCAGGGGACTGCTCAAACCTCAAGGCCAGCACGGCTCTCATATATCATCACGGTTCATAAAACTTAAAATTGCAAAGAACAAGGTTTTAAGCCCCTTGTAAGGCCTTACAGTACTTACTCACAAAAAATTACATTTTAATGGAAATATCTGCCTATCTGTTTGTTCCGTCTAACCTCTGAAGCGGGTGGACTGGTTTGAACTAGACTATAATGCTTCAAGGAGTAACTAAGGCTTATTTTATATTACAAAAAAATAGGTTCTGCAGGCGAACTGTGAGGCAAAGCTAGTAGAGAAATAAAATCTATGGTTAATATTACGTGAGTAATAAATGTGTTAGTTAAAAAAACTCACATAAATTAGGTCAAGTCTCCTGTTCTATGGGGTAGGCTGACACTACGCTATGCTGCATGCAATCCTAATATGCTTCTTTCGTTTCGTCTACATCCATGCATCCATTCATATATTTCCTTCCCCTTATCAACACTTCCGCTCACGTTATCCATAAATTGCTTTCGTTAATCACCCTGCATTCAACCTTTCGATACGTCCAAACCATGACAAAATATTTTATAAGATTTATAAAATAAAAATATGCTGACGCCATTCCAGAAAGGTCTTCTAAGGGGTAAGCACAGGTGTTGTAACAACAACAACAACCAAATTTCACCGAATATGATTAAGTGTCAACGTGACAGAGGGTGAGTCCACTGCCGTCTCAAGGATGCTTGAGACGGCAATACTTTGAATTAATTCTCAGGCATATGCAGGGTTCCTCACAAAGTTTCCTTCACCGTAAAGCACGTGGGGTGAAATTACTACACTTAAGTTTTTAGAAAAAATCATTGGTGGGCGCTCGGATTCAAACTTGCGTAGCAGGTGATTGCTCAAACCCCACGGCCACCACGGGCCTCTATACATTCTACCAATTCTAGTAAATACATATATCTAGTTAGTAGTCGTTTTGACTAAATGAATATAAATATGCTTACGCCATCCCAGAAGGGTCCCCGAAGGGGTAAGCAGAGGTGTTGTATCAACAACACCCACATTTCACCTAATATGATTAAGTGCCAACGTGACAGAGGGTGAGTCCATCGCCGTCTCAGGCACTATACATAAGACTTTGAATTACTTCTCAGTCATATGCTGGTTTTTCCTTTGTACCATATTTCATGTGAATAAATGTTATTTCTATTTCTATTTCATACGATGTTTTCCTTCACCGTAAAGCACGTGATGTTAAATCACTGCACATAAGTTTTTTTTTTAGAAAAACTCATTGGTACAGGCCCCGCTGGGATTCGAACTTGCGTCGCTTGCGTAGCAGGCGGTCGGATTGGATGAGCATGTCTATAGGTACATATACATACAGATAAATAAAATTGAAGTGTCTGATTGTAATTAAAAAATAACAGCTTTTCACTAAATGCATATGAAAGCATATACTGTACTTTCATTAAAAAAAAACATTTTATAATTTTTTTCTCTGTTTGTCGGTCAGTCTCTGTTTGTTCAGGCTAATCTCCGAAACGGCTGAACCGATTTTAGCGAAACTTTCACTGGCAAATAACTTATTTTACAAAGGATAACTTAGGCTACTTTTATAAAAAAAACAACATTAGAGTTCCGCGGGTCACCTATGAAAACTCAACACAGGTGGCACAGATAAATAAATGATACACGTGATCCCGTGCATTAACAGCAGTCTTTGATATGCCGCTTTGACCAATATTCCATCTCTATTCAGTATCATCCCACTATTTTCAGGTCACTGAACTTATACAGGGCTGATGACCTCACTGACCTTTCTATACATTAAGCAGGCGGAAAATATGACAGTACTCTTAATACTATAATAACCAAGTTTTCTTTAGAAGAGCAATAGATTACTGAGAATATTGATAAGAGTATGTTAGGAGAATAATGAAAGGTTCATGTTTTATCCATTATCTATACATATTAATAAAAAAGTGTCTGATTGTAATTCCAACTTAAAAACTTTTCAGCAAATACATATGAAGGTACTTAACCTGCTTTTAACCCTATATGTTTTTTTTTTTTTCAATAAAAGTTGCCTAAGTTACTCTTTTTAACATTCGCTTTCTGCCAGCGAAAGCCTTTTGTTTCAGAAATTACCCGGAACAAACAGACAGACCGACAGAAAAATTAAAAAAATTGGTTTTATTTATGTCTGTACCGTATATACTTTCATATGTATTTAGTGAAAAGCTGTTACTCTGGAATTAGAAACAGACACTTAAATTTTATTTATCTGTATAGATAAATAAATAAAATAAAAATATATAAATATGCTCACGCCATCCCAGAAGTGTCCCCGAAGGGGTAAGCAGAGGTGTTGTAACAACACCCTATATGATCAATATCACGTTGGCTCTTGATCATATTTCACCGAATATGATCAAGAGCCAACGTGACAGAGGGTGAGTCCTTCGCCGTCTCAGGCACTATACATACGTCATTGAATTACTTCTCAGACATATGCAGGTTTCCTCACGATGTTTTCCTTCACCGTAAAGCACGTGGTGTGAAATAACTGCACATGAGTTTTTAGAAAAACTCATTGTTACACCCACTGGGATTCGAACTTGCGTCGCTTGCGTAGCAGGCGACTGCTCTAACCCCAAGGCCACCACGGCTTATAGATAAATGTGGCCTTATGAGATGATCTTAAGCCTAGAGGTAAGTCAAAATAAAAATTATTTCTAACTTGTCATTTCTCGAATAACAATGAAGTTAGTTAGTGTTTTGATGACAGTTTAAAATTTACTAATCAAGTCCCGGACTTAAATTGTCTATTGTTGACATCAGTTCACTGTTTCAAGCACAAACTCACAACTTTCTCACTCTTTGTTCAAGAGGCTTTCATTATAAACTTTCCTGCGAACTATAGTCGTGAAAGCTGGAAGACTTGGCTTTAACGAGTTTTTTTTATCATGTAAATTGTGTGACAGTGTTTTTAATTTCTTTTATATTATAAACTAACTGTGCCTGCGATTTTACCGGCGTAAAGATGATTTCATGGGAGATCCGCGGTACCCTAATATTTTACAAATTAATAGTACCCTAAGTTACCGCTTTTTGGGTAACATCACCTATCAAATAAAAAGACAATCATCGAACTCGGTTCACCCAGTCGAAAATTCTAAAGTAACAAACAAAAAAGTTGGAAGTAAAAAACGTACAGTCGAATTGATATTCCCTCTATGATGGTTGAGGAGGTCAACGGCTCGCATTCACGTCATACTTGTGAACAGGTGCTGCTTGTGGGGCTGGTCATCTCAAGCTACGCATTTAGTTTTAAGTAGATGTACTAGATTTTAAGTTTTGTTAATTTTTATCGACATTTGTGCATTGGAATATTGTCCATGAGCTTACGTTTCTTAAATTAGTTATTTTGTATTCTTTAAATTGTATAATATTTTTGAAATGAGTAATTACTGAGATTCTTGCCAGGTTCTTCTCAGTAAAAGCAACCTTCCGAACCTGGCGGTAGCATGTATAATCCTGTATAATGCTGTCATTCTGACGATTTGAAAGTGCTTTGTAAAAAGTCTAATCGAATAAAGATACTTTGACTTTCATAACCTCCTCCTTTTTTGAAGTCGGTTAAAAATTTAACAATATTGTCATCCATCTTACGATTTAATTACCGTCGATTGTGTGACAAGTGCGAGTTTCGAAGGTATTCCAAGGATTCCAATTATGTATAACAGCTTCCCAAATCTGTTTCAATCAAACACTGGCCCATTCCCTACTAAGCCTATGCTAGGTCCTCCATTGTGAGTCGGTAGGTTCTTAACAAATATAATTAACATAAATTAACACCGCTCAAAATCTAATTGCCAAGCAATTTTGGGCTTTATTGTGAAGCTTCGATTCGTCAAAAGATCGCTTTTTGTTTGCAATGGAATTAAGAAGTTGGACAGGAATTTCCGCAATGTTTTATAAGGATGTCAAAGTTTGATAACGTTTCGGATTCGGTTGGAATTCATTGAATATAACTTGTAGATTCGTGTCGTTTGTTAGAAAGTTTGGTGGAGCTTGGAGTAAAATTCTAGATTATTCTACTGTGTAACAAGGTAAATGGCATTTATCGCGGTGGTTGAGTGAATTGAGTAGTTGCCTGATACGCAAGCAATGCAAGGTCAATTATCATCGGCCAGTAGCTCAATTCATAGGTGCTTGTGGCATAGTTGCTACTGCACATATCATTCGATCAGCAAAGTCAACCCTAGCTAGTAATCGGATGGGCGACCACCGTCGGTCCCGGTTGGCAATTTATCATCTCTGGCAATTGTTACAGGTCAGTGGAGGCCTAAAATAGTCTGATGGTTTAACCCAGATCACAGATTTTCCTCAAAGAGGTTGCGATGGTCAGATGGCAGTCGCTTCGTATAAAAATCAGGTCATCAGCCGCATCGGGTAGAATCAAGTTCCAATCCCACCAATGTTTGGGATAAGGCCAGGAAAATGATGAGTAGCCCTATTCACGTAATGAAAATCGTAACGATGTTGTCGTAGACTTGGTTTTTGACAATGTTGTCGTATGAATCGTTTCGTATGAAATGAATGAAAGAATAATCGTAATAGCTCAGTCATCGTCGCGAAAACGTCTTAATTAGTTAAAGACTTGTCAAACTACGATTTCCGATCACGTAAATACCACACTGGGACACGGTATGACAATTATATTGTTTTAATGTTAATGTTGTAAATAAGGAACACCTAATAATATATTTGTCTATGTCACAAAAAATACTTAACTGTAGTAGTGTGTCACACACGCACAATGAGCGTCATGATGACGTAAAACATATTGAGGAAACCTGCATATGTGTGAGAAGGGACATTGAACTTAACATTGCAGTCTGACATTTCAGCAACTACATATATACATATATTACCATAAGCTCTTATTGCCATCATAGTTCCACTGTGTGACAGTGACAAACTTACACATGTCATATACATCTATCTCATAATAAGAGTTCAACTATCAAGGCAATAAGACGTCACGGTAAGGCTGCAGCTCAAATGCATTCAAAATACTAACAAGGATAGGAAAAGTATTCTTATTTTCATTTCATCCCAGCACGGCATAACTAACGCCATAACGTAAAATGCTAGCAAAAACGTGTGACATATTCTATGCTCTTAAGAGCACTGAACCCCTGCATACGTACATATGATAAAATGGTAACAGAAAGTCGATTTTCTATATAAGTCGAAAATCATCGCATATGTTGTAATCACGGGTAGGAGAATTTTGGGTTAAGTCAGGTTAAAATCTGCCGATATCACAACTATTTATAAAATTTTCCTATTTAACCTTGAATATTCAGCGAAGCTTCTTATCGGTTCTTCTCAGAGAGCAACTTTATCTATGACCTCATACATAAGCAAAGCTGAACACATTATTTACATTATAGTGCTGTGACTAGGTGTTCAAGAGTACATGTGCGTCTGTGTGCGTGTACCTGTTCCCGGCAAAGTAACAAAGCTGGCCTTCTGTGTGTATTTATTTTGTGATACGAGCATAGCGTAAATCTTAGTTAATGCGCCTCTCGCGACACTTCCCTTTTCAGAGCACATTTTGTCTTCGCGGTGGTAATTACTCATACTTTCCTCTTAAATCCGTTTTGGGTTAATATTCGTACATAGTTTATTTATTGTTTTTTTAAAAATACTGCGACACTTACTACAGACACTTACATAAGTATTTCTTTCGCATAAGCCTTTGTTACTAGTTTCCGAACTGCTTAGTACGATTTTTTTCTGACTGAGTCTTTTTTCAGTATTGGGTATAAAATATATTAAATATATTATTTAATCGGGGTTTCAGCAGTCGCCTGCTACACAAGTTTGGATCCCAGCGGGGCCTGTGTGACTTCTGTGCAGTGATTACACACCACGTACTTTACGATGAAAGAGCATCGTGAGGAAACCTGCTGAATGTCTGAGAAGTAATTCAAAGATGAATGTATAGTGCGTGAGATGGACTTACCCTCTGTCACGTTGGGACTTAATCATATTCGGTGAAATGTGGGTGTTGTTATTACAAGCTTACCCCTCCAGGGACCCTTCTGTAATGGCATGTTTATTTATATTATTCAAATCGGGAAAATTATTCAATGCCTAAAGTTCCCTAAATTTATCTTCAGCATTAGTTTATTAAATGCAATTTCAAAATTCTGTTCGCTTACCACAACAATTAAAATGTACAAATTATATTTAAGATTACAAATTTACACAAAAATGTATCACAATAATATGCTTAAAAGCCAAAACGGTGAGAATAATCTCCTCAAAGAAATAACGAAGCGCAAAATGTTGCAAAACTTATTCAAAGTCATTTCAATTGCCACGCCTACACGGGTGGAGAATTATTACCTGTTAAAAAAGCAAAATACCTCTCCTTTTGCGGGTTCCGTATTTTAAGAATATAATAGTCCTATCCCTTACTGTATTCAGGTTAAGCTATTTGGGTATTTTTTGTGTACAGTTGGAAAACCGGTTTGATTTATTTTTTCCCTATAAAACGTAAATCTTCCAACAATTTTGTCTAGGAAATATTATAAAAATTCAAAAAAAATCTCAATGGTATTTGAGAGCGGTTAATTTTCCCTTACGGTTGCGACTTCAGCTGGGATATTTGCCATGTATTTCAATGAATATTAAGAAGTGCAAGAGATTTCGCAAGCCCTCTAAAGTATTGAAAAATATCCACATATAAAGTTATTTAGTTATTATAGTTTGAAATCAATTATTATTGCTTTTCGCTATAATCTTTTTATATCATCGCCCAGGCCTTATCCCAAACATTGTTGGGGTCGGCACTTGATTCAACCCGATGTGGCTGATCATCTTCGCAACCCCTTTAACAAGGAAAATCTGTGATCTGGGTTAAACCAGTTGTCAGACTATTTTAGGCCTCCGACTGACCTGTAACGATTGCCAAAGATGATAAATTGGCAACCGAGACCGACAGCTTAACGTGCTCTCCGAGGCACGGAGGGGACTCGGGCGGTCACCTATCCAATTACTGGCTAGGCTTAGGTTGCTTAACTTCGCTTATCGAATGATATGTGCAATAGCAACTGTGCCACGAGCTCCTCTCAATAAAGCTATAATCTTTTTATAATTGCAATATCATTTTCTACGTTTACATTATTTCGATATATCAATGAATAAATAAATGTCGCTGAGATGTCGGAGTTAAAATATTTGATGTATAGCAATTGCACGCTGATATATATGACGTGTATAAGTTCGTCACTGTCACACAGTTATAAGACCTAACCATAAGTAAGGCCCCAATATAGTAAAGCTATTTTTTCGAATTTTTACCGAGGGTAGTTTGACACGCGTCACATCTCTGTTTGCTGTTAAAAGGGCTGGCAATGTACATAGAGTAATTTAGCTCAGGAGTTTGACAGCTGACAGGTCACGTCACACATTTAATTTGACGACTGCATTTTGTTAGTATATACTAGGAAATCGATAATTATGCCAGTATTTAGCACTTTTCAATTTCGCGGTGCCAATAAAATGTCATGATTGTTTCGTTTCCAAATATTATCTATACAGATAAATAAAATTCAAGTGTCTGTTTGTAATTCCAAAATATCAGCTTTTCACTAAATGTATATAAAAGTATACAAGGTACTGAAGTTAAAAATCAAATTTTTATTTTTTTTCTCTGGCTGTCTATCTTTCCGTCTGTCTGTCTGACTTTTTGTTTGTTCCGGCTAATCTCCGAAACGACTCGACCATTTTTAACAGGACTTCCGTTGGTAGATACAAGCTAATGTTACAAGGAGTAACACAGGCAATTTTTATTTAAAAAGATCATTAGGGTTCTGTGGGTTATTAAATTAAATCTACGAAGACGAAACTGAGGGGTACAGCTAGTTTTGAATATACGGAACCGTACCGTACGTACGTACCTTTCTCATTTCACGTTTTTACTGTTTTCGCGTTTGCTCGTTTAACTTTGTAAATGACGGGTGCAAATCATGCGACAAAATGCCACAGAAACATTTGCATTGGACGTACGGTAATGTGGCTGGCGAAATTATTTCCATATATTTTTTTATAGAGGCGAAAATAAATACAATATTTAATAAAAACAATACGATAGCTCTAAGTGGGTTTAAATTATTTAGGTAACTTTTTGGCACTGAGAATCGACTAGTAGTGCGTAATAATTTAAGGTAAAATAAAATAACACGTATTTTTTTTATTTTTCTGGGAATGTAAAGTTGTTAGAGGTCATTGAAAAATGAGGCTCAAATTTTAGTACAATAAACGACCAAAAATGCAGCATAGTTCTTCTGAGTAAATTTATATATATATACATATAAATGAACCTATTAAGAAGAAAAATACAGACCTTTTATTTTTACAGTATTAGTCTAAATAAGAGCCTTCAATAAAACATGTTCAATTTACCCAAGGATATTGGTAGCGATGAATTTAAAAATATCTTTCCGTATTGTCGTATCACATTTGTTGTAACGTCTCGGGGCCTTATTGAATTTGTACCGTTTCGGCATTTGGATATCGCTTCGGATGCCGTGAGTGTATTCTGGTATCATATAAATTGAAAGCAATAATAACCTACGACTGCTATGTACAACAGTTATATGGTATTCATATCTTATATCTTTTAACGAGCATTTCTTGTATATATATATAATTGGAATCTCGGAAACGGCTCCAACGATTCTCATGAAATTTTGCATGTAGGGGGTTTCAGAGGCAAAAAATAGATCTAGCCAGGTTTCATTTATGGAAATCATAGTTTGACCATGTTTTCAGGCACTGAAAAACTCATATATTTTATCAATAATATGACAGCAAATTTCGCCTTCATCTGTCAAGTTATGGTAGCTCAAAGGTGACGCTTACTGCTTACGGGGCGATAACAAAACTAGAGTACCGCGGATTTTTTCTTTATTTTTTCCTTTTTTTTGTGAATAAGAAACCGAGCACAGCTCGGTCAACCAGATATTACTGATGTATTTGACGACACAGTTGGTCTGGTGTTGAGTATAACTGTTACATCGGATATCGCGGGTTCAATATGAGAGTTCAACTTACGAATTCGTTTTTGGTAAAAAAAAATGTATCGTATGTATATTTTTAAGAGAACCTCCTACATGCAAACTTTATGTCATAATAAAAAATATTGTACCTTTTAACGAGCAATTCTTGAATATATAAATATTTAGAATCTGACTCTCTGAAATCGCTGCAATGATATTCATTAAATTTCTTATGTTTCGGAGGCAACAAATTTATCTAGCTAGGTTTCATTTTCAGAAAACATAATTTTGAAAATGTTTTCAGGAAATGAAAAACCTCCAGTCTATGGGGCGATAACCGTTACCAATCTCAGTTCATACATATTATGCTCACACCTGTATCCCATGGGGGTAGGCAGAGACCACCGTTTGCCACATGCTAAATGTCAAGTTTTTTTTATTGAATGAAAAATAAACCGAGCACCGTCAACCAGCTACTAAATAAGTAATGTTGGGCCATTATCACACTAAACCATCTAGTCCGAAACTAATCAAAACTTGTACTATGCGTACTGGGCAACGGATTATGATAAATAAAAACTGTTTTTTAGATACATACTTATGAGTAATACATGGAAAGAACCCACAAGGCAAACGCAATTGCTATAGTCACAAAATGTTAGCCCTGACTTGATATCAAAGTCAAAAATATCTTTATTAGATTTAGAGTTTTTACAAAGTACTTTCAAATCGTCAGAATGACATAATTATACAAGATTATACATGCTACCGCCAGGTTCGGAAGGTTGCTTTTGCTGAGAAGAACCTGGCAAGAAACTCAGTAATTACTCTTTTCATTATCGAACCCGCAACATTTAGTATAGCAGTCGGGTATGCTAACCACTAGACAACCGCTTCCATTGTTATAACGTCATTAAGTCTTGTTGTTGAGTCAGACAAAAAAGATCAAGAAGGTCATATATACTTCTAATATTATACAATCAAACTCTTAATACAACTGGACAAGGTAGCATTTAGAACACCAACTATATTCCTGATCAAAACGACAAGACTTACAAAGCCATAACTTAACCGAGGGATGGGATCATCAAATGATTCGTGAACATGAAGAAACAAACTATGGAGTGGTCATGACCCATTAGGAATTCTTCCACTAAATGAAACAGAATTCGAATTAGGATGTTAACCCTGCGATATTTTAGCATCATACGTCTCGTTACACAATTGTCTTTATGTCCATGAAGGTTTGCGAGACTTTATTTCTGTGAAAACATTTTCTTTTACAGTGTACGGTGGAAACATTCAAGAGCGAGACGAGCTTAGAATTTAAGCAACCCTAACCCTAGCCAGTAGACCGCCAGAGCTCCCTCCCTTGGAGGGCACGTTAAGCGGTCGGTCCCGGATGCCAATTTATTATCATTTTGAAATAATCTATTGTCAAACCATTTGTCTGAGAAGTAATTCAAAGACATAAGTATAGTGCTTGAGACTCCTTCGAAGACCCTTCTGGGATGGCGTGAGCATATTTATTTATTTTCGTAATTTTGTGATAATTCTGTATAAGTAATTTCGCCATGTTGTGTTTTGTGAATAGTCACGGTGTCTTTATCGCTTAGTGTGGCGTATCACGAGACAGATATCTCCTGATTTCTATGTTATGGCACGTCATAACCAAACAAATAATATTTCAAAAACATTTCTAAAAGGAACCAACCGTATGTTTACTTCAAATAGCCCTTATTAAACGCCACCCAAAGATATAACACTTTACACAGATGACCACCCCCCTAAATCCTCGTTTTGTTGTATCACATATCGCGGAAAGATTTTTGTAGCGAAAATCTTTTCTTTTTCATATTTACGAGTCGAACTTTACGAGGAGGCCTATTCTTTTCATTCTACTTGAACTGTGTCAGGTGGGTAAAGGTATAAGCTGTTGCGGGGAAACATTAATTCCCTTGACCATTTGTTTATATTATACCGAATTCACGTACATTAGAATGATGATCTCTCTCTATACAATTCCAAAGGAGGTTCCTTCCCCGGACGGTCAAGCTTTGAAATCAGCTTGGAAACCTACTATAATTAGATGGAGTTCTGCAAATTCATACAGGATAAGCAAAACGTTTTCTTACCATCCAGAAGGGCCGAATTATTGCTGCCTTACTTGAAATAAACAAAATCTGCTAACTGATGGTATTACAGTATTTTTTATATGTTTGCTTACTTAAAGCATTTTTAAAGTTCAGTGTCAAATAAAATATCCAAATGTATTGTGTACCTTTACCTTTACCTATGGAGATCTTTTTGAGTTTCCTGAAAACCATTCAATTGGAAGAAATAAGGGAAGGTAACGAGTAATTTTCCATCTTTACGTAGCTTCTTCTCCTTCTTAAAGTGCCTCTCCAATTATTGAAGGTTGGCAATCAGCTCCGAACATTTATCTCTGTCCTTAGCGCGGCGAAACAAGTCGGCGGCACTCGCAATCCCGGTCCACTCTCTGATGTTTCGTAGCCACGACTTCTACCTACGACCAGACTTCCTTTTGCCAGCTATTTTTCCCATCATAATTATTTGTAGTAAGTTATATCGGTCATGTCTTAACACATGACATAAATATGACACTTTTCTCTTTTTGACGGTCTTCAAAAGCTACCAGACGTAAGACTCTTAATACTTACACCACAAAATTACGTCACGTAAGTCATAAGGATCGGGGTCCCGCATAAAATGTGCATTAGTCTGAACAAATAAACGCTCTTATCCGCCTTGGCGACGGGATTTGTGGATCGCCTAGCCGTAAACTGGGCTGCCATTGTGTTGTAAGTAATGTTGCCGGGACGTGCAACTGCACCTTTTGTTACAGAAGCAACGTTGACACTATAACTTGGAGATCCTCGGAGTCAACAATTGAGTTGCTTTTAGGTTGCCTTAAGATTTGAAAAACTTATAATAACCTTCTTCGAGACCGTGGAAATGTACAGTAGCTGCGTTATTATGTCAGGTTACTCAGCATCGCATTTGACGTCAGTTCTCTCGAATTCAATCATAGGAAATTGTTCTTTATTATCTATGTATTATGTATAAATTTCCTAAAGTTGATACCGACACTTGTCGTCGAGTCCGACGCTGAGAAACTTTACAGAATAATACGGCAGAATTCACAGCGTGTTGTTCTATATATTTATCAGATCAACCTTCTTGGATTTTGTATGTGGCAGGTATATAAAATAGGATGGAGCAAAAAACCTACGAAATTCTAAACAAAGGGAAATTTGTGGGCGATGAATGATTACGATTTAAAAGTACCTATATTTTTTCAAGATCAGCGCCCCGAGCAATTAAATTAGCCTACCCAGAAGGATTCCCGCTTTATAAGGAAAGATAGTAAGTCAGTCCCGGGGTCTCGCAAAAAATAATTAAATACGCTATGTTTAAAATTATGTATCTATTTCTCAGACATAATAAAGGTTTCCTCACGATGCTATCTGTAAAGCTCATATTATGTCATCATTCCACTTTTTTTTTTGACGCATTAATTATTGCAAATGGTAATTCTCGGTAACCACAAACTCCAAGTTCAAAGTACAATCAGACAGAAACAATAATAAAAAAAATGTTGTTGATTTAAATTTTCTGAACATAAATGAAATTGATTTGTCCTCTTGTATTCACTTTATTCAACACACTTGATTGAGCTATGGTTCAAACATTACAAATTTCAAAAGTTAAATTAAGCAACGGAATCAAATCTCGTTCAAAAAATATTTCACTCACTAAATAAATTTACTATTTACCGAAAATCAACGGTCGCTTGGTCATTTAGCCAACGAATGACATAGTAAATTAAATTAGTTCGTATATTCAGCATTTAATAACAATTTATTGGTTTTTATATTATTAAGGAAACATTATAATGTATTACATTGTATGAAAAAATTACAATTGCCTACAAAACAAGATCTATTAAAACTTTTAATAGGAGTAGAACGAGATATAGTAGTTAGATTTATGTAAATTCTATGTAACAACAAATTAGGGTAACAGTAGCTTTGAAAATTAAATACGCAAAAACTAAAGAAGATATTATTTGTATATATATAATATTATAAATGTATTTTTTTTAATTCTAGTACTTTTATACTTATATAAATTGTATCCCATATTTCAACATCTTTCAAAATTTTCGTTACCTGGTATAGTATAATTTTTTATCTTCGTTCTTATTTAGGACTAGCTGCGTCCCGTGGCTTCACCCGCATATACTTAATGGGTGGCTTTAAATTGAAAACTAATATTATTTAAAATAAATGTATCCTAAATTACTTCTACTACTTCTACAAATTTTTCATTAAGTGAAAATGAAATAAAATCTTTTTATTTGTCCGTATAGAAAGCCTAAGCCCAGATCTAAAATATACCAAAGATATGACAACTAACCCTTTCATAAATATGAACTAAGCGTGAGTTAAGATAGATTAACCGACTAGAATGGACAATAACAACGATAAACAAAAGATGATAAGTAAAATAGATAATACCAAAATACGGTTATAGCACATTTTGGCTCAGTTTATGAATACTTACGCCAAATTGTAAGTACTACTCCGAATGGGTGGCGCCATTGTATTAAATTAACGAACGAGGTATTACGAAGCTTAATGCTTAGAAGCAATTAAATTCAAGTACATAATTTACAAGAGCCGTGGCCTTGGGGTTTGAGCAGTCGCCCAGCGGAGCTTGTACCAATAAGTTTTTCTAAAAACTTATTTCACACCACGTGCTGTGCGGTGAAGGAAAACATCGTGAGGAGACCTGCATATTCGTACATTCGTAAAGTGCATATAGCATCTAGCCCCAAATCAAAACTAGCTTCCTTAGGGCAAGTTTGCTTCTGTAAGCTTCGCACACATTACACTAACACATGATATATAAAAAAAATACCATAATCCGGAATAGCTAAAGCGCGGTCCATAACTGGATGCAGATAAGCAATAATGTGTCAACCCGCATAAACTTGGTTTTGAGAAAATGGCGTCTTAAGATGATTGTATACGTGATTTAAGATTTGTTTTATGACATAAATCCATTTTTTACGTACTTTTATGTTTCAGATGACTTGAAACACTTTTTTAGAATGTTAAATACGTGATGCATTATCAAAATATATCAAAACCTTTGAATTTGACTTTTTGTGGGTTGACACATTATTGCTTATCAGCATCCAACTAATATATCCATTTCTGAGTCCTCATCATAATAATAGAGCGCAACACTCTAGTCCTAGGATTAACCTACCCATTCCTAAATAATTACATACACATATTAAACTCAGGCCTGTATTCCCCGAAAGTGTAGGCAAAGATGTACTTACACTTCACGTTTCGCCAGTTTAAGTCCATGTAATAAGGGGCGAGCTTGTTGCCACTAACCGACCACTAATCCGACCCGGGGATCGAACTCACGATGTTCCACAGTATAATTTGCAACCACTAGGCCAATGAGGCAGTCCTTAGCCCATTTCTAATACCTTACTTAATTAACATGATCGATCCGCGCGAACAGAGGAGCTCGTGACACAGTTGTTATTGCGCGTATCATTCGATCAGCGAAGTTAAGCAACCCTAACCAGCCAGTAGTTGGATAGGTGACCACCAGAGTTCCGTGCCTCGGAGAGCACGTTAAGCCGTCGGTGCCGGTCGTCAATTTACCAACTTTGGCAATCGTCACAAGTTAGTCGGAGGCCTAAGAAAGTCTGGTAAACTGGTTTAAACCAGATTACTGATTATCCTTGTAAAAAAGAGTTACCAAAGTCAGGTGCAGGTCATTTCGTATACAATTAGGTGATCAGCAACTTCAGGTTGAATCAAGTATCGACCCCAACAATACATACGGTGATAATGATGAACAATACGCGCGTTATTTCAAACCTTCTAAGGACATAAATCATACATCGGAATCAGAGTGATGTATATTATCTGCATTATCGATTATTCTTAAGATATTATTCAGTGTTGACGTCACGTGATAGATTCTTTGGAACATCTTTCATCTTTCTCCGTCAGTAAGAGTAAGAGAGATGCTAGTGTTGCATGAAAATTGATAGTCTATGGCGATAGTGAGGTCAACTCCTCACAAGTCGATGACGATAGAAAATAATATATGTACAAATTTATTAGCATTTTTCAACTTTGGATTTTGCCAAAATGGCATAAGCTCGTGTCTTTCAGTCTGTTAAGGTCACAGACACTATACATACAGCTTTAAATCTATGCTCAGATCCATTTTTCGGTCAATTATTTCAAAATCTCGTTGTGTGGCGTCACAGCGTAGTGATACAGTCTTGATTGATCCAACCATTTCTGTGTGTTCAATTTGTTGATTCTGTGTCGATTAAGTCCAAGCTTTCTACTTGTAATAAGTTTTAAGTGGTTCCTTGTATCGATGATTAAGATTTAATCAATAAATATTAATTAAATATAGACACCGCGATTTTCTTCACTTTTACATACATTAAAAAGTTTTTAGCGCGGGCAAATCTATCGACATCAAAATACAGTATCATCTCTACACCACATCGTGAAGGATGAAGTTTGCTCTGAAGGCGTGATACAAAATAAATGACTGAAGCAGGCATCATCTCGGAAATTGGCTCAATATAAAATTACTCGGCGCTCGTGCTCTGTGTTTTAATGGCACTCTCTTGAATAATGTGTTCAATGAACCAGTTCGGGTTTGCTTCAACAGTTTTTGTATGATAAAATGCTGGGTACCGTGTATTTATATACTAACATTATCAAGAGGAAAATTTGTATGTAATTTTGTAACGGATTGGGTCAAAAAGCATCGGATCGATTTCGAAAAGTCATTCACGATTTTATTGCTACATTATCACTGATTAATATAGGCTATTTTTATTATTATAGGCTATTAATATAGGCTATTTTTATTATTATAGGCTATTAATATAGGCTATTTTTATTATTATAGGCTATTAATATAGGCTATTTTTATTATTATAGGCTATTAATATAGGCTATTAATATAGGCTATTTTTATTATTATAGGCTATTAATATAGGCTATTTTTATTATTATAGGCTATTAATATAGGCTATTTTTATTATTATAGGCTATTAATATAGGCTATTTTTATTATTATAGGCTATTAATATAGGCTATTTTTATTATTATAGGCTATTAATATAGGCTATTTTTATTATTATAGGCTATTAATATAGGCTATTTTTATTATTATAGGCTATTAATATAGGCTATTAATATAGGCTATTTTTATTATTATAGGCTATTAATATAGGCTATTTTTATTATTATAGGCTATTAATATAGGCTATTTTTATTATTATAGGCTATTAATATAGGCTATTTTTATTATTATAGGCTATTAATATAGGCTATTTTTATTATTATAGGCTATTAATATAGGCTATTTTTATTATTATAGGCTATTAATATAGGCTATTTTTATTATTATAGGCTATTAATATAGGCTATTTTTATTCCGAAAATCCGACTCGAACGAGAACTAAGCGGGTGAAACCGCGTGACGTCTAGTCACTTAAAAAATTTTGCAAAAAATATATTAAAATAATGTAGGAGTAGGTAATGATTGTTTGCACTTAAAATAATTCATACTAGCTTCTGCCCGTGACTTTATACGGTCGGAATATTTACTTTGGGCTAACTCTAGCAATTAACTTTAACCCGCGATTCAAATTCAAATTCAAAAATATCTTTATTCGATTAGACTTTTTACAAAGTACTTTCAAATCGTCAGAAAGACACGATTACATAGGATTATACATGCTACCGCCAGGTTCGGAAGGTTGCTTTTACTGAGAAGAAATTGGTCTTAGCATGATATGATACAGCCTCTAGCTTTTCTCGAAACACTAGAGGCTATATTAGCTATCTAACGCTGAAATAATGTTTCAAATCGGACCAGTAGTTCCTGAGATTAACGCGTAATTATAATAATTACAAATAAACTCTATAGCTTTGTTAATTAGTATAGATAAAACTACATTCAAAACAAGAAAAATATTATGTCAATTCAAAGGTTTTATTAATGGAAATAGCAGTAAAGTTCGGTAGCGAGCGAGTCACATTACAAATATAAAGCGCGTCGAGCGTAGCTGGATGTGACATCGATGGATTAATGACGGTTTTTATGAGAAAAACTGAATGCTTACAAAATGTCGGGTTTTGCCCGTGCCTTACCTGCATCGCTAGCGTAACAGACTCATACTAATCGGGCATCGTATCCTTGCTTTTTATCCTCTTTACAATAAGGCTTACATATTCTCACACCTGTATTCACCTAAGGGGCAGAGTACTCTTGTAGTACCCCACATTTCGCCAGTAATGTGAAAGTCCCACTCCAGATTCACTCGACAGTGCTGGGAAATTACATTCGCTCGACATGGGGGTCGAACATGTTCCTAAATAGCGCTTGCAATCACTAGACCAACGAGGCAGGTAAGTTTAGATAAGACTTACCTTCATATTCCAAAATATGAGGAGTACGAGCACAACTTATTTACGACTAATCTAACTTACGCCATCACCTATAAGTTGAAACTTCTCGATGGCTTTGATAGATCAAATATTTATCTATACTCACGAAGACTTCAATGAAGGTCGTGATAAGTCTGTCTATTTTAGTTTGACTTTGAGAAGTGGGTCACATTAGACTATTCCGATTGTGTGAATTAAACCGTTTAAATCTTATACCTTTAACACATTCACTGCTAACATTTCAACTTCTTCGTAAATTCTCTATCAGTTGGACGCACATAGGCGTCGTTAACAGTGAACGCGTTAAACGAGCAATCGTTGTATATATATACATACATACATATGCTCACGCCTGTATTTCCCGAAGGGGTAGGCAGAGGTGTTGATAACAACACCCACTTTTCACCGAATTTGATTAAGTGCCAACGTGACAGATGGTGAGTCTATCGCCGTCTCAGGCACTTTACATACGTCTTTGAATTACTTCTCAGAAATATACAGGTTTCCTCACGATGTTTTCCTTCACCGTAAAGCACGTGGAGTGAAATCACTGTACATAAGTTTTTAGAAAAACTCATTGGTACAGGCCCCTCTGGGATTCGAACTTGCGTCGCTTGCGTAGCAGGCGACTGCTCAAACCCCGAGGCCACCACGGCTCGTATATATATATATTATATAATCTGAATCTCGGAAACGGCTCCAACGATTTTTATGAAATTTTGTGTGTAGGGGGTTTCAGGGACAAAAAATAAATCCAACTAAGTTTAATTTTTGGAAAACATCGTTTTTACCATTTTTCATAAATATCATTGCAATACGACAGTAAATTTTGCCGACATCTGTCAAGATACGATAGCTTGGAGTGAGGCTGCCAGCTTAAGGGGAGATAACGAATTTAGGGTACCCCGGTTTGAGTCTCACGTTCACCAGTTCGATTTTTAAAATTTTTTTGAAGGTAATTTTTTTGTGTGGAAAAGAAACCGAGCACAGCTTGGTCAACCAGGTTCTTACAGGTTTAAGCTATGCACTGAGTTTAAGATTAACTTGATTTCAGGGCTTATTGCGCAGAAGGCAATTTTTTTTAAATAACGGGTGTTGTAACATTTGCTATCTGCCAGAGAAAATTTATTTCACTTTCAGATATTCACCGAATCGAACAGACAGAGAAAAATTTCGTTTGTATCCTATATGGATTCCACAGAAACCTATTATTTCTGTGGTAAATACTATCTGTGATACCAATCCAGGTACAACGAAATGCGTCAAATTTTATTCAAATATCTCTCCTAGGGTAGGCACTCCTTTACCTACCTTGTGAGTGCCAGTAATGAAAGCTAGTCAATTCGTAGTTCCTACCAACTGAAGTTTAATTGCAACTAGATTTGTTTTGCTTGCGAATGCCTGTAGGGAATCACTAAAACTGCTTCGGACTTTGCCTTTTGAACCCATTTCAGCTTTCGTTTTGGTGTTTATTGTTAAAGAGTTTGTTTTCCATTTGGAAACGAAGAAAGGAATTATCTATACGAATAGGTTTGTCAAATTGTAATTACAAATTAACTGCTTTTGACTAAATACATATGAACGTATATACGGTACCTACAGATATAAAAAACCAATTATTAAAAAAAAACTGTCTGTCTTTTTGTTCCAGGTAATCTTTGAATCGTTTGGACCGATTTTAAGGGGACTTTTACTGTCAGGTAGTTGATGTTACAAGGAGTAATTAAGAAAATTTTTATTTTAAATAAAACATTAGTATTACTTAAACTTTCACGATTTAAACATACATACATATATATGCTCACGCCTGCATTCCCGGAAGGGATAGGCAGAGGTGTTGTAATCACTACACCCACTTTTCACCGAGGATGATTAAGTGCCAACGTGACGGATGGTGAGTCCATCGCCGTCTCAGACACTTTACATACGTCATTGAATTACTTCTCAGAAATATGCAGGTTTCCTCACGATGTTTTCCTTCACCGTAAAGCACGTGGTGTGAAATCACTGTACATGAGTTTTCTAGAAGAGCTCATTGGTACAGGCCCCGCTGGGATTCGAACTTGCGTTGCTTGCGTAGCAGGCGACTGCTCTAACCCCGAGGCCACCACGGCACCCAGTAATATGTGCACGGCAGTATATAATATAATATTTTATTTATTGTATTGTCACCAAAATATGTGTTATATTTGAAAAAAAATATTATAGTATTTCAAACACTTTTATTGAAATTTAGAAAGTTCTACAAAATGATTCATTAAACAAATTGTCCGAAATCATTTTGTTTACGGCATAAAGCGATAATTTTTAAAGTGGGATCAAAAGGAAATGATCCACGTAATCGATTGCCCAAACTTCACCAAAACAACCGACAATGTTTTATTGATGAACGCACCATTTCGCTTTCATAGACAACTTGAAAGTTCCCAACAAAATAAACTTGTGAGTGCCAAGTTGGGAGGATACTGTAAAACAATGCGATGTCTTGATGTACTCAACTTTGAGCTTAGACTTTAAGCACTTTAAGTGACAAATTTACGCTCGATGCATACTGATGCGGGTATAGTTTTGGTGAAACTTCTTCTCCGCCTTTGTTCACTTTGAAACTTTTTTGTTGTAATCGTGGCCGATTGCATATAGAGTTGAGACAATTTAGGCCTACATTTTTGCATAGAGCATTGGTTGAATTCAATTTAAAAAATATAAAATAAATGAAATTTATTATTTATTTGTTTGTCGTTTATTTTATTAAAATCTGAGGCATTATAGTGTTTAAGATTATAATTTTATAAGAAAATTAACTTTATTTTGTTCCACATATGAACCAATAAGCATCAAACCTTTTTGTTGCCTCTAATACTACCATACTGCCACAAATATAAATAAAAAGTACCACAATATTTCTAAAATGTCCGCGATTTTCGGTAAAGTTATTTAAAGTTACTCGGGACTTATTATTATTATTATTAGCCTGTCGTGTCTCACTGCTGGGCAAAGGCCTGCCTTCCATTTTCTATCTTTCTCTGTCCTCAGTAGTCCTCTCCCAATCGCTCCCGATACTCGGGACTTACCACGATAATATTTTGAAAATATCGAACAATATTCGCGACCACGATTGGTGTAACCCAATCGAAACGTCGAGGTACGTTATTTTCAAAATATTATATTACATTGATTTTAAATATGAATAGGTACAACGACTTATTAATAAAAACTTTCTCTCTGTGCCAAAAAATATGCGACGAGAAAGTCTAGAACCATATCTAAACAAATCGACATTACTTTGACAGTAAATAAAGAAGTAAATTTCGAATTTAAAAATTTGGTCGATTCCATACTGCTTAGTAAGCTTATATTTACACTGTGTTTATGTTCAAGAAATAAATTATGAAGTTTATGCACTCTTTGCCGAGCAGCGAGACAGTACAGGCTGTATTGGATTAGACGTTGATTGGCCAAAGACTCACCATATTATGTCACCTGATTAGAACCGTTGCGAGCTTACTAATTTTGATTAATTACACTTGATTCCTTGGACGACATTTCTATACTACATTTTTTATATATTATTCCCTCCTTCATTTCCAACCTAACATCTATCCATACATACAATACATACTAATAAATAAAATTTAAAGGTCTGTTTGTAATTCCAAATTAACAGGTTTTCTCTTAATTCATATCAAAGTAGATAAACATCTTTGTTCCGGCTAATCGCCGAAACGGCTTGATCAATTTTAACGGGACTTTCACGAGTATACAGCTAATGTTACATGGAGAAACTTAGGCTTCTTTTATTTAAAACATAAAGGGCTCCTTGGGCCACGAATGAAATAAACAGTACAGAAGTAATTTCTTTAACAATACTTACGCAAGCCTTTGTGTATATGATCCCGAGATAATACTTTGCCTCCGAGCTCTCCGAAATGAATGGACCTAAATATTCTTCGGAACAAAGAAAGGATTATATACGTCGATTCAGTACAATAATTCACTGAATAAATTTTCCCACTAGTACAAAATGGGACTAACAAATTAACCTTAAATGGACAATGTCTACTGGACACATTGACATGCCAAACAACTCTAGTTATAGGCTAAAGCGGAACGCATTCTATATTGATAACACTACTTGCAAAGTACTTTCAAATAATAAAAAAAGGACAAGAATCTATTTTGAAAAAAAAAATACACATGACTGTAATACTATTACGTGTATTACGCGTTCACTGCTAACGACGCGTATGTGCGTCCAACTGTTCGAGAATTTACGAAGAAGTTGAAATGTTAGCAGTGAATGTGTTACTCCGGAAATTTTATGTTTTATTTAAATAAATGTAGCCTAGGTTACTCCTTACAATATCAGCTATCTGACAGTGAGAGTCCCGCTAAAATCGGCCCAACCGCTTTGGAAATTACCCGGAACAAACAGACAGACAGAGAAAAAACCGTATTTACTTTCATATGCATTTAGAAATGTTGTTATTTGGGAATTACAAACATACATACATACATATGCTCACATCTGTAATCCCCGAAGGGATAAGCAGAGCTGTTGTAATCACAACACCCACTTTTCACCGAAGATGATTAAGTGCCAACATGACAGATGGTGAGTCCATCGCCGTCTCAGACACTATACATTTACAAACAGACACTGCAATTTTATTTATCTGTAACTAGCTGACGTCACCCGGCTTCACCCGCGTAGTCCGTTCCCGTGGGAGTACGGGGATAAAATAAAGCCTATGTTACTCGCTGATGATGTAACTATCTAATGGTGAAATAATTTTTGAAATCGGTCCAGTAGTTTTTGAGCCTATTCATTAGATACAACCAAACAAGTTTTCCTCTTTATAATATTAGTATAGAAGATGTCTAGATTTGACTCGCTGGACCTTGTTACTCGGCCCACAAGTAAGGGACTGAAGGTAAAATGGTCTTAGGAGGTCCCTAAAACCACGGCCGCCCAGTTAACCCCACATAACTGAAGTGACACTGAATGGCGGCTTATATTAACCCAACTTGTTCGAATGTCTTTATTTGAGTAAAATTTGCCCAGTTTTGCTATTTTACTAGAAGGTGATATTTATGAGTTTAGTTTGTAACAGCGTTTCTCCATCCGCAACACAGATGGCGCTACTCGCAAACAATTGCAAAGTTTGAGTACAAATAACGAGAACCTAAATCGCGTAATAAGAGTTTTTGCGTGCATTGCATATATACGAGTTTCCCACTAGAACTGTTGGACCTCCCGACGCCGTCCGAGGCACGTCCTTATTGACCCTGACGACGATAACACATTGCTTCAGCAAGCAATGTCTCAAAGCACACACCAAACCGACCATTGTTCCGTCCTCGCAGGCGAGGCTCGTCGCGAACTCTACGTCATCGTCCCCCCCGTCCATGCGATGCCCCATTTAACTACTAACCTGAGTTGGGGTTGCTTAACTTCGCTAGTAATAATATATGTATGTCCCTTTTAAGGTGCAAAGTGTTTCTGCATATCTATCCGTTACCATACCGCGATAAAATGGATCATTTTAGCTAAAATTGGACCACTTAGACATTAGCTACCTAAGAAAAAGGTTAGAGCGTTACAATCAGCCACAATAAATATATCTTATATCTTGAAACGAGCAATTCTTGTATATATATAATCTGAATCTCGGAAACGGCTCCAACGATTTTCATGAAATTCTGCAAGGGGGTTTCAGGGGCAAAAATAGATCTTGCTAGGTTTTATTTATAGAAAACATCGTTTGCCCATGTTTTCAGGCACTGAAAAACTCATAAAATATCATTACAATACGACAGCAAATTTCGCCGACATCTGTCAAGTTATGGTAGCTCAAACGTGAGACATCCAGCTTACGGGGCGATAACGAAACTAGAGTACCCCGGTTAGAGTCTGACGTTCACCGGATTTTTTTTCTTTTATTTCCTTTTTTTTGTGTGAAGAAGAAACCGAGCAAAGCTCGGGCAGCCAGATATTAAACACATAATTGTGAACAATCACAAACACTAATTGAAATTTCACACAGCCGTCCTCCATAAGAATGACAAACTGTTCACATTAACCCTCATTTGAACCACGAGGAGGGTGTCATTTGGCACTTAACGCACATATTTGTATGCACCCACACTGATATGATTATACTGGTACTCTGACCTAAATACATTTGTGATATCTTCAAGCATCATCATCCTGATCCTCCTGCCCTTATACCATGTTATTTGGGGTCGGATAAAGGAGGAGTTTAAAATCTCTAGAGGAGGCCTTCACCGTCTAAACGAGGAGTTCTTTTTAGATTTTAACAAAATTTAAATATATTCATATCATAAGTACTTAATCAGTTATATAATAAAAAAAAATACTTACATACTTACATAATTAAGTTATACAGTTAAATTTTAATTCCATAACAAGAACTAAAAGACTGTTTTTTAAAATTTTATTTAAAGGAGGAGTTTATCAATTCGACTGTATGTTTTTTATATGTTTGTCACGTCAGAACTTTTGACTGGCTGAGCCGATTTCGATTATTTGCGTTAAGTATTTGAAGCACTACATTTCAATTAAGGTTTAGAGTCGATCTGATGATGGAACCGGAAGACAGTCGAAGGAACTCCTCAACGATTTACAGCAAGTACCTAGTGGTTTCGAGTTTAATTCGTATTGATGTGAACTATACTACTAGATATATAGATTATAACTGATGTAGGTGCACTTTGCAAAAAGTCACTGAAAAAATATTTTTTACCCTAAAAGTAAAACTGCGTTCAAAAAGAGATAAATAAAATGATGTAAAATAAATTTCGATGTTAGTGCCCAATATAAATGTAATGTATAGGAAATGTAAAAAACACATATTTTTGTAAAAAATACTAACCAATGAACCAACATCATCATCATCATCGTCCTCCTGCCCTTTTCCCATGTTATTTGTGGTCGGCGCAATGTGTTCTTCTCTTCCATTTCTCTCTATCAGCCGTCATATCTGTATTCACTCCTATTTTAGCAATATCATCGTTCACACGGCGGCAACAGGATATCTGCAAGAGATACAAAATACTAATTACATTATATCGTAGAAAATGCATCTTTGCGATGTAATACTAACAGAAACGTCCCAAGAAATAAGATTAAATTTTCCGCACTAATTGCTATATTCTTAAGAATCGCGCGGATTTGGCCTTTATCCGACCCGTTGGGTTTACAGTTATTGTTATGTTAAACGATTCGTTTAAATTGTGCATGTAAATGCAATAGAGACTTGGAACAGTAACAGTTAAATACAATTATAATAGCACAAGACACGTGGCGGTTATATTAAAGAAATTGGCGGCCGGCCAATGTGAAACAACGAAATAGAGAAACATTTCGCCAGCTTTCGAGGTGTAGTGCAAATATTTTCGCGACCTACTCACCTGCAATTTTAAACTTTAGCTTGCGATTGTTAAAATACAAATTTATTAAGCCTCGAGAAGGTAGTTGTCTTATGAACGTCGAGAAAAGCAACAAATTACACAATTAGCAGCGTTAAGATGGCTTATTCCGAGACATCCATGATTTTACAATAGTCAAATTATGACAATGAAAGTCTAACACCTCATCCCTGCAACTGCACGGTTTGTTAAGGTCGTGGATTCGAGTCACGCCTCGTGTTCGTATTTTTCCTGAGCATATTTAAGAAGTTGAACAACTACTCAAACACAGTATATGCTATTTATGTACAAATCTTAAACCTACATTCAGGGCAAACATCAAATATATGCTCGGAGACGAGACTCTGCTCATTAAGGGGTGTCAAACGACATGTACGTGCCTTACCAACATTTCAAAAACTAAACGACAAATCTAGATTACATTGACAGTAAATTTTAAACACTTTAAGGTGATAGCCCTCAATTCTCCCTAAAAACATTAGTCCCAGTTTCAGTCCCGGAGAAAAAAATATTCTCATGTATGTTTCATACAAAGATTCATGTGCATTTAGTGAAAAGCTGTTAATTTGGAACTACAAACAGACACTTCAAATATATATATATCTGAATAGATATGCAGAGAATATAAATATAGCAGTGTAAGTTCTTCTGTCGAGGTATTTGCAATAACTTTTTTACTACTGTATATTTTATGTCCTGCAGTAAATGCGATCACGGGTGCTCGATAGAAAGGTTTAGTGTTTCGTGGGATTTTATATTAAAATTTAAAGTTCAAAAACATATTAAATTTAAGATGCTGTTTATGGGATTTTTATAAGGAGTATTTTACTACCCACTTGATTATTTTCATTGCATACTTATAAAATAGTTTTTCGATATTTGCGTATAAAAAAAGTTGGTATACAGTTGCTCATTACAGAACAAATAACCTTTTCAATTCAATTCAATTCAAAATAACTTTATTTGATTAGACTTCTTACAAAGTACTTTCAAATCGTCAGAAGGACACAAAATACATTGTACATGATTATAAATGTTACCACCGGGTTCGGAAGGTTGCTTTTGTTGACAAGAACCCGACAAGAAACTCAACAATTACTCTTTTAAAAAAATATATAGTATACAATGTTTTTGGTTACCTTAGATCCAGCATGTGTGTTTATTAAAAATATTAATACAATTTTACATCATTGTTTACTCTAACCGTGAGCCGTGGTGGCCTCGGGGTTAGAGCAGTCGCCTGCTACTCAAGCGACGCAAGTTCGAATCCCAGCGGGGCCTGTACCAATGAGTTTTTCTAAAAAACTTATATACAGTGATTTCACACCACATGCTTTAAGGTGAAGGAAAACATCGTGAGGAAACCTGCATATGTCTGAGAAGTAATTCAAAGACGTATGTATAGTGCTTGAGACGGCGATAGACTCACCATCTGTCACGTTGGCACTTAATCAAACTCGGTGAAAAGTGGGTGTTGTGATTATAACACCTCGGACTCTAAATAAATAAATAATGTTAATAATAATTTATATAAAGTAGGCTTAGAATATATGAAGGTCATAGAATTTTCTAGCGGCCCATGTTCGAGCCTAATTTTAGAAGGAATAAGAACCGCTGTAGAAGATGCTAACTTTCGACCGAAGCTTCGTTTTTCGGAGAAAACGAGTTTTGAGTCATGTCCAATTACCCCACAATTTTTACCGAGCACTCAAAACTCGTGACGTCATCAATCGTCAACATTTTTAAAAGATGTTAACAAGACAACTAACGCCTTTACAGGTCATTTAAAAGACGAACAAAATGTTTCAGAGCTCCGTACATAGTCGGGGTATCATTAGCCGAGCAAAAAGTGCAGTGTGTACGTTTGTAGACGGGTCGAGTGATGGTAGGGGCTGTGTGATTATATGTTTGGGTGGATATTTTATTATTTTATTCTTAACGGTGAAGGAAAACATCGTGAGGAAACCTTCATATTTCTGAGAAGTAATTCAAAGACGTATGTATAGTGCCTGAGACGGCGATAGACTCACCATCTGTCACGTTGGCATTTAATCAAATTCGAAAAGTGGGTGTTGTGATAACAACACCTCTGCCTACCCCTTCGGGGAATACAGGCGTGAGCATATGTATGTATGTATTCTTAACAAGTGGATTGAGATTTTTAAACACTGTTACAAAATTTTGTATAGAAATAGCATCAAATCGACAGTAACTAAGACACACATTCGAATACAGTCGCAATGTGTCGATTTCAGTACACCTAAGTAGCAAAATACAGGTATTTTGCTAAAAAAATCATGATCTAATTGACCAATGGCACAACGCTGAGTTGGAACCAGTTTGCGATAATAATGCAATAGATACTCTAGTCAAAATTCTACCAGACAATATCAATGAGCTTCTTTAAAACTTGAGAGCAGTGTCACGCCGCGTGTTTATATTATCTACACAATTTCTAAGAACAAATTAATAAACTAATACCTATATTGTCCCTGCCTAGCAAATGGCCTATTTGTTTGGAAAACCTTGAGCTTTCATCTGATTTAAAATGAATTGAATTATCATGTCGAAAATTTTATTACATATTCAAAAATATCTACAATGTAGATCGTATGAAAAATAGTGTGATAAGAGACAGTTGCGAGTTGAAGAATGATGTAGTGACCAGAATTGAAAAAAGTATGTTGAGATGGTTTGGACATATCGAAAAGATGAGTGAAAGGCGATTAACGAAACAAATTTATAGAGCGAATGTGACCGGAAGTGTCGGTAGAAGGCGTCCAAGGAAGAACTACTATGACCAAATTAATAGTATTTTTCAGAAAGGTCAAATTCGGAGCACTCGTAACCGAAGAAAGTGTATGAAGAGATGCATGAATGTGGATGAAGCGAAAGAAGTATGTAAGGATCGTAGCATGTGGCAAACGGTGGTCTCTGCCTACCCCCATGTGATACAGGCGTGAGCATATGTATGTATGTCAAAAATATATTTTTTTGATTAGACTTTTTACAAGGTATTACAATCGTCAGATGAATTCAAATCGTGATAATAGTTCGACACTAGATACCTTTACGCAGACTAACGAACGCATTTGCGAGAGCAATTAACAGCTAACGATGCTTCGATGAAATCTCCAAAGTTCTAGTGAGGCGACCAATCGTGGTCACCCGAGCGTCGATCCGTGAAGTGTTCACGTCGTTAGAGACGTTAGCGGCTCGGGAACGTGACGAGGAAGATTTATCCGCCATTGCAATGTGTTCGTATGTTTGCCCTCAATGATAATGGTAATGACTGCGTTTTATACAGGCCATCACGAAACAGGGAGGTAGCTAAAGGACGGCTTCTGGGCGAGAATCGTTGGCTGGAGACGAGGTTCGTAGACCAATGTCCCAAGTATTAATCCTGTATTCATTATACAGGATTATACATGCTACCACCATTCTGACGATTTGAAAGTACTTTGTAAAAGTCTAATCGAAAAAAAATATTTTTGAATTTGAAAACGGTACGAAACTCATGATAAAGGTACGCAGTAATTTTAAAGTGAGATGCTTATAAAATATACGAGCCGTGGTGGCCTTGAGTTTAGAGCAGTCGCCTGATACGCAAGCGACGCAATTTCGAATCCCAGCGGGGCCTGAACCAATGAGTTTTTCTAAAAAACTTATGAACAGTGATTTCACACCACGTGCTTTACGGTGAAGGAAAACATCGTGAGGAAACCTGCATATGTCTGAGAAGTAATTCAAAGACGTATGTAAAGTGTCTGAGACGGCGATGGACTCACCATCTGTCACGTTGGCACTTAATCATTTTCGGTGAAAAGTGGATGTTGTGATTACAACACCTCTGTCTACCCCTTCGGGGAATACAGGCGTGAGCATATGTATGTATGTATGCCCATAAAATATATGCTTCTATGTGTGCGTTTGCCTGTTACCGCCAATGTATGAGGGTCGGTCTTCTGTACGTATGAATTTCAGGCCATCAGTATAATAATAAGGGTTGAATTCCAGTCTCATTAAGATGGAATTGTAATGACGGAAGTCTTCTTACATTACGTATAGTATTTTCCTGAGTCATTTACCTGATGTTCGTTCGGTTTCTTTCTCGCAAGACTGTTTTGTTATTTAGTATGGGAATTATCGTTACGTTCGTGTTAGCGCTTTTACTTACGACTAGCTGTGCTCTGCGGTTTCACTCGCGTATGGATAGTTTGAACCCAAATTTTTGTTTCAATAAAATGTATTCCTTCTAACATCAGCTATCCGTGAGTCTCAGTAATAAATTAAGAACAAACAGACAGAGAAACTTGAATAAGTTGATTATTAGTGTCAAATCAGTTTCTAATTTAACATACACATGCTCACGCCTGTATTCCCCGAAGGGGTAGGCAGAGGTGTTGTAATCACAACACCCACTTTTCACCGAAGATGATTAAGTGCCAACGTGACAGATGGTGAGTCCATCGCCGTCTCAGACACTTTGCATACGTCATTGAATTACTTCTCAGAAATATGCAGGTTTCCTCACGATGTTTTCCTTCACCGTAAAGCACGTGGCGTGAAATCACTGTACATAAGTTTTTTTTTTAGAAAAACTCATTGGTACACACTCCGTTGGGATTCGAACTTGCGTCGCTTGCGTAGCAGGCGACTGCTCAAACCTCAAGGCCACCACGGCTCTTCTAATTTAATACCTATGCATTTAAAGAAACGCTGTTTAATATGGACTTGCAAACAGATACTTATATTTTATTTATATATATAGAGCTTATGTAGCAATAGACCAATAGTGTTGTCGATTTTGTTTACTTAATAGTTATTATTGCAATGATCTTTAGCGAATGGAGGTTTACAGGTGTCTTTCTTTGCGTGTGTGTATCCAAACGACCTCATCAGACGGCGATAATGACGCCAAGACTTGACGAATGCTCGACATTTATTTTATTCTCTTACTTTATATATGGTATGAGGAGCTCGTGGCACAGCTGCTATTGCGCATATAATTCGATCATAACTGAGTTATTAGTATATTATGGAAAAAATATTGAAGAATTGGATAAGTAGATTCAATATAGGTATATTATACGTGTATGTGAAAAAAACTGTTCCCTAAAATCCATAACTAAATATCCGAAGCAAATATTCCCAAATAGTATTATACTAATACGGGTCCGTATTTAGTACAATATCATAGACATAGCATAAGGCTCGCTACACTTTGGGACCGTTATCGTATTGAATTGCTCGAATGGTCACGGATATATCCGATATTCGACGTACTGGGAGCTCGCAGGCTAGTGCTAGTCACTATGTATTTTGCGTAATTGAATGTCGATGCGAGTTGATACCTCAAAATATTTCTGTGGGATGTGGGATTTGTCTAATGACTACACAGTATCATGCGTCCCTGAATAAAATATATCCAGAGCAAAATTTAAAAGGGTAGGTGAGCACGCCTCTTTTTTGCTGACACCTCAGAACAAGTATTTCTGTGATCGGTGTCACAACAATAAAGTACCCCGGTCTTACTACCACTGCTCTACCGCTTTATATCATTACAAGCTAATAGTTACTTTGGGCTAGCGCTAACTTTAATCCGCCATTGGTCTTAGCGTGATGACATATAGCCATAGCCTTTCTCGATAAATGGGCAAATGGAAATCGGAACAGTAGTTCTTGACAAACAAACGCTTCATGTATAGATTATAAATATAGATACCAAGTAGACTACGTTTCTTACATTAGTGGTATACAAATATAACAGGACCTGGTTGACCTACTCGGTTTCTTTTTCTGACAAAAAACTAAACTTTAAAAAATAGAAAAAAAAAAGAAAAAATCTAACCAGTGAACGCCGTTATCGCCCCATAAGCTGGCAGTCTCACTCTGAGCTATCGTATCTTGACAGATGTCGACGAAATTTACTGTCGAATTGTAATGATATTTGATGATATTTTTGAATGGTCAAAACGATGTTTTCCAAAAATGAAACCTAGCTAGATCTATTTTTTGCCCCTGGACCCCCCTACACACAAAATTTCATGGATATCGTTAGAGCCGTTTCCGAGATTCAGATTTAAACAAGTGACAAGAACCACAATGCTTATATCTATCCAGTGAATATAATTTTCCAAGCACAGAAGGTGGTGAGAAATCACCACAGACGAGAGAAGACAGGAGGAGAGAGGCATAATTGAATCCTTCGTTCGAAATTCGAAACTGCTGAACTAGAGGAGATACCCTCCACCATAGAGAAGATTGCAGGCCACATAATTGTATCCAAAGCTTCGTGGTCACTGCGTCGGAATAGCAGCGTGCGGAGGGAAATCATTTGTTGCTTTGTATTGATTTCTATGGGACAGCGTGCATTGGGTCGACATTCTAGAAACCGGTATTTCTGCCGATACAGCCCTCCAAAAACAATAGTCTCATCTCTTTCTACCATAATGCGAATGAACTTACACACGTGTGAACTCGATTGCTTTGAAAATACATAATATTGCCGATGCAAAATCGAAGGCGTAAAGTATCTGCATTTTTACTTGAAAGCTGTTGTATTCCTGCGGTGAGTAACGTCGCCGCTTTATGCAGGTGAGAAATAGGAAAGAGAGGAGTAATGAAGACGCTGTTCTAGAAATATCACATTTATGAACGCGCAAGTATCATCTGGAGTTTCACGCGTTCATAGGCTGCAGTAGGCGCTTGCTATCACCTCTTTGTAGTTAAAAAACTACAGAATTCAGGGAAGGATAACTGCATCTACAATTTAACCTTCCGCGAAGAAATAACCTCAATTTTAGTATACTAAACCATCATGGAACTTCTACAAAAGTTGTATTACTACTTGGCAGTCGAATGAGATCTCCTAAATTGCTAAGTTTGCAAGATTCAACCACGACAGACTCATAGCTTTAACTTATAATACTTATGCTAGATTTATTTCCAACTTAATGATTTAAAAACTTCTATTCCTGTGGCGTAGGTAATTACACGTTCGTCTTACGTTTCATAAACTCACTTAAATACCTCATTCAAGTTGCGTGCCGGGAACCAAACTCGGCACCTACCGCAACTTTTGTGCATCGCTGGTAACTTGTTCCTAACTGCATCAACTATCTTACAAATGTTTTCACTACGAGGAGAAAATGTTGCAAGCAAGTTAAAAAAAATCGTGTGTGTTATGGTAGTGAAGGAGGACAATAGGCAAACGGGATATCCTGTTTGAAATTAAGAGCTGCTGCCAACTGGGGCTGAATCTCTGCCCGTCACCTTGCAGAAGGTCGCAGTTAAATAACCCTAATTTATTTTGTTATGGTCTTTGAAAATGAAATTGATAATGAATGTCTTCGTTAAGGCCCTGGTAAGGCACTAATGAACGTCGCAGAATTAACCACTGATTCGGAAACTAGCCTTTTGAGAATAACCGGCAAGAAACTCAGCTGCCATCATGTACATTACATCAATAAAATATAAAAAATATTAAGTAATGGTACACATACATACATATGCTCACGCCTGTATCCCATGGGGGTAGGCAGAGACCACTGTTTGCCACATGCTACGATCCTTACATACTTCTTTCGCTTCATCCACATTCATGCATCTCTTCATACACTTTCTTCGGCTACGAGTGGTCCGAATTTGACCTTTCTGAAAAATACTATTAATTTGGTCATGGTAGTTCTTCCTTGGACGCCCTCTACCGACACTTCCGGTCACATTCGCTCTATAAATTTCTTTCGTCAATCGCCTTTCACTCATCCTTTCGATATGTCCAAACCATCTCAACATACTTTTTTCAATTCTGGTCACCACATCATTCTTCAACTTGCAACTGTCTCTTATCACACAATTTTTCATACGATCTACAATGGTGACCCCACACATACTTCGTAACGACCGCATTTCCACTGCATTCACTCTACTTTCATGTTTCTTCTGCCAAACCCAACATTCACTTCCATACATCAGAATAGGTACTAGCACCCCGTTATGAATGGCCAGGCGCGCATTTTTTGTTATTGACTGGCCACTCATCACGGCGTGCAGGGCACCATTTACCTTGTTTAATGGTACACAATAGTGACAAATTGTTCTTGCGGTAAAGGCTGCCAGTGGTCTCAAAGACCTTCTCCTTCCCCACAAAGAGGAGCTGCTGCTATAGTGTGGACTCATGTGTCTTACAATATTGGTTATCATTCCAACTTCCATTCTTCCAAGTGCAAAATGCCGTGGGCTACGGTCTTCTTGGTATCTTAGGAAACAGAAGCTTACAATCAAACGGATGGTATGCTGATGATGATTGTTCCGACCGATTTCGGCCATGGCGACCACTTTGACCCCTAGTCGGATAAATAGCGCTGATGCGCTCGAAGATGGCTTATGTAGCCTATCTTCGCAGTGAAGCTCCGTGCACACTGAGGGCACGTAAGTATGCCGTATGTTATGGCAGCAGGTCGCGTTTGGTATCCAGGTCAGCTTTACGCTGAACCTCGAACTCGCGGACTTGGCTCTTCCCTATCCTGCGCCATTCTGGCCGTCGTGCTGCCAAACGTTCCCATTGAGAAGGCTCTATGTTGCATCTCTTCATGTGTCACTTTTGGATTGTATGCTATTTTGGTACAGGAACCATAAGTGCTGGACGGGATCAGATCCCGTGTGTATCCAAAGTATAATATTTACTCAACTAAACGCAAACTTAGTAACTACCTCAATTACGCAGCCTTACTAGTTTTGGTTATTACGTTGAGACACCGTGGGATTAATTTGTATAAGAAAGGGATATGAAATTCCATCTGTTTGTTTTGGCTTATCTGAAAGTTATACAGAAAGCTATATTTATAAGTAGTAGGATATATTTTTTCATTGTCTACCAACTATGATCAGCATCGCGTATTAATAACTTCTTAGGTTTGACGTGTAATTGTATGATACCATAACTAAACTCTTGTTTGAATCAGTTTCAATTTTTCACAGCTTGACATGATATTTATATTCTCTTTTCCTAAATGTTACTCGGAGAAATGTTTATTCTATATGTAATGTAAGCCTACAGTATGTGAAAACACTATACTTATTTGTTTATACTATCTTGGCTTATGTGTCAGCTATGCTCCCAATTTTTCATGGTGTGATATTAATAAAAAACCTCAATAAATTGGCTATCAATCGCGGATTTTTCCAGACAGACTTATATTTACGAAGAAATATTTGTTTTTCTAAACAATAAGATTACTATTCCCGAAGTTTTACATTTAAAAATATATAAAGCAGCTGGTTCTGATGCCCTTTTCTAAAAGAAATCTATATCGAAAGATTTATCTCAACTATTAATAAAGGTGGATGTTAAAGTACGTAGGTATAGTAAGTATAGAAATCCGTAATCTCATATTACCCCAGAAAGGTCCACATTCCACAAGAAATACGTATTTATAGTGTAACTAGCTATGTCCGCTTAGACTTAGTTTCATGCTTTTATTTAGACTTAGCAGACTTATTTCAAAATCAGCTATCTGTCAGTGGAAGTCCCTTTAAAATCTGTCCAGGCCTTCACGCGTAATGGCGTGACCAAGGGAAATAAGGATTCGTTTTTTTATATATATATATAGATATCATGAATTGCAGTCAAATCGTCACAATGTTTTAACTAATTCAAAACAAAACTCTTGGTGTAATTGCACTGCACTAATTAGATCATATCAGTGATCAGAGCAGAGTTTATATAAATTTTATACTTTTGCATTCAGAAACGTTCACCACATCACATTTACTGTTAGTTAATTAGTGTTCTATTATTAGTTACAAAATTCAAAATTCAAAATATGTTTACTTGATTAGACTTCTTGTAAGAAGTCTAATCAAATAAAAATCTAAATAAAATAAATAATACTTAAGTACTTTCAAATCGTCAGAAGGACACAAAATACATTATACATAATTATAAATGTTACCACCGGGTTCGGAAGGTAGCTTTTGTTGAGAAGAACCCGTCAAGAAACTCAACAATTACTCTTTTAAAAAAAAAAATATTATACAATGTTTTTGGTTACAGTATTTATATCTCATCAGTTCAAATGCTCAATTGTCAAATATAATAACTAAAATATTACAAATATTTGTGAGCATTCTATTTGTACTTATATATAAAACGTAAGAGTTTATTTGTTGGCTTAAACGCGCTTTTCTCAGGAAGTACAGGTCCGATTTGAAGAATTATATCAGTGTTTTTGAGGAAATTCATCCCATATTTGAAGAAGGCTATCATAGGCTATCATAGAAAACGCTAAGACTAATCGCGAGTTAAAGCTAGTGAAAAAGCTATCTAAATATATATAACTCAAAGGTGACTGACATAGTGATCTATCAACGCACAGCCCAAACCACTGGACGGATCGGGCTGAAATTTGACATACAGGTAGATGTTATGACGTAGGCATCCGCTAAGAAAGGATTTTGATGAGGAAGAAAGAGGATAAAATAGGGGATGAATGTTTAGGCTACTTTTAATAAAAAAAACTTATAACGCGGGTGAAACCGCGGGGCACAGCTCGTCTTAGCTAATGTAGCTGTAAGTCAGGCTATTTTAAAAGTTAATTTTGATCATGTATATCGCACCTGGACCTCAGAACGATAGGAACTCAACTCAAAAATTTGCGAATATAATTATGTTAAGATAGACAGACCTCAAAAAGTGTATATTTATACATAGTACACGTACGACAATGCACTACCTAAACTATAGTTTACTATTAAAAATACATTCTATTCAAAACTGGTCAAATAATTACTGCCTGGGGACTGGTCATCTCAAGCTACGCATTTAGTTATACTAGATTTTTAATTATGTCAATTTTATCGACATTCGTGCATTGGAACTGTGTCCATAAGCTTATGTTTCTTAAGCGATTTATTTTGTAAAAAAATTTTTTTAAAAGAGTAATTACTGAGTTTCTTGTCAGGTTCTTCTCAGTAAAAGCAACCTTCCGAACCTGGTGGTAGCATGTATGATCTTGTAAATTATGTCATTCTGACGATTTGAAAGTGCTTTGTAAAAAGTTTAATCGAATAAAGATATTTTTGTCTTTGACTTGTGACTTTGGCTTTGCCTATGTCATTAATTCAAACTTGCTGATTGCGATATCCAAAAAACAATGTTTTTGACTTGAGCCTCTATCGTACTGAAGGTGCTATATCCTCATTCATCTCTGATAGCCTCATTAAATTCAAACGTAATATTCATAAATTTATTTTATATTAGTTCACTTTTTTGATTACTTATGTACTTTTTAAACATACTTATGTATATATTTTTCTAATGCATGCAGTCTTTCACCTGTAATTAAGATAACATTTGCTACGTTTAAGATTACTTTGTCATTATATTCCTTGTCTTGGTGGATATATTGTTAGTGAATCAATAAATAAATAAATAAATAAATATGTGCCACTAACCGTACGAACGCATTACGACTGAGAAGTCACAAAACACAATTGTAACTTTCTCCAACGTGACGCGCCCGCGTGTCATACAAAATGGCATCAGTCGGAAAAACAAAACGGGAACACATTTGGTAGACAAACTTTTTAATATTGTTCACACATTCCCGTTCTAGTGCTCTTGTTTGTTTTGTGCGAACTCAGTGAGAGATAAATTTTAATCTCGCTTATTATATATGTCTGTCTAGTACATATCTGAAACAAAAATTGCTTATTTTAATGCTAAATGCTACTTAAATTTAGTACATACATATGCTCGCGCCTGTATTCCCCGAAGGGGTCGGCAGAGGTATTGTAATCACAACACCCACATTTCACCGAAGATGATTAAGTGCCAACGTGACAGATGGTGAGTCCATCGCCGTCTCAGACACTTTAAATACGTCATTGAATTACTTCTCAGACATATGCAGGTTTCCTCACGATGTTTTCCTTCACCGTAAAGCACGTGGTGTGAAATCACTGTACATAAGTTTTAAGTACAGCGAAGGAAAACATTGAAGGAAACCTGCATTTGTCTAAGAAGTATATAAAGGCGTGTAGTCTCTGAGACGGCGATAGACTCACCATCTGTCATGTTGGCAGCTAATCATCTTCGGTGAAAAGAGCTCGCAGCTCTCTGAACTCTTTTATCCTGAAAAGTCTATATTAGGGGTTACGAAAATATTTCCTACCTTTATGATATCTCCGGGGAGGTTTACCCGCAAACTGTTATTGCTAGCCGTTTCAGTATAGCATTTTGCTAGGCACAGTGTGAGTCGAGGGTATTAGAACGATTACAAAAATGATCTTTGAAACTTATTAATAAACGAGAATGGTTTTGATCTGAAAGCGAACTACAGGCAGATATACCTTTTTTTTTGTTGACGAGGGGGAAACCTTCAGGTCCCCGACCGCCTTGGGAGAGGCAGATCGGGGTATGTGAGATTCTTACCGTACTAAAACCCCCTCGGTGGCCATCCTCAGTGCTCAGGGGGGACTCTGATAGAATGCACCGGTGTCCCCCCACACTTTGCCGGGGCACATCCCCGGGGCAGCTGTGATGCCGCCCCTGAGATCTCGCTGTGCAAGGCAGCGCGAGCCACGTCGCGCTGCCACCTTCCCGGGCCCACGGCTCGGTGGTCAAAGCTCCCACCCCGACCACCGCCAGCAGGCCCTTCGGCCCCCTTCTAGTCGCCTCTTACGACAGGCAGGGGATACCATAGCCATATTCTTAGACCCTGGCTATTGGCTGAGGCAGATATACCTAATGTAACTATAGTCAATTGGTAGAGGTGTAAATATACCTTATTATATCCAAACTAAACATGGACAATATTATAAGATAAAGACCAGTGAATGGTGGCCTTGGAGTCAGAGTCAGCAACGCTAGCGACGCAAGTTCGAATCCCAGCGGGGCTTGTACCAATGAGATTTTTTCAAAGCTTATGTGCACTGATTTCACACCACGTGCTTTATGGTGAAGGAAAACATCGAGAGGAAAACTTTAAGACGTATGTATAGTGCCTGAGACGGCGATGGACCCACCCTCTGTCACGTTTTGTTTGGGGTTTGTTCTTTATTACCCCTTCAACCCTTCTGGGATGGCGTGAGCATATAAATAACGTAGTTTTTATTGTTAATCCTACGCGGGTAAAGCCGGTAGGCACAGCTAGTAATGATTATTCATAAAACTAAGAAGTAACGTCACCATTACATACATTAGACAAAATCCATTGAACTCAATTTGTATGTGAACGCGACAAACTTTCCACATAACATGCTGTAGTAAATCCACCGTGAAATGAGGAAATTCCTTATTGAATAATACTTGCTCGCCTGACATTGACGCATTATCACAATGACGTGGGAGACAAGGCGATCGAATACTGATTTATAATGTAGTATCTAGCGAAGCTCATACAATAATTTTATAGTTTTTTTACACAAGAATAGTTCCACAACATCGTGAGGAAACCTGCATATGCCTAAGAAGTATGTATAAGAGCCGTGGTGGCCTTGAGGTTTGAGCAGTCGCCTGCTACGCAAGCGACGCAAGTTCGAATCCCAGCGGGGCCTGTACCAATGAGTTTTTCAGTGATTTCACACCACGTTGAAGGAAAACATCGTGAGGAAACCTGCATATTTCTGAGAAATAATTCAATGACGTATGTAAAGTGTCTGAGACGGCGATGGACTCACCATCTGTCACGTTGGCACTTAATCATCTTCGGTGAAAAGTGGGTGTTGTGATTACAACACCTCTGCCTACCACTTCGGGGAATACAGGCGTGAGCATATGCATGTAAGTATGTATAGTGCCTGAGACGGCGATTGACTCAATCTCTCTCACGTCCGCGCTTAATCATATTCGGTGAAATGTGGGTCTTGTTGTTATAACATCGCTGCTTACCCCTTTGGGGACCCTTCTGTGTGATATAATTTATTCTGTGGTTATTGTATCCTTCAAATTGTACTTTATCAGGCAATAAAACATTACGTGTTTGGTGAAAGGCTACCCTAGCATCAATAATGTCAAAAACCTTGCATGGGCAGCGTTTCTTAATTCGAAAAATTCCCAATCTAAGCTTAAAACGTCCACTGAACCGTAATGTACTGAGTTCACTTTGAACGTTTATTAGCAACTTCCGATAACAAGCACTTGCGGCGTTATCTGTGGTGAGATCTTGTTTCAATTAATTTATGGCCGAAGTTTACCTTATGTAAAGTTGGCCCTCTTGTAAACACGAACAAGTTTGGCAATTATAAATACAAGGTCTTCCTTCCTCTACGATACTCACATTATATGCTTTGCATTTTAAGAGAATACAGGGTTGGATTGGGATAAGGTTTATTCATTTATACCAGCATTGTTTAATTTTTTATAAACATCAGTTCTCAAGAGTTCCCATATATTTAGATAAATAAAATTGAACTGTCTATTTGTAATTCCAAATTAACAGCTATTCACTGAATGCATATGGTATCATAAATACGGAACTTACATATTTTTTCTCCGTCTGTCTGTACGTCTGGCCGAATAACACAAGTACCTACAGTAATAATAATAAATGTAAAAGTGCAATGAGAGCGAAGTAAAGGTAAGCAGTGTTACAAATGTTGTATTTGATATAAAATTTCTTGAATATTTCAAAAAGACAGACTTATTTGCAGCCATTAAATTTAAATCCATACCGACGAAAAAGAAATAAGCCAGTACGTAAGTTAGGATTAAACTGAACCGGAGCAAAACAGTAGTTTGGATATCATAATCAAAGATCGAGATGTTATAACTTAGGCAGTAATTATTTTACCACTTTTGAAAACAATGCATTTTATATTATTAAAGTATATTAGGTTGTGCATTGTCGATGAGCGTTAATTTTTTTTTTTTACATATATTTTTTAAAACAGTCTATTTTAAATATTTTCGTATTTTTTTGAATTAAGCCCGTATCGTTCTGAGGGTGCGATATTATATTGTGTAATATTGCGATAAATAAATGTGACGTTTATGCAATCTGCCACAACGTGACACATCTTACCGTCATTACGCCTATTCCGCTTATTTTCTCGTAGAAACGCTAGTATGTGAGAGTTTGTCATTTCAAACGATTTGCGATTTGTTCCCAGATTGCTAACTGCTTGTAAAACTGCAATTAAACTGTAGCTTAGGTTCGTGACTGCATTTGCAAAGGGGCTATAAAATAAATTCAAGTAGTTCTACTCATTATTATCTAGTTAAATCTAGAAATGGGTAACCAAAGTACTTATTGATGCTCACAAATCTATCAATAACCCGTAACAACCCCATGTACGGATGTCCGGATGGTCGACGACAGACATTTATTGGCTCAATTTCCCTGTAACACGCAGCATTCAGCTCATTTTCTATTATAAATGAAGGCTATGCAATTCATTTTCAAAATTCAGTTATCTAGTAGGGACGTATCTGGGATTGAGAAAATCAAATACTTTGATTGAACGTGTGAAACAATTAACATTAATTTACGTTCGCCTTTTCTGTGCGGTCAAGATTCTCTACTTTTAGGTGAGTTAATTCCTTCTTTAGGTTCGCCTTAAAGGTTGCAGTTATAAGGTGTTGTTTCATCATGTTGGTACAGCGCTTCCATTCCTTATAAGGACACTAACTGTGCCCAGCGGGTTTATCCACGTAAAACTAATGTATTTTCTAGTATAAAAGTTGCTACTTATTTACCAGCGATAAAACGTAAAAGCTTTCCAGCCGTTTGAGACATTAGTCAGAACAGATAGGCAGACAGAATAAATGTCGTGACACATTACCCTCCTTGTATTCTATTCGACAGAATAACATGTTTTGTCCAAATTATTATTCCTAATTCAACCATTTATAACTTCTAACTAACGTTGAATTAGTGTCCAAATATGGGTGGGTAATTTTACAGCAATAAACTTCGTAATCATAAAATATGCGGAAAATTAACGTATAATTGGCCGGAATAATGCAGTGCTATGTTACCCTCCGCACTAATTATCATCCCACATTACATACATATGCCTACGCCTGTATTCTCCAAAAGGGTAGGCAGAGGTGTTGTAATAACCACACCAACTATTCACCGATGACGATTAAGTGCCAACGTGACAGGTGGTATCGGCGTCTCAGGCACTATACATTCGTATTTGAATAACTTTTCATTTGAAGGTTCCTTCACCGTGAAGTATGTGGTGTGAAATCACTGTACATAAGTTTTTAGAAAAACTCATTGGTACAAGCCTGGATTGCATCGCTAAAACTCCACGCCCATCACTGCTCTTCACGGATAATCCTACATTATTTTAGAAATCGCCGTATCTCTGTAACATAGGCACTAAGAATCACAACTTTCTTTCTGGTTTTCCAGTCGGGGCTAAACACTTACATGGGGACAGAATTTTCCAAACGAAGCTCCCTTGCATTTCCAAAATCAAAGTGTTCTCGTACGAGCTACACATAAATCGCGTCGCATCTATCGACAGATCTCCGACAAGCTCGTACGTGCGTCGCAAGTTGGCCCGAGTCCAGCGTGCGATTGAGCTGAGATATCGTACGATACGTACGACTAGGTGTCAATGTAAGCTGGAGTTAAGTGCTTACTTGGTTTTCTTACTTGCTTTTTGGTTCCTTCCGGGTTTATACAACAAGCTTTCCTAAAACATTGAGGTCGTCGATTTTGTTTGTTCATCTATTTGAGGATTGGAGGATGAACTAACATTTTTGAAATATTTTTTGTTCTTAAATGTTTTCTAATTTTATTACATTGTTGGGGGACAGCCTTTGATTCAATCCTATGTGGCTGATGCCCTGATTTTCATAGGAAACGACTGTTGTCTGACCTTCGTAGCCCTTTATATCGAAGAAAATCGCTAATCTGAGTGGAACCAGTTGTCAGACTCTCTTAGGCCTCCGGATGACCTGTAACGAATGCCGAAGATGTAATATCATTTTATCCTTGTACTGTTGACATCAAACAAAATTAAAGTCAATTTCGTGCACATATCACATAAATGGATTATTATAAAATTAAACTTACTTTAAATAAATGAGACAAAGAGCAAAAATAACATAAGTTATTGCTAATCACTGCATCGTTATCTGAATGCAGTTAAAACATTTTTGTGTGTTGTAAATCATCATGACGCGCGCAGTATCTGGCTTCCTGCCAACCAAAGTCTGACTGGCGATTGACTTATAGCCGACAGATAGCTTCACCCTTTCTATTTAAATATAGCACCTAACCCCCTTAGTCTGATGGAAATTACGGAAGCTGGAGAACTCTTAAAAACGCCGAGATTGAAGAACTCCTGGCCAGCCCGAACGTAATAGGAGACGAAAGCACACAGACTCCGTTGGCTTGGCCACCTTGAGATAATGGCAAAAGATTGTGACGTAAAGAGGGTCTATGTAAGGTCGTCGGTCAGTCGGCCGCCCCAGAAACCATTGGGGTTATGTGGTGGCTGCGGACCTATGCGAGCTTCAAGCCGGCTGGTAAAAACCGCACAAGACCGGGATCAATCAGGAATTGAAGATGAAGGGGTTAAGGACCCTATATGTCTGAGTAGAACCTCAAAGTATGAAGTGTCTGAGAGTTAGCGTGGGACCCATCATATAGCGCGCTGGTCCTATAAGAAAAACCTATGAGAGACTCAGGCAGTATGGAAGAGATCACAAATAGGTTACAAATCAAAGAATATTCATCCTACATGAAAAACTGTACATTTGGACCGAACTAAGTTGGTAGCTTCTGTCTAAGTAAGGCAAGTATCGAAACCGCACCGATTTGGGAAGTTTCATACCAATTGCATTTGACTCATCCAACTTTGCCTCGAGATGAAGAGAGTCAAAATAACTTTGCACATAACTTTCTTGCTTTGTATTGGATGTATGTGTAATAATCTCGTATTACAAACTAGCTATGTAACTATGAAACTACGTAATACTAGCTTCTGTAAACGACTTTGCCTGTCATTACTGATCCCTAATTAATCTCGATTAATAATGTAGCATTATATCAGTTATTTTTCTGAAACAGCCCAGTTGTATCTAAGGTAATACGATACAAACAAACCTTTCTTTTTTATAATTTTAGTGTAGACTAGCTCCGCTCACAGTCTCGTCTGTCTAGTTGTTACTATTCACCTTGAAAGTTGATTTTTAAATAACTGAACATTTACAAAAATAACAAGCAACTCAATTCAATTCAAAATATCTTTATTTGATTACCACCGGGTTCGGAAGGTAGCTTTTGTTGAGAAGAACCCGGCAAGAAACTCAACAATTACTCTTTTAAAAAAATATATATTATACAATGTTTTTGGTTACAGTATTTATATCTCATGAATATAAGCCCATGGACACAGTACAAATGCTCAATTGTCAAATATAATAACTAAAATATTACAAATATTTGTGAGCATGGCAAATTCCAGCCAGTCAAAGCAAAGATCAAACTAAGATTAATTAATTGTAGCAAAAGTACAGTGCCAATGGGATTATTTACAATAATTTTCCGACAAAGATACATCCCAGGGTTCCTTATCACAAATATAATCACTTACAGTATAATATCCTTTTTTGAGCAAAACTGCTTTGATGGTCTCTTTAAATTTATTGAAGGGCAAGTTTACAATATCTGTTGGTAATTTATTATATTTTCTCATTATGTGTTTCTTCCTATACACGCCCAACGATAATAATGATAACATAGTAGAATGATTGATGATACGAGTTAACTGTCAACGGAAGCCGATTCTCTTACCCAAGCGCAACAATTACCTACTTAAGTCAAGCCAGGATACACATTTGAATGGTGACAGAAGGGCAGCTTCCTATATTTGTTGATGTCATATGCGCACATAGAGAAAGCTAGGGGATAGGGAGATCTCGCGTTCAATATTTAGAGTTACCCGACTAGGGACGGTACCTCCACCATACAGAAAGATTGGAATGGAATAATAAGGTATTACCAAGGTATTGAGTTCCTGCGGTGAGTAAGGTCGCCAGTGCTCTACAGGGTATGGGGATAGGGGAGTGGATGCGCTGTGCTAGATATAGTCTCTTAGAGACATTCTGTACCCCTATTACGAGTTCGCCACCAATTTCCTAATCTATACTCGTTAGCGTCTCCGCCGAATATTTGTGACGTGACGTGATCTAAAAAAGCTCATACAAATATTATCGGTGACGCTAGAGAGTATATATTACGAAAACTGTGCAAAAATGGTGATAGGGGTACTGGTATTGACCATATTCAACGGTCATAGACTGCAGTAGCCGCATACCATCAAGCGGTTAGCATATACTTGGGCATACGCAGAAACTTAGACTCAAGTAATGAAAATTTTTAGTACCTTTAAAGCGCTAGTATGGTGTATTCCCAGACATCCAAAGCCAATATAATTTTGAATAATAAACTTCATACATTAATTCCCGAGACCTCCAAGACAGTTAAATTTCTTGGATATCGTGATAATTCACTTGTGTACCAAAGGAAAAGCCGTGTATGTGGGGGTAATAAAATCATGGATGTCTGGGAATAAGCAGGTGGTATGCTAAAGAGAGCTGACTTTTCGTTAGTCCTATATTGTGTTCAGTGTAACCACAATACGCAACAATAATAATTATGGCGATGATTCAACGTCAGCTTAGGAGATTAACGATGAAACATGAAGACCGATCGCGGCTAGGATTGGTGACCGGCTCACAAAAACTGAAAGGTACGAGTGATGTATTTGCTTTTTTCCTATGAAATGAGGATGGGGGCTATTAGTGTGGGCGCTTGCGGAACACGTTGGAAAATATACTTCTACTTATTACTTAAAATGCGATGTACATTGCTATATGAGGTTTTTGGCATACAAGCGTACTGCGATGAATGTTTGCAACATAACCGGGGTCTATCCCGTGTTAATTACCTTTTAAAGAATCCTCGCTATCTATCGCTCTATCGTCGTAATGATGCTATCTATAGCTAGAATAATGCTTCCACTAGCGACTTACCCACCGCAAAAACACAATGTAATGTCAAAGTCAAAGTCAAAAGTATCTTTATTCGATTAGACTTTTTACAAAGTACTTTCATATCGTCAGAATGACATAATTATACAGGATTATACATGCTACCGCCAGGTTCGGAAGGTAGGTTTTACTGAGAAGAACCTGGCAAGAAACTCAGTAATTACTCTTTTCAAAAATTTTATACAATTTAAAGAATACAAAATAAATAATTTAAGAAACGTAAGCTCATGGACAATGTTCCAATGCACAAATGTCGATAAAAATTAACATAACAAAAAATCTAGTACATCTACTTATAACTAAATGCGTAGCTTGATATGACCAGCCCCCACAAGCAGCAATTGCTACTAAGACTGAATTAATAATCGTAATCATACGTCTAAAATGAAGCCGTGGTGGCTTTGGGGTTAGAACAGTCGCCTGTTACGCAAGCGACGCAAGATCGGATCCCAGTGGGGCCTATACCTATGATTTTTCTAAAAACTTTTTGCAGGTTAAGGAAATCATCGTGAAGAAACCTGCATAAGACTGAGAAGTAATTCAAAGACGTTTGTATATGGTGCCTGAGACGGCGATATACTCACCATCTGTCACATTGGTACTTAATCATCTACAGTGGAAAGTGGGTGTTGTTATTACAATACTTCTGCCTACCCCTTCAGAGAATACAATATGTATGTACGTCTAAAATCAATATCAATGTCGCAATGTCAAAATGTATGAAGTGTTTGAAAACCGTGGCGTCAGCGTTGAACACGAATGCTCACTGTGTGTTTACCCTTATTTATCCACATATAAAACGCAGAAAGGCGGAGAGGCGACAAAAAGGTTTCAATAATGTTAATTAACACATTTTTCGACGTGAAATACGTTATTTCTGTGCCAAAGGACTTCAAAGCAACGTGAATATATCGGCACACATTCAAGCATTAAACATCCCTATTTTTACCCCCAATACCCTTTTACCCATATCAATACAAATTCACTCCTTTGATCATTAATCCCTTACTTTATCGGAGTCCTTACCTTACTTACCCGTACATAGCTTTAAATAGGATGTTGATATTCGCTAATAGTAGGTATACTTGACTCTATTGGGGTGCTACAATTTATGGTTGTCTTTTGGTAATATTTTTATTGTAAATTTTATCATTATGCAATAAGATACATTTTAGCACAAATGTAGTAAAAATCGTTCACTATTAGTGAAACTTATTTTGCATGGATACTTTTTACTTAGAAAGAACATAAATAATACAATATGGCTGAGTGTTTATAGTTCCAATTTAGAAGTACAAAATAATGTTGAACCAACATCCAATAGTTTACAAGGAGAAGCCAAACGTAGCATTGTAATATACAATTTAAGCATTCTCGTCATAGATTGTCCATTACGCCTGAATTGTATGTGCAAACAGGAAATATCCGGACACCCAGAGTAAACTAGAACCGCTGATTGAGGATAAATTATCATTAGTCTGAAATATGGGAAGCCATTCCATGCCATACTAATGACAATGATCCATTAGCTAATTTGTAATATGTTCTAATAGACGAAGAATGATACATGCGTATTTCTGGCTGTGGTAATGATAAACTATTTTCCATTCTCAAATATATTCAAAAATATGTCATAGCTCTATGACAATACGGGTCATTTACAAAACCAAACCTAGCAAAATTATTTCAAATCATTAGTAGATTCAAAACATTGTAGCATAAATGACGCTTAAATACAAGGTAATATTAGATTGGTATCCTGAAGTGAATACCATAATAATTTTTGAAGGTGTTGAAAAATTGCTTCATACAAATAACAAGTTATTTAATTCACAAGAAGACGAAATATATCGTATAAAATAAGACAGCTCTTTGAATGATAGTATGAAAGCAATAGTGCTAAACAGGATATCAAGATTGTTTGAAGTTAAAGAAAATATGTCTTAAGGCATTGAAAAACAGACGAAGCTGTGTCAGACCCAGACCAGACAGAATCAACCCTTTCTTCTATTAGTCAATCTTTCGGTGCTAATGATAATGAAATAGAAATTAAACTAGAAAAAATAAAAATTAAAATATGCTCGCGCCCCCCCAAAAGGGTCCCCCGCAGAGCAAGCAGAGGTGTTGTAGCAACAACTCCACATTTCACCGAATATGATTAAGTGCTAACGTGACAGAGGGTGAGTCTATCGCCGTCTCAGGCACTATACATTCTCACACATATGCAGGTTTCCTCACGATGTTTTCCTTCACCGTAGAGCACGTGGTGTGAAATCACATAGCACATACGTTTTTTTTAGAAAATCTCATTGGTACAGGCCCCGCTGGGATTCGACCTGGCGTCGCTGGCGTAGCAGGCGACTGCTCAAACCTCAAGGCCACCACGACTTCTCTTATGAAATTTTACTTTTTTTAAATAACGGCTTAATGATGAAAATGTTCAATACTAAAACTACATGCATTTAAAATGCGGGATTCAAATTTAATCTTGAATTACTAACGAGCACTGGTGTAAATTATACGAATTCCAGTGAATTCGATGTTAAATTCATCAACTTTGCAAATGTATAGTATTTCAGAGCTGGTATCATCATGACAATACGTGTAGCTAATGCAATAATCTATCACATTATTCATGCATTGCTATTGCATTGTTGTTGATTAATTTCGAGTAACACGATTGGAATTAGCTTTTAACCATGATGTAATAATGTGGACTTGTTATACGAAATTCCACCCCTAAAATGCTGGGATTCAACTCTCTAGAGGTACGCCGAGGTTTGGATCATGTAATTGTCGCTTGTAAGATCCTTCGAAGGCTTATAGATAGTTCCGAGCTCCATGAACTTTTCTGTCGGCTATTCGTCCCCAACAACCTGCGACATCGACCCAGCAGCCGGTACAGATTGTTCGTTCAGCCGACCTGCCGTACTGCAGCCAGGGCCCAGTCTCCGGTGTGCCATACCCTGACCATGCTTAATGTCCTCCTAGATGCCAACCCTGAATGTGATTTGTTTGCGCATGCATGGAACTATATTTTGTCTGAATGTTTGAGATTCTGTGAGGTTAAGTATGCGAGAGTATCCACGATTTTATAAGTGTATATTTTATAAGGCGTAAGATCACCGTTCTAAAATGTCAATGTTCATTATTGTAATTGGTATGTCCGTAATAATTAACTATAAATAAATAAATAAAAGGTTTTAAATAGTGGTTTAAAGTTGTTATGTGTGATTTCTTACTATATGTGACTACTGATATAATATTATTTATGAAGCATTTTTAAACTTTACAGCAGTTTGAACCCAAAGAAAATCTGATGACTGGTTTAACACAGATCACCGATTTTCCTCGTAATTAGGATTGCGAAAGTCAGATCGTTATCGCTGTGTGTAAAAATAAGCTGAACAGCGACATCGGGTTGAATCAAGTGCCGACCACAACAATTAATTAAGGACAGGGAGATAATGAATGCCATTTGAAATAGATATCACGGACATTGTAGCCTTCATGAGCTAAATGTATTTTTATAAGGAACAGCTATGGCTGCTTCTCACAAACAGCTATTAATCTACCAAAGCACATACGGCTACAAAACTAACAAACAATTCCTCTGAGCTACTCTGGAAACCAATCATTTGGCTCGGAAGTTAGTTTCCGAAACTATTATTTGCTGTTAGCTACTCAATTTGGCCAGGACAGGGGTGCTTCGTCTCAATTGATATATCTGATATAGTAAGTAACAATCTCACAGTGACTAAGGATGTACATTTTTGATATACTTCAACTTCTTAGTGGGAAGTTTGTGAGATCACCAAAAAAACCCGGTCGAGTTTGAAGCTAACTGTTATATATAACACCATTCTCGTAGATTTAACAATATACTACTTAGTGCTACTATGTTATAATGTCAGCCAGTCTGCTGGAACAAACTTATCTCTGAAATATCTGGAATGACAGGAATTTTACTAGCTTAGATGTGAACAACTAAGATATCGCACCCTCAGAACAATTGGGGATCAATAAAAAAATCTTGAATATATACATTGTTTTGAAAACCGTGTATTATATATTTTAAAAGTGTTGTGCAGTGTCGATAAGCGATAAAACTCACACATACATACATATGCTCACGCCTGTATTTCCCGAAGGGGTAGACAGAGGTGTTGTAATCACAACACCAACTTTTCACCGAAGATGATTAAGTGTCAACGTGACAGATGGTGAGTCCATCGCCGGCTCAGGCTCTAAACATACTTCTCAGATATATGCAGGTTTCCTCACGATGTTGTCCTTCACCGTAAAGCACGTGGTATGATATCACTGTACATAAGTTTTTTAGAAAAACTCATTGGTTTAGGCCCCGCTGGGATTCGAACTTGCGTCGATTGCGTAGCAGGCGACTGCTCAAACCTCAAGGCCACCACGGCTCATTTATATTTATACATTAAAAACCCATAATTATATTTTTTTATACTACTTAAAGACATACATTACAGGGTCTATCTATCTTAATTATAATCACTGAGGGTACGATATACTTGGAACAACTTAGAGATCCGCGCTAAAAACATGTAATTTTAGTATACACTGATGAAACTGTGTCATCTGAGATAACAAATTTATATGGCCTCAGAGAAATGACAAAGATTAAAAATATCCCATGTACCATCTTCCTAAAGTAAATACTTTTTAACACAATTTTTAACCCTTCATTTTTCAAGGGAAACGCATTTTTTTATCGGATGTTACTCATGTTGGGAGAATCGCGCCGACATTAATTTCCCCCGAGAGTTAGAACGTCGTATGAATGACGTGTTCCGAAGACAAGGCTGAATTTCTTACGATTCTACGCGTCATAAAAGATAGATTTCGCAAGGTTATGTGTCGTTGGAAATAATTCAGAGGGTCTTGTTGACACTGTTACAAGGATTACGGGTTGTAAAATGAAAGTAGCTGTCCATTTTTTACTTATTCACCCGGCGGGTCATGCACTTATATAGGGTGTCGGCGAAAATAGAACAGCTGTTAAAATATATGATAGGGTATAATTTTAGGAAGCAAATAAAATTATTATGACAAAAATATCTTTTCCCGTTTTTGAGTAATTGCCGTTCAAATTTGACTATATCAAGGCCTTGTTTTAGTGTTGTTTACGTGAAATCTAACTACGTTTTTATTTTTCTTCTCCCACTAATAGTTTCAAAAATAATCGCATAAAACCATTTTTCGAAACCAGTAACCTTCACCTTAACTTAACAATTTGAATTACCCGGTACGTAATGTAGGTAAACGCGGCAGCGCGTTCATCCAATCGCTTAAGGCCGCGCGCTCTTCGGCCCTTAGCAACCATAGCCTATAACTACGTTATCGTTGGGGCTAGATATTTTACGACTTCAACATAGTGATATATTCATAGAACCCTACAACTTCTAGAAGACAACTGCTCCTTTTTTTCCGACAAAAGTTGGGATTCCATCAATTTTAAATATCCATTTAGAAAAACTGACAGTACCCACCTCCTTTTCTTAGGTCAGTGACCGGCAGACAAATGTCGTTTATGATCGGTTCTGCAACATAACTTGAGTATATTATAAGTGTTGTTACATAGAGTGTACAAAATAAGACAAATAGTTCTGTTTATGTTTTATCTGTGTATATGCCCTCTGTGGATCAATTTATCGATATAGAGAAGTAATGCCCGCGGAAACACTATTATACCTTTCTATATATTTTCTACCTCTAGAAAAAATAACTACGAGAAATTTTCGCACGTCTCAAGGAAATACCTTTCTTCAACTTCAAGTTATACATTCAAAGTACTTTTCATCATCTCAGTCACTGGCCTTATCCCATACATTGTTGGGGTCGGCACTTGATTTAACCCGATGTGGCTGATCACTTGATTTTTATACGAAACGACTGCCATCTGACTTTCGCAACCCCTTTAACGAGGAAAATCTGTGGTCGGGGTTAAACCAGTTGTCAGACTATTTAAGGCCTCCGACTGACCTGTAACGATTGCCAAAGATGATAAATTGGCAACCGGGACCGACGGCTTAACGTGCTCTCCGAGGCACGAAGGGAAATCGAGTGGTCACCCATCCAATTACTGGCAAGGGGTAGGGTTGCTTAACTTCGCTAATCGAATGATATGCGCAATAGCAACTGTGCCATGAGCTCCTTCTTCATAGTACTTTTATACTATAAAATTGTGCTACAGTAAATGTTCTGCAAGTCTCCCGGTCATTACACAAGTATGATAACAAATTTTGTTCATGGACTCATCAATAATGGGTTAGGTTCTTCATAGAAGATGTAATGGGAAAATAATTAGACTCGTTGGTCAAATAGTTACAACAAAACATTAACGATATCGTAGCGACAAATTCGCTGACAGCGTCATATAGAAACGATTTCGTTTCGATCCTATCAATAGAATTCGAAATTCGTAGACGTGGTTTAGACAAATTAGCATGAGCACTACTCACTAGTCATTAAACAATTAGTCAATTTTCAACATTCATAAGTACCATACCAGGGCCCAAACTGAATAAATATTTATCATTTTCATTTTCACTATCAAACTATGATTTTGTAACACGTGAATAACATATTTGAATAGGATTTCGATCGAACGACTTTATTTGTTCAATGACTAATTTTCTTCATCATCATTGTCTATAACACGTCTTCGAATTTCAAAATCAAACATAAAATGATAGTAGAAAATATCAAAACCATTACAGCCAATTTCGGTTCAAAATCATACCACAAATTTGCCCATTCAAACTTCTGTTAATTCAATGATAACTTGCATACTGTTGAAATAACAAACTCAAAGTTCTATTTGAAACTAATTGGTTGTGCCATTTCATTCTAGACCTTATCGAAATGGAATAGAAGTGAAACTGATAAAGGTTCTGCGGTATTTTGTTCAGATAGCTGCTTTGATGTTATTTTGGGAATGAATATAACACAAGCATACCTTTCAATCATTTGATGGTCGAATACTACCTATGACGTTCGTTACGTTTTTGTTAGTTATATTGGAAGAATTTTTGATTGGGAATTGTAGCTTGACGGCAAGCATTTCAACTCGTTGCTTGTATTTACCTAGACCGCATTGATATATACGGGTATCGAGATTAGTCATTCAAGTCAAATGAAATCAAATAGGTAATTTTGACGTTAATATCAGTCCAGACGTTTCGGAGATAAGCCGGATCAAACAGACAGATAGACAGACGATCAAAGAAAAATGAAAAAAAAAATGTTTTTATTATGTCAGAACCGTTTACTTTAATACCTATGCATTTAGTGATAAGCTGTTATTTTGGAATTACTAACGGACACTTCAATTTTATTTATCTGTATAGATGTATTGATACGGGACACTTAGAACACTTAGTGAACGTTAACTAAAGTTTTTTTTTAATTCAGAACTATACAAAGAGTTTTTGCACAGAGTGCACGCCACTCTTGTTGGTAGCACAAAACATAACAACTATATAAAATAAAACATAATTCTAGTCTGCTGTGGCGGCCGGTGCTGCTGCTGATCAGCAGGAGTGCCTCAAGCGCCGGAAATATGCTTGCATTGGTCAAGGATACATATTTTCTGCGTTTGCGGTTGAAACTCTGGGACCTTGGGGTCCAGATGCTCATCAACTTTTCAAAGAGGTTGCACGTCGTCTGGTAGAAGCTTCTCGTGACAAGCGGGCTGGGGCTTTTCTCGCTCAGAGAATCAGCATTGCTATTCAACGTGGCAATGCTGCCAGCCTTCTTGGCACGATCCCGAGAGACACCGATTTGGGCCAAGTTTTCTACTTGTAATTAGTTTTTAGTTACTTATTTATTATTTGTTCAAAATAAATTATTAACATAAAGAACATTCTAGTCTAGTAAAACATGGTCAAAGTCTACGTTTGATCACCATTTGCACCATGGCATACAACATTCTGGCATCAACCGAACTGGGGCTTGCTAAGACTATATTGGTAACATAAGATAATATGCAACCGTTTAAAAATTACATGTGTATGAAGAGATGTATGAATGTAGCATGCGGCAAACGGTAGTCTCTGCCGTGGGATACAGGCGTGAGCATATGTATGTATGTTCAAAATTAAAGCAATGATGAATTTCCTACTGATAAATGCTCAGGTTGCTGATTATTGTCATATCTCAATTATCTCACAATATATAAACAGAGTTAACATAAGATGAAGTTTCAGTGTTTTTTCATGAACACAAAAATTATTCTAATCTCGTTTTCTTTTACCATATTAACTAGGTAATTGTACTACTTGCTGTGATATCGGGATTCACCCGCGTTCAATTTATTAATTCTATAGGCGGCAATATTTTTTTTTTCAATATAAGTAAAGCCTTATTTATTCGTTTTAACATCAGCTTGCTCAGGTGTACAGACGTATAGAGAAAAACATTATAAACTTGTAAGTCACGATTGACTGACTGACTGATTGACTGACTTATACACACTGGGTACAAAGACATTAAATTTGGAGGGTGTGTTCTATGTAAGACGCATGTGTCAACTAAGCCTTTCGTAGATTTTTCCAAAATTCCACCAGTAAAGTGGTAAGAAGGGGGGTTGAATTTGCTCAGAAACTTTAATCAGAGGGTAAAAGTTTCTTAGTTGGAGATCGGATACCACGCGGCGATGACGGTGCGGGGGCGAAAATATAAAAATTCATACATTTATTACGCTGCACTAACTACTAGTATTTCTACAAGTATTAATATTAAATTGGAGATTACCAACATTTATTAAAGGTGTTTGTTCAATTAAAAGCCTACCGATCAATTAGATACGGTGACAACAAGATTATAAATTTAAATTTATTCATTCACTCCATTAAGTGCTGCGAGAAATTACGGACGCGTGAAAATTTTAATAGCAGGTTTATGTTAGTAAATAAACGGGAAACGACTCATTACCATACTTCGCGAAATGCTGGTATAATCGTCAGGTGCTTTTGTTCTGGGACAAAGGCTCGGCGAAGTATGTTTGGGCTTACCAAACGATTTATCATTCAGGACCGCTTGCACCGACCAACTATAGGTACTAAAAAGGAAATTTGCCAACGGCAGTGTAATGTTACAATTCATCAGAGACTAGCAACCTTCACTTCGGGATTAGGATTTTGAAGGCTATTAGAAAACGATGACTTCTCCAATATCTCTAAATATAACATGATTTTTTTAGAGATAAAAACCCATTGGAGTTAAACTTTTACGTGTTATAAAAAACCGCATCAAAATCCGTTTGTTTATTTATATTCAATTTATACATAACCTGTATTTAATCTAAAAATACTATAAATAAAACACAATTAATTTGTGTCTGTAGCAATGGTTCCCAGCAAGCTGGCTGCGTTATCTCGCTGGATTGCCATCCACTGATTTATCTGATTGAGGTAAGAACCAGCTCGACGGTCACGGGAGACGTCAACCAGGCGTTTTGAGAGATCCTTAAAAGGGACCATAGAGTCTCAACCCGAAACGTCAGAAATTAAAATAAATTTAGTAGTCAGAACATCAAGATACAAGCTACAACACTCTTATCACCCTCAGTCATCACCAAAAATAATGATCTATCTGCTTGACAAATAATTCACCCACGATGAATTTCAGGTTTTAGGTATACATTACTTAGAATATATTTTCTTAATAACAGTCGGCCAAAATCGTAACCGAGTCCAAGAAAAGCCGTGGTGGCCTTGGGATTTGAGTAATTGTACCAATGAGTATTTCTAAAAATGTATGTACAGTGATTTTCACACCATGTGCTTTACGGTGAAGGAAAACATCGTGAGGAAACCTGCATATGTCTGAGAAGTAATTCAAAGACGTAATTATAGTGCCCGAGACGGCGATAGACTCACCATCTGACACTTTGGCACTTAATGATGTTGTGATGGTGTTGTGATTGACAACACCTCTGCTTACCCCTATATCCTCCTCGTATGTATACAAGAAAACTTTGTTTTAGTAGTGCAAAAAATACCATGTTAATCGCCCCGAAAATATATGCAAAAGAAAAACCCTGCCAACAAAAACTTTACGAAGAGCCATCACTATGCATAAAGACCCTACGATCCAAGAAAAAGTTGCAAAAAGCAATTTGCATAATATTTTTCCCTTTCGCGAAACATCCAACTCGATAGGGATTTGAATCGATTCTCGCTCGATCATTTATCACTTGTGCGATGCAAACATCGATGTATCGTTAGCTGCATTCTCGCGGGGCTAATTCGGGAGTGTTGTGAGTTTTATGCTCCGTGTTTATTGCAAACTTTTCCAGATTGTTAGTAAGTGCAATTATCACTACCTAATTTGTTTACTCGAAGTTTGGAATCGAGTTCAGATTTGTAGATCGTGTTATTTTGCTCTTGTGATGTTAGTATATTTTAAAATCTAAGTTTCCAAAGCTTTACTTTAAAAAAAATATTATGTGACTGACTGAAATCCTTTATGGTCACAATACGCCGCAAAATTACTTTAAAGGACACCTCTATAGGACTTGTAATCATAAAGGATTGAAATCATACATATGCCCACGCCTGTATTCCCCGAAGGGGTAGGCGGACGTGTTGTAATAACAACACCCAATTTTCACCGAATTTAAGATTAAGTGCTAACGTGATGGTGAGCCTATCGCCGTCTCAGGCACCATACATACGTCTTTGAATTATTTCTCAGACATATTCAGGTTTCCTCACGTTGTTTTCCGTTTTTAGTTAAACTCATTGGTACAGGCCCCGCTGGATTCGATATTTATGACGATATGGTATCAACGCTTTACTAGTTTTTAAAATAAATGTTAACAAGAAGCGATACACTGGGCTCGGATGTTAACACAGATTTGCATAGTAATTAATTTGACTCCCAAATCGGATTATTGCCGACGGTTAAATTTGAATTTTCGTCTGAATTTTGTAAAAGCTTTGTTGGAATAATTAAGCATGGAGTTAATTGTGTTTATTGAGACTGACAATGTTTGCCTTATAAATATATTGTTTGAGAGGCAATGATTACGCCGAGATTAATAGGCGTTAGTGCGTAGTATATTATGACGCGTAGCTCTTATCGATTAAAATACAAATAAATTTTATTTAAATATTTGTTTCTGGTTTCACCCAGATCACAAATTTTCCTCGTCAAAGGAGTTGCGAAGGTCAGATGGCAGTCGCTTCGTATAAAAATCAAGTGATCAGCCACATCGGGTTGAATCACGTGCCGAGCCCAACAATGTATGGGATAAGGCCCGGGAGATGATGATTAGTTTGTGTATGGAATACTATATTTTATACTTACAAGACTCCTAAAAATTTTGAAAATATATAACACGTTGATTATAACATAGATGACTAGTCAGTTCATGATCACGGCCAACTTGGCCGTATCTTCAAGGTACATACATAAATAAGTATGTTTGTAACGAATTGACACAAAAAGCACTAAATCGATTTAAAAAAATCTTTCACCATTTGAATGCTACATTATCACTGATTAATATAGGCTTTATTTTATCCGTACTCCCACGAAAACGAGAACTACGCAGGTGAAACCACGTGACTAGTTTAAAAGAAATAGGGTTCTGCTAAAAATTACCGTGGCAATTTTTCAGAAACGTACAAATCTCGTAGATTCACTCTTATTAAGTGAAGCGAACACATAGTATATTATATAAGTTTAATAAGCAGTATGGAATCAAGACCAAATTTTTGAAATAAGAATGTTTACTCCATCGAGCGTGAGGGTTGTCACTGTTAAAGATTTTATAAAAACATATCTGTGTGTGTGAGTAATGTCTGAATGTAATGTACTGCTTTTAGTAAGCACATATGTGTACTATAGCGGAGATCTCTGTCAATGCCCAAGTACATTCACTTAGTATTAACTAACGCTATCAAAAACCTGCATTAACAGTGGATCCATCACTTGATAATATATTTATAACAACAAAAGAAGAATATTTTATCTAAACACCTTTTGTTCTAACCGGGTAGAACAGTACAATGTTGATGAATTTCCACAAACGTTCTTCCACAAATAGAACGTACAAAGACAAATCTCAAAGGAATTTAAAAGATGTACAAAATAAAAGGACTGGCAGTGATTACAGTATTCACGTATGGTAATGAGGTACGTGAGTGGATCATGCGTTTATTCCTTGCCATTTATTCAGCGCAACACTCATGGGAGCGCATTATGTACCGCGCACGTGATGGAAATACGCAAGAAATAAACTGTGGCTACATTTTGTCATTAAACCTAAATAATGGCTCGGGCTTTTGTGTTTTATGGTACAGTGCTAAGGGTACGCGGTTTTGAGCGACAGAAACGCGCAAAACGTTTTCAGATAGTCCAAAAAACATATCTATAATTAGGTATTTATTTTTAATATATTTTGCTTGATTTAATATATTTTGATCGGTGAAATGTGGGTGTTGTGATAACAACACCTCTGCCTACCCCTTCGGGGAATACAGGCGTGAGCATATGTATTTATGTATTTAATATATTTTTAATAAATATTCGAAATTCGTATTCGTATATAATAAATTCGTGTGTTGTTGTTACCTTTGACTACTTCTTCGAAAGACCCTTCTGAAATGACGCGAGCATATTTATTAATTTATTATTAGTGTCATTATTAATTATGCCTATTAATGAAGATGTAATTTATCAGAACGATACTAGGGGTATTATTTTGATTCACCTCGAATAATCGTATATTACGTTACATTGCCGTTCGATTTCAACACGAGGAGTAAAAAAAAAAGTTTCCAACGCGTTTGCGATATTTTTAACCACGCGTTCGTGTGTAACAAGCAGTGCAGTGAATGTTCACTGTAGCAGAAAGAGTAAGTAAATAGAAGTCAACTATTTGATCTTCGGAGACCACCCTCTAGCGCTACGACAGACGAACTTCCAGACAGAATATTGTATTGAGTTGTATCCAAACTGGATCTATATTCGGGATTCGATGTTTAGGATTTGCATTACATCATACTGGAACTGTGAGGACTTGGTACGGTAGTGGTGGGTAAAACAGTATAATGAAGCTATTAACCAATTCGTTTTCGAATCGAATCAATTCTCTATTCATATGTATGTGAAACTGATATATAACAGGGATACATACATATGCTCACGCCTGTATTCCCCGAAGGGGTAGGCAGAGGTGTTGTTATCACAACACCCACTTTTCACCAAATTTTATTAAGTGCCAACGTGACAGAAGGTGAGTCTATCGCCGTCTCAGGCACTATACATACGTGTTTGAATTACTTTTCAGAAATATGCAGGTTTCCTCGCGATGTTTTCCTTCACCGTATAGCACGTGGTGTGAAATCACTGTACATAAGTTTTTTAGAAAAACTCATTGGTACAGGCCAAGCTGGGATTCGAACTTGCATCGCTTGCGTAGCAGGCGACTGCTCAAACCCCGAGGCCACCACGGCTTCATATACCAGGGATATTGACAATATAGTAAATAATTCAGCTATGTCCGCCTAGTAAGAAATAAAATCAGTCACTTGCAATGTAAGCAAGATGCAAATGAGTTTTAGTAAAAATTAACGGATAGGAAAAACATCGTGAGGAAACCTGCATATATCTAAAAAGTTATTCAAAGACGTATATTGGCCTGTCACGTTGACACTTATGGCACTTAATCATCTTCGGAGAAATGTGAGTGTTGTTGTTACACATCTGAATATCCCTTTGGGACACTTCTGGGATGGCATGAACGTATTTATTTTAAAATAAAAAATATTTTATTGAATCGAACCAGTGCCAGCTAGCGTAGCAGTCAAGTATGCTAACCGATACCAATAGGTTCACAGTGACGCGTGAAAACCACTACCTCGGTTTGGTACTTTATCTACAAACTACAAATAGAATAATATCTATATAGGGATACCAATAAACTTATTACGGTACAACCCTTCAAAGCCACAGTCATTCAATACTAAATCGCTTCTCAGATCGTATTCCGGTATCGAATGATTAATCGGTATCGATATCTTTACACGAATTTATTGAATTCGATTCAGCGAAGTAGCTCAAGCGTTCGACTAGAGTGCTGGACAAAGGGAAGGATCTTAAAGGCTTTAGTATAAGATCGTAGCTCGCAGTATAAGGCTCTAATTGGTGGAAACCTTATTATACTCTAACTGAATGATATTGTTACAATAATCTATACAAAATAAAATAGTTTTGAAGTATTTCGTAATTTCAAAATAACACCTTTAACGAAATACAAAATGAAAAAGTGTTAGTGATACACAACAATTTTCAGTACGTCTCTTTGTATATTCCAGCTAATCTGAAATGGCGATATCGCATTAGACGGAACTTCCGCTAGCAGATAGCTGATGTTTTAAGGGGTAACTTTGGATTAGAATAATAGTAAAGGAATAAAATAATTAAGATTAATTGTATGACATATCCACAATTAGACACTTTTCATCTGTATCAAACGATGAGTACAACTACTAAGTAAATAAGAGCTCCTGGGGGCCTTACATTATCGGTTTAACGCGTTCACTGCTAACGACGCGTATGTGCGTCCAACTGTTAGATAATTTACGAAGAAGTTGAAATGTTAGCAGTGAATGTGTTAAGCAGAGCGTAAGAACTTCTGAGCTTTAACGTTTCGTTTTGGTACCTTAAAATTAAACGTCAAAGCTAAGAAGTTCCTAATACGCGAAGCTTAAACGACCATAGTTGCCCCCCTGGTAATGTTAAGAGTAACAGTATAAACATAACTTCCCAAAGTCACGAAAAAGTATTTGGAATCTCTGCAACGATTCCAGCGCGTCCGAAATTTTGGTAAATGTATCGTTTATATCTGTTTTCCGAATGGGCGCGTTAAATAATGCAGGTTCCGCAAAAAGGCTGCTTTTAACGCTTTTAGTCTTAAAAGCGCTGTCGAGTGCGAACACGGTAACAAATTATAGGAAAATGTGTTTTAAATTGACGTCCATTCGATATTTTGTAGAGATGCACTTTGCTTTGTATTGTAGAATAGTGAGTTTGAGTAATTAGTGCAATAGCGACAACGTATTCGGAGAGTTTTGCAAAAATATTTTAAATTATACAAAAACAAAACCGTTGTGGCCTTGGGATTTGAGCAGTCGCCTGCAACACAAGCGACGCAAGTTCGAATCCTAGCGGCCTACACCAATGAGTTTTTCTAAAAAAACTGCAGTGATTTCACACCAACTGCTTTACGGTGAAGGATATCATCGTGCGAAAACCCACATATGTCTGAGAAATTATTCAATGACGTATGGAAAGTGTCTTGAGACGGCGATGGACTCACCATCTGTCACGTTGGCACTTAATCATCTTCGGTGAAAAGTGTGTGTTGTGATTACAACCTCTGCCTACTCCTTCGGGGAATACAGGCTTGAGCTTATGTATGTATGTATGTCACTTTTTGTTATATAAAACACCTCTCTACCTACTCCTTCTAAGAATACAGGCGTGATATATGTATGTATGTTTAAAAATATGTTCGTATATAAATAACCACACAAAAAATATTTTATTCTATTGCAGGTACAACAATATATGTACATAAGTATCTACACCTTGTAAAAGGAGGTGTCTGTTTGGAACTTCTCTTCTCAAACACTTCGAAGGCACTTCTAGATTCTCAAATATTGCTGAGAGGTGCGCGCATATTTATATTGTTGGGCCACTACGAATTCCATTATATTCTCAAAAACAAATTTAGCATTCGCGACGTTATTCATCGTAGGTATAGAAAACTACTTAATAGTGGCATTATTTCATAATCTGGACGCTCCAACTGTGGATTTAACATCCTAACATAGTTTTCAAAAGCAAGAGCAGCAACCCCGCAAGTAGCAGCGACGTCTGCAGAATCTCCGCCGGTCGCAAACGAGATGGCAGTAGCAGAACTTACCACACAGATAAGGATGCTTTCCTCTCGAATCGACCGTATGGACCGATCACGTCGGGGTCTCCAGTGTAGTAACTAAATACGGTGTTGTAATTTAATCCTATTTTATTTACAACACTATATACGTAAAACATAAAAATCTATTTTTCAAGTTCTTCCGACAGCTTGTGCCAGTTCAATTTGACAATATTTATATATAAAAAACATTTTACTAAAAGAGGTGCATTACCGCTACACAAGTATAGTATTTGATTCCATTGAGACAAGTGTGACGTAATTATCAAAGGATCTTGAGCACTAATAAGTTATACCCTGAAATTATGACTATGGTGAAGTAGAGAATATCAAATTAAAAACAAAATATATTAAATATTTTGTATAATGTATAAATACATTGTATATATAAAAAAAAACTCTACATTCGCGTTTTTCGTAGCCTGTGTGTTCGATATCTATTTATCCCGAAACTCCAGAATTTCCGGATTTGATTCCGGGAACTGCCGACACCGGATTGGTTCGCGTATGAATGGCTAGTTTGCCGACACTCCTGTTCCAATGTTTTATTTTGACACTGTTGTATGAAGTATATTTTGAAAGATTTCATATTTGCTACAAAAATACAACGTGATTGGATTACTTAAGTCATAAAAAATATACTGCGGATGAGGAGAGTGCTTCTTCATACCATCTGAACAATCAAAATTGTATAGTAAAACACCCCCAGACAACACGAACAAGTAATTAAATGTATTAGCTACATACATATGCTCACGCCTGTATTCCCCGAAGGGGTAGGCAGAGGTGTTGTTATCACAACACCCACTTTTCACCGAATTTGATTAAGTGCCAACGTGACAGATGGTGAGTCTATCGCCATCTCAGGCACTATACATACGTCTTTGAATTACTTCTCAGAAATATGCAGGTTTCCTCACGATGTTTTCCTTCACCGTAAAGCACGTGGTGTGAAATCACTGTACATAAGTTTTTTAGAAAATCTCATTGGTACAGGCCCGCTGGGATTCGAACTTGCGTCGCTTGCGTAGCAGGCGACTGATCTAACCCCGAGGCCACCACGGCTCATGTATTAGCTCTTTTTTATTAAAAGTAGAACTTTTATTTTAGGAAAGGAATTAGTGTTCGGCGCAAACAAAATTACACCATCTATTATGTGTGTGTCAACCATGAACGATCCGATCAAATAAACTGGGTCGCGCAAAAGTATTAGTGATTGCAAATTGTTTTGAATGATCCAATTCACACGATCGCTAGCTAATCTCATCATGTAAATATATGACTGTTTGCAATAATGATTGTTAATACATACAATACGACACACTTTACATTTTTTCTTCATATACTGGGACTGTTTGGTACCAGGGTTATATCAAAACAGAGCACAAACAATTGATAGCATTAAAAAAAACGTTACCTTTTTAAAAACTTATGTGCTGTGATTTCACACCAAGTGGTTTACGGTGAAGGAAAACATTGAGGGGAAACCTTAATATGTGTGAGAAGTAATTCAAATGCGATGGAATCACCCTCTGTCAAGTTGGCACTTAATCACATTCGGTGAAATGTGGGTTGTTGTTACAACACCTCTGCTTACCCCTTCGCGGACCCTTTTGGAAAGGCGTGAGAATATTTTGAATTTTTTTTTCTTTTATTATCTCTTTAGCAATACCTGAAAGATCGAGTCACTAGTTCTGGACTACAGGTTCTAATTGAATATAATCCTTCTTCTTAAAAATAAGATAGGTATTCAACTTAACACGTATTTCAAACAACTTGTAACAATACCAACATGCCGATTAGTAACAATAACAAACCCAACATAGTATTGAAACAGAGCCATTAGTTAACACCACTCGCGATCCATTACACGTCTCCACATTTGACCCGGTTTCTCTAATGACAATCCGTATAATTTGTCTATTCTATCGTTACCTCGTGAGCAATGAATCATCTCGATAATACACTGAACATGATAGAAAAATATCTATCTTTCGTTCTTCGAGATATGAGCAATAATGTCCTCGTTTATCGACTTTATTTTCTGTGATTGCTTTTGGAAATGTTCTGTATAGACAATTCGTGATCCACTGAGTAATACTTTTATGAATGCCTTGTGAAATGCGATTGCTTTTGAAGAGATCCTGTTTAATCAAATGGCTTAATTATCATTCTTACACATATACATACGTCTCACACCTGTATTACCCGAAGGGGTAGGCAGAGATGCTATAATACAACACCCGATTTCACCGAAGATGATTAAGGGCCATCGTGACAGATGGTAAGTCTATCGCTGTCTCAGCACTATACTTACGTCTTTGAATTATTATAGACTCAGACATATGCATGTTTCTTCACGATGTTTTCCTTCACCGTAAAGCACGTGGATTTACACATTACTACAAAGGATTATTCTCAATAAGGTGTACAACAGCGTGTACCTACCTTCGTATTCGTCTTCCTGTTTCTTCAGATTACACTCAACGTAATAAACGTAAACTTCGGGCATTCCTTTAATTTCAAGCGATACGTACTAATGGTCCATAAACCTCATAAAATGCAACTTGGGTGTAATAAAAACGGATACAGTGGGTACACAGAGGATCAAGTACCGCCATCAAAGTAAATAAGATCTGCCAAAAGGATCCTAATTAGTTTTATGGCATTATTTCGGATAATATTACTTACGTTGTTCAGGGCAGTGGAGGCCGGTTGTTTTGGATGTTAGTTATTGTTTAGTTAAAACTGAACAGATTTTCCTGAAGTGTTGATTAGATTAAATCCCAGGAGTCCCAATTGTGAAAATATAGTTCATAAAAAACGCGGTTAAAATCTAGTCAAATCTTCAAATTAACAGACTTTTCACTTAAATCATACATACATACATATGCTCACGCCTGTATTCCCCGAAGGGGTAGGCAGAGGTGTTGTTATCCTAACACCCACTTTTCACCGAATTTGATTAAGTGCCAACGTGACAGATGGTGAGTCTATCACCGTCTCAGGCACTATACATACGTCTTTGAATTACTTCTCAGAAATATGCAGGTTTCCTCACGATGTTTTCCTTCACAGTACAGCACGTGGTGTGAAATCATTGTACATAAGTTTTTTAGAAAACCTCATTGGTACAGGCCCCGCTGGGATTCGAACTTGCGTCGCATGCGTAGCAGGCGACTGCTCTAACCCCGAGGCCACCACGGCTCTTAAATCTAAAATCATACTACGATAATATAAAAGAAAAAATACTCTGTCCGCCCCTTTGTCCGTCTGATTGTTTCCAGTAATCTCCGAATCAGCTGGAGCGATTTAGCGGTACTTTTACTGGCAGATATTCAAGGGGTAGCTTAATTTTACTTAGAAAAAACAAGCAGGTGAAACCACGGGGCATAGCCATAAATATAATTTAAGGGACCTAAGTTTACATTCCTAGCTTTGCTATATGAGTAGGTAACAAGTATAGGGAATGAATCTCTATTTCGTCTACATGTCACAGACCCACTTTAGCTAATGCATCATATGCAAAAAGATTTATACGGCATTATACAGGGTGTCGGGGAAAATAGGAAAGTTGTTAAAATATGTGATAATTTTAGGTAGCAAATAAAATTATTATGACAAAAACATCTTCTTCCGTTTTCGAATAATTTACTTTTAAAGTTGACCATATGGAGACCTTATTTTCGCATAACGTCTTAATTTCACAGCGGTAACGTAGATTCACGTGAAATCTAACTACGTTTTTATTTTTTTTTCTCCCTCTAATAGTACCTGAAATAATTCCATAAAACCATTTTTCGAAACCATTAACCATCTCCTTAATTACAAGTTTAATCACCGCGTACGTTACGTAGGTAAACGCGGCCGCGCGTTCATTCAATCGCTTCAGCCCTTAGCAACCATTACCTGTGACTACGTTATCGTTGGAGCTAGATATTTTACTACTTCAACAAAGTGATATATTCATAAAATCCTACTTCTAGAAGACAACTGTTCCTTTTTCTCCGACACTCTGTATACGGCTTGAGAAATTACTTTTTTGAGTTCAATAGTCTAATGTGGATGTGTATGTAATTGCTTTACCCGTGACTGCTCTCGTTTGATATGACTAACGATTTGGAAACTGGTCAAAACCCTTCGCGAGATTATGTTCTACTCAATATTCTATATGTGATCGCACAAACAATATCTTTAAGATTTGTCTGAAAGAGGTATGTAACTTACTATTTGTTAATCTATACATATGTATGTAAATCTATACATCTATACAGCTTTTCACTAAATGTATATGAAAATATATTCAAAAAACATTTTTTTTATTTTTTTCTCTGTCTTTCTGTCTGTCTGTTTTTCTATATGATTGTCACGGTTAATCTCCGAAATGGCTAGACCAATTTTGACAGGACTTTCATTGAAAGATAGCTGATGTTTCAAGGCTACTTTGGCTACTTTTATTTATAAACAACATTCGGGTTTTTAATTATCTGAAATTAACTCTACGCGGGTAAAACCACGGGGCCCAGCTAGTTTCCAATATGTTAAGTTAAAAGTACTTACGTATAACTAATAGGCAATAAAAATCTTTAGTAATCATATTCAAATTAGCATAAAATTTAATTAATATTGTATGCTCAACCTTTGCATTTTGTTAACGATGATACAACTCAGCTCGATAAAAGTTGAAATGCATTAAATAAAGGATCATTTGGTAAGTGTCTAATTGTATCATGAAATAATATTGATTAACATACATACATACATATGCTCACGCCTGTATTCCCCAAAGGGGTAGGCAGAGGTGTTGTAATCATAACACCCACTTTTCACTGAAGATGATTAAGTGCCAACGTGACAGATGGTGAGTCCATCGCCTTCTTAGGCAGTTTACCTACGTCATTGAATTACTTCTCAGAAACATGCAGGTTTCCTCACGATGTTTTCTTTCACCGTAAAGCACGTGGTGTGAAATCACTGTACATACGTTTTTTAGAAAAACTAATTGGTACAGGCCCCGCTGGGATACGAACTTGCGTCGCTTGCGTTGCAGGCGACTGCTCAAACCTCAAGGCCACCACGGCTTTTATTGATTAAAATGTATAATTACATTTTTTTTATTTCGTTATTGGCTAATTGGTGACCAACTCCGAAAAAATCCCGAATTATTGTTAACTGGATGCAGATAAGCAATAATGTGTCAACCCGCATAAACTTGGTTTTGAGAAAATGGCGTCTTAAGATGATTGTATACGTGATTTAAGATTTGTTTTATGACATAAATCCATTTTTTACGTACTTTTATGTTTCAGATGACTTGAAACACTTTTTTAGAATGTTAAATACGTGATGCATTATCAAAATATATCAAAACCTTTGAATTTGACTTTTTGTGGGTTGACACATTATTGCTTATCAGCATCCAACTAAGCTTCGCTAACTCTGAAATACTTGGAGACATAAAGAAAATGATAAAAATATTAAACCTTATGCTTTTAAAGTTTTACTTGTAGCTTATCGTAACAATATTTTGGTTTATCAGAACACTGCCGAATTAAAGGATGCCAAAAGCGGGTATCGTATATGTTCATTCATTGAATATTAATCTTTATATGTATTTTTTAATACACATGTCCGAAGATTACAACGTCACACTGTCGAACAGACTTTGCTGTATAATTTACTTTTCAATAGTATTATTTCTTACCACTTGAAATATTACTTATTCATTTTGCAGGAATCAAACCGTGGCTTTGGTTTGGTGTTATAATGATATCAAGTAAGTGTTTGCAAAATAATCATTCATTCAAGTGCTAACGTGACAGAGAGTGAGTCCATCGCAGTCTCAGGCACTATACATATACGTCTTTGAATTACTTCTCAGACATATGCAGGTTTCCTCACGTTGTTTTCCTTACACGTGGTGTGAAATCACTGTACATAAAATTTAGAAAAACTCATTGGTAGAGGCCCCACTGGGTTTCCAACTTGAGTCGCTTGAGTAGCAGGCGACTGCTCAAACCCCGAGGCCACCATAGCTTCTAGAAAAATAAACTGATGTGAAATATTTTACTTAGATACTTACTTTTGAAGTTGGTGCCAAATGTAGCTTCAGACTCGATATCAAACACTCCTCCTTTTTTTGAAGTCGGTTAAAAAAGGAATATTTTTCAATTTCAGTCGAGCACGTGTGCTGTAGAAGTGATGATTATACTAATGAGCAGGGCTTCTGGTCTTGGCTATGGTACGGGCACATAAGACCACCGCAAAGGAACGCATACCATAATCATAAAAATTTGAGGCTCCTACCAGTCCTGAATCGACTATACGAACAAATGCGACACTACAACGAGGAGAGCCATATCAGAGTAATAGACATGCTGTATTACCGGTTCATGTATGAGGAGTCACCACATTACGAACTTGGCTACCTGTTCGGAGAGGTCATGGAAAGGTAACCTTTTCCTTAAGACTTCGTCGGTATTAAGATTTTTTTAAGAGCTATATGCCGCGTTATCCTGTAAGGTCTTTTGACGCTCATCGTCGAGTTCGACGCTGAGAATCATTACAGAATAAAGCGGCTGCACGAGCGAGGATCTAATGTCTACCACTAAATATAATATTTCTGTTACAGTAGCCAAGTTCGGGGCTACAACTCTTTAAAATGTCTGTCATTGACACGATACGAAAAAGAAGTCTCTCTTATTTTGGTTCTTTGGGTAAAAGTTAATTCTATTCCAAATTTAAATACATACATTTAATTAGTGAAATTTCAGAAAACTCAATCTCATATATCTACCTCACAAAGAACACCCTCTAAATTTCACATCGTTCGCTCCAGTGGTTTAATTTGTCCTTATGTAAGCCAGTCGGGATATTTAATTTAATATTTACAAATGCAATTGATATAACGAAAGGTAGAAGAGGAGCTCGTGGCACAGTTTGTATTGCGCATATCATTCGATCAGCGAAGTTAACCAACCCTAAGCCTAGCCAATAATTGTATGGGTGACCGCCCGGGTTCCCTCCGTGCCTCGAAGAGCACGTTAAGCCGTCGGTCTCGGTTGCCAATTTATCATCTTTGGCAATCGTTACACGTCAGTCGGAGGCATAAATAGTCTGACAACTGGTTTAACCCAGATCACAGATTTTCCTCGTTAAAGGGGTTGCGAAAGTCAGATGGCAGTCGCTTCTTTTAAAAATCAGGTGATCAGCCACATCGGGTTGAATCAAGAGCCGACCCCAACAATGTATGGGATAAGGCCAGGGAGATGATGATAACGGAAGGTCCCAATGAAGATCCCACTACAGCCATATTGGTCATCTGATATCGGCATTACTGACCTCAGAGACAACAATCCTCTATAGTAACATTAAGTCCTATGAAGAAGGTGTATTCCTCCTGATACATAGAACTGTTCCTAGCGAAACTTGGAACGCTAACTAACCGTAACTGCTAAGTGAATGTGGACTTGAGAATGTTCTTGAACTGCGAAGTCACAACTCTAGAACGGAATTGGGATTTGTTTTTGTTAGTGATAATCGCGAGTACTTGCCTTCATCAGATTAAATTTTGGTGAAAGTTTATTCTGTTTATAGTTTAAATATTAATCAAATGCGGAAAATAACATAGCTTTGATTATAGTTAGATTTGATTCAGGTGAAATTATAGATTGAATGCTAATTAATACCATTATTTTATTAGTGCATGGCCTATGAAGCTTTTTTTACAATTAATTAATGTTAATATATAATTGGGTGATGCAATGTCATCTAGTACCTTTTAAATTAATATTATTAAATGTAAAATGGCTTTGAATGTCTGTTGAAGTACACATTTAGCTATACGCATTTAGTTATAAGTAGATGTACTAGATTTTTAGTTAGGTTAATTTTTATCGACATTTGTGCATTGGAACATTGTCCATGAGCTCACGGTTTTTTCAAATTATTTATTTTGTATTCTTTAAATTGTATAATATTTTTGAAAAGA